>JAQNCA010000012.1:7117044-7139089 GCA_029783725.1 Acanthurus tractus
GTGCGTGCGTGTGTGTGTGCGTATGGGTGTGGTATCAGACAAGACAAGATGTGGACCGTCATCCATCGACCTGAGAGCTGCTGTCAAGATGCAAAGAGACAGAAGGGAAGCGTGGAGGGAGCAGGGATGAGCGGGAATGGAGGAGGCAGATATGGAAGGAGAGGATAGGTAAGACAAGTGAGACAGAGAGGCACATGTCCAAGACAACAGAGGCAGAGATGGACAAGGGAGGACAGAGTAAGCGAGGGAAGGAGGTGGAGGCGGGGGGGGGCAAGAAAATTTAGCCAGAAGCATAACAAAGACGGAGCAAGAGAGAACAGCACAGGATGATGGACAGATGAGGGAAACAGTTCTGCTTTCTCTGTCATCCCACTTGGTTCTGCTATCTATCAGAGAAGAGTACACTCCCCCCAGTATCCTTCACTACACTCCATCCATCACTGTGTGTGTGTGTCTGTGCGTGTGTCCAAGATTTGATTGGTCTAGCACGCCCGGAGGAAGATGGTGACTAGCGTGAGCCAAAGAGCCAAAGCATCATTGCTCTCAGTCCTCAAGAGTTTATAATGACTGAACACAGCAGACTCTGCAGATTGATGATAGAGAGCAGTTCGGGCCTGCATGTGTGTATGTGAATGCGCATGTGTGTTTCTGCCTATAGAATAGTGTGTATGAGTGTGTGTGTGTCACCTGAATAAATGCACATGCTGGCGTATGGAACAAAGCTTCCTGCAGGCTTTATCTCAGCATTGGTTGTTTTGCAGAGCATGTCGCCAGCTGATAGCTACTATCAGCCACAGCCAAGCTCCTACATCGCCCAGCCTTACTGATCCCCTCCTCCCCACATATTTACTCCTTCTTCAGTCCTTCTCCTCTTTCTTCCCTCATTCCCTCTGACCGGTGATCCCTGAGTCCTCTCCCCATCTGTCTGACCATGAATCCGCCTTCAAATAATTACCAAAGTCACACATGTATGACTTAAATTCCACATGTGTACTCCAGCCTCATTCAATATACTGAAATGGCGCATTTGAATGAACGTTTAAATATAGATTACTTAACAACCAGGGTGTAGGGCGAATCTGAGTGGATGCAAATCCAGCAACAATTTCTTATCGTATTTCTAGGCATGCATAGAGAAAAAAAAAACTTTCGTCCTGACTTCTATCCTGATTCTGACTTGGCTGAAAAATGAAAAATTCCTAAAGCTGTTAGTCAGTCTTACATTCTGAAATAAAATCCATCCATAAGTCTTCTTACATATAATTATCACTATATTACTTGCTACGTCATTTGGGAAAGTCTGCAACTACATTTTAGAAACATGCATTAAGTCTGTGGAAAACTTGACTCAGCAATCCATCTTGTAAGTGGTGTTTAAGAGGATTGACCTGGCAACCAACAAACAGTGCAATTTAACAGTAAAGTAATGGCACCTGACTTAAAGGTTGTGACAGGGGAAGGGATATATTTAGTGATATTTAGTGACAGTGAACAAGTAATTAAGGGGCTAAAATAACACCTATTTACAGTTCTAACATACCGAGTGACTGGCTGCACAGAGGATACTCTTACATAACAGCATTAGTTCAAAGCACAAATGGAATAAAGCAGAAGAACAATAGAAACTGTCTGGATATAAAAAGAAACATTACACCAAAACTTCCTTACGAATTCCCCTTTTAAAGGTCAACATGCAAAAGGGATTAAACCAAGGAAGAAGGCAGTTAAAAACAAGTGACTCATTATAAGACCAAATGCCGCCAGAGCTGAAATGATTAGTCATTTTTTTGGTTAATCGACATAAAAAATTTAAACTATTTTAACAATTAAAAATCTTTGTAATTATTTATCAAGCAACAGCAAAATAAAAAAATTGCAGCCTCTTCGGTTAGAGGATTTTGTCACTTTTACATAATAATTTTCTAAATATCTTTTGAATTTTTAATTGTTGTTTTGGACAAAAGCATAACAGCTGAGGTGAGGAAAAAAAACTTAGTCCCTGGGAAATTGTGGTAGAATTTGTTTTCAAGACCATGACACTTCAAGGACTAAACAAATAATTGCTAATCCAGAAAATGAATAAATAACAATTAATAGCTAGTTTGCTGTATAACCATAGATAATGCTTTATGCTGCTCTTGGGCATGTCAGCATGTTTTCTCATGATCACTTGGGACAATTCTCCAACTGCATTTAGGAATTGTAAATGTCAGAGTGAAACTGGAGGCAGATTAATTCTTTAATTCAGCAGAATTTGAGTTAATACTGCCACATACTGTGGAGGAAAATAAAACTGTGTTGCTCCCAGACGATAGCTGGCACAATGACTGCCAGGCTGAGAGCTCTGCATTCACACACACTGCATTCGTCTTTTGGATTACACCCTTTTGAAAACCTGTATTTTGCAGTGGTAAGGTTAGAGATACCAGCCTGATGTTTGAAGCACCTCTGTGAGTCAATGCATGAGGGGCCTGTTTGGCTGCTATAAGAAATGAACTTAACATCCATTCTGCACATCTCCAGTTTACCCTTGTACAAGCAGTAGTCATTAAGTTTGAGGAAAAATACCCAACAAGAGGGAGATAAATATCCCTCAAATTCATTCAACTCACATTGTAAAAAGAAATTGTCTTTTGTTGCTCACTTATTGACTGAACATTGATTTATTTGAAGATTTTATTTCAGTTTGATGTTGCAGAGGAAGAGAGGGAAGGGGGAGAGCTAGATACATGAAACAGCATGGATGGATGAAAAACAGAGGGAATTAGATGCTCAGTTTAAATAGGCCCTAAGGCAGCCTCATGGCAAAGCCAGACTCTCCAATTTGGCTTGAGGCCTTTGTCGCATGCCATACCTCATTTCTTTCCTACTTATGCTGTCACTTTTCTCTTTATATTCTGCCTAATACAGCTCTTTATCCATGGAAATGATTTAAATGTGGAGTCAAGAGTCTGTGAGTTTTTAGGTCATCTGAGACTACTGGTAGGAAAGAAAGCAGCACTCAGAAACAAGGTCTGTACACATAGCTATGCAGTGTTGTGTAAGGTAACTGTTTTCAGAGACAAAGTTCAGTTCACGCTTTTTAATATAACTGAGATTAGGGTGCATAATTCACAATTTTTTATTTTTACCAAAAGTGTGAGTAGTTCACATGCATTTCTTCCATTTTTTTCCCGATGAACATGGAGGAACTTTGTCCTTTTCTTTGTTAATGTTTACTTGTGGTCATCAGTCACATGCAGATTTTTCCTAAGATTGGGAAGGGATAGTCTTTTGTGTATATGTCTTTGTGTTTGTTCCAAATGTGGCATGTGACATTTGGATTTTTTGTTATAGAACTAACAGGCACAATTTGCATAAAAATGTGAGATTTTGCTGTAATTAAATAGGAATTAACAAGAGAAGATACAAAACTAGGAGAATTAAACACATATGGACAATGTGAAAGAAAAGAGCTGTAAATACTACAGTAGCTGCACTAAGTAATGATAGGCCACATGAATTAAAAGCCACTTAACAGCAGAGTAAAACATCACCAAAGCAGCCAACACAAAGACATATTAGCAATATAAACTCCACAGTGGCTGTAGCTACAATCGCACATATTAAAGCAAAGCAAAGTCACTGAGTGTGTTTGCCGGGTGCTGCATTGAGTGAGTGAATAATTAAGGTGGAAACAAACTTTCTGAAACTTTTTAATAATCAGCAATATTTGTTCATTTTGCTAATCCCTCTTGATAGTATGTGAGCATTGTTAACTCTAACAGCAGTTAACATGTTGTAATTGAAGAAATGTGTATGCAAAATGTCCCCAGAGTCAGTTTCCTTGGATGAAAATGTTCTTTTTTTTTTGTCTGACGGATTGAAGTTCCATCTCTCTCGCTCTCTCTCTATCTTTCTCACTCTCTCTGTAGTCAGCCACTTCATGTGAGGTGGTTTGTGACTTGATCACCGTGGGGCTGTTAGAGTCACACTATAGGAAACCAAGAGTGGAGCAGCAGAGTGGATGTGATTTTCAACCAAGTTCAAGTGCTGCTCTCCATGCACCATTTTCCCTGGAAACAGTATGTTTCCTGCCAGCGGAGTGTTACTGGAGGGCCACTCACAGGGACGGGCACCGCACCTGTAAGGCTGTAGTATGCATTGTTCAACATAAGTATTAGTTTTGTTTGTGATTAAGGGAAACATCTATGACCAAAATCCCCTCAACCTGAGTCAGTGGGCCTTTTAAAAAACTCTTATGCATTTAGATTAAATGCAGTGTAATCAGTTGTGCAGTAGTCTTATGTCTTTTCATCAGATAAAACCCCAAATTACCCATTTGTTTCATCCTTTTCTATTTGTATTCGAATATGCGTGAACCAAGATCCTTCCAAAGTCCTGTAATACATACAGAACTTATTTTTGTCCATGAGATGGCATTGTTGAGGGGCCACCTTGAAATGTTGTATCACTATAGTCGAGTGTGTATAGCCTGTCTTCAGTGGTGTAAGCAAACCACATCCGGCTGGCCAGCAACCCGACCTAAACATGCAGGGTTGGAGATGAAAAATGACACAAATTTATTCAGTGCTTGTTAGTGATTAATGTTCTGTTTTATCTCGTTTGTTTTGCTTCCTCATTATTTAAATAAATAAAACTAATGTGCTGTTGAACATTATTATTATTGCTATTAAAAGGCGCCCCTGAGAAGTCTGTCCTTCACAAATGAAAATGTAAATGTGCTGGCCCCACTACAATAGACCAAACAGTCCTGTCTCAAACATCTCCCCCTTTATTGGCTCTGTGCTTATTCGCAGCTCCCTCCTCCCTGCCCTCAGTTTTTTTTGCTCCTTGTCTCCGTTGCCCAGCAGAGGCCCTGAGGCCTGTGGAGTGCACATCCATTTTGAGCCCAGAGGCTGTCAAGCGCACTGTTGGTAAATTAGCAAGCTAACCTGTGGCTTTCAGTCTCCCCACTTGCACTTATCCATTTCTCCATCTCTACCGCCCATTTCATGTTCCCTTAACATTCTCTCCCTTTTTCTCACACTGGCACATCCCTCTTTTGCTTGTACCACTAAAACTGTCGAAGATTGCTGCTTCAAAGGGCAACAGAATTCTTTGTTATAAAAACCAATATCAAAACCAAATAGGACAGACACTTCGTGCCCCATTGTAGATACTCTGTAAAGGCGGTTTTTATCAAAGCACCTTGTAACAATTTTTTTTTCCCCCAGTTAGCCCTAGGTCAAGTTTCACATTTCAGTGAACTCGATATTCTTTTGAATTAAAGGATAACAAAAAGTGGTCTAACACAAGAACAGTGCATGTATTTTAGATTTTAGAAAGTGCCTGAAGCAGATGCACATTTGACAGAAAAATGACTCACAGATCAATGATGAATTTCATGCAAAGTTTCACATAAACACCAGCCACTTTTCTTCGCACTTTGAAAAGAAATGGGTTTGATTTTAAGAGGAAGGCAGTGCATTGCAGATGTTGCATGACTTGACGGCAGAGACAGACATGCAGAAGACAAAGCCCAGGGCCAGCACGCGTTAAGCATGTTCATTAATTTCTATTGTTTCTCTCCTGCTGGCCCTGCTTGCTTCCTGGACGTGCTGTGGATCTAAATAAGCTTTGGAACCCTGCTCACTGTTTTGATACACACAGACAGGCAGGGCGATAAATAAAGAGTCGACGGAAATGAGGAGATAAAAACATATGTCATAGGAAATAAATGAGGGAAATTATGGTTGAAGTGCTAGACAGAAAAGAAGTACTTTAATTAAGTCACTATACAGTGTCTGCAATTAAAAATCCAAGTCTATATTAATAATAAGTCATTGGCATCAGATTTTATTTACATGCGCAATCATTAAGCCTCTGCACAAGTGTAGAAGATGCTGACACGGTTATGAGAATGTTCTGAATATGGCTGCACCTTGTTATCCATACAGGCGGTTTGCTTTACCTTTAACGAGTAACTCTATCAGTTCACATTAAAACAATGAAGTTGGACTGGCTTAGAGCCATTTTAACTGCGCAGGGCTGGAGGGCACAATAAAGGACCCCATCAGTGACCTGCTTCCTGAATCCCCACTGTTCCACCAGGCCCCCGTACAGGGTTTTAACTTTCTGAAGAGACTTCAAAGGCAGGCATTGCAGACCTGATGTAGGCGTTAACCTTTGACTCAGAGGCTCTCTCTGTGCAAACAGGGACTGCCTAATTGATGCTAGGCACTGCAGAAAAGGAAAAACTTTTCCTTGTGGATTATAGCCAATGAATAGAGTGCTTTAATTTCTGCCTCTTGTATGGAGACAGACAGTGGTTGTACATCTATAGTAGTAAAGAAGCAGCAGTTTTTTAAGACCTCCAGTGACCAGTAATTTGCAACTACCCATGCCTCTGTATATGGCTGCAAGAAGTGGTGATTTAAATGTAAAATAAAAAATAAATAAATTGCAATGTTCAGCTTTTAAAAGTAGTAAATTGGGAAGGAGACATAAACAAACAAAAAAATTAGCATACACTTAGAAATCTTAAAGAACCACTGAGGATTTGTAGGTAAGCAAGACCTCCAAGGTGCAGTTTTCCAAAAACCTCGTGGCCTTGATTGGTCAGATACCAGGGTTGTGGCTGGAGATTGAGTCAAGCCTGTGATAATGCTGAGTGGACACAGTGTTCACTCTAGTTAATTTTCTACCCTTCGTGCTGGCACCTTCTCAGAGAGATGGAGAGAGCGATAATCCAGACAGATAAAGGCACGTGACTAAAGGAAGGTAGTATGGACCCAGTTTGTGATTTCATTTTGTGTGTATTTACTGGTAACTGCATTACTGGCCATTTAAAGGGCAATATGTGCTAATCAGCAAGAAACATTAAGTTGATGGATAGGTGGACACAGGAATGGAAAGGTTGTGTATGATGGGGCTCATATCCATGATGTGTGTCCACCTATATGTGGATACAGGTTGCCTTGAATGCTGAAGGGGGAACTAAATAAAGAGTTTAAATCGTTTTTATCTTAAACGTGAAATTTCAATCTCTAATTTCCATATGCTCATTGCCTCATGGTGTCTGTACTCTTAGCTTGAATTCTGTCTCTTCGCCTGCATTACAATAGTGTGATCTGAAATATTGGAGCTGTAAGATGGAATAAGAAACTCCCTCATGGTTTCCCATACTGCAGTATTAATAATGAATTAATGGTGGCGCCAAGACATGCATTGACTTAAAAATGCTGCGACAGACAGGTTAAATTATGATTTTAATATGAGAGATGAAATGGTTAGCAGTGTCAGGATGAACTATGGTGAAATTCCTGACGGTTAAACTTATAATTACAGATTTTAATTCAAACAATGTTTGATCACCAAACATTAAAAAAGCTTATAGTGAAAACTGTCCAGCATCAACTGAACTAAGCAACAGTTTCCCAGACAAAGGCCCAGCATGCAGCATGGGTCTCTTTTGTGTCAATAAAAAAAGCATTGTGAAAGGCAGTGACAGTGCTTTGGAGATACACTGAAGTGAGGTCTTGAGCAATTCTGGATCTGTTATTATTTAAATGTTGAGGCCAACACAAAGTTGCATATTGCAGCTACTTTTAGTGTGTGATTCTCACTATAAATATGAGAATTTTTTTCAGGATATATTGGGACTTTTTTAAAGATTTCAGCACATTTTCATAAAACTGCAGTAATACTAAGATGCCAACAATTTCAGTAACTATAAGTGTGATGGGAAATTGTCATACATCACACCATTACATCTGTAGTTAATTTAATTTGATCTCAGAGCTGTCTTTACCAGGAGGGGCATTTTTTATATTTAAGCAAGTTGGGTGCCACTGTACACACTCGAACAAAGTGTGTGTGTTTTGCATCTCTTCACTGAGGATGTTGTCTCTCATGAAACCACACTTTTTTTATTTTTTGTTTGGTATTTCACACCAGTTTGATTTTAAGAGGAAATTCTCCCAAACCTATTTTGACTTTTCTGTGCATGTAAAGTTCTAATTTATTAAGGTTGTCAGTCAACAAGGGAAATTTACAGGTTTGGCCTAATTTTGTGCACACAACAACACTGTAGTGGCACTTTTGTAGGGAGGACTGTCATTTAGGGTGCATCTTTTTACACTGAATGACTCCTACATGGCTTCCAGTAATGAGGCTAATTTGTGACCCTAAACAGTTGGGGTTGTCAGAACACAAACACACAGGGCCTTCAGCCACAGGTGGCGGATTTGGTTTCCCTTCCTCTTGGATCCGAAACGACACCCATGGGCACAGAATGTCTTTGTGTCTAAAACTGTCTTTCAAGCCTTTGAACTAGCACTTAGATGACATTGGCATTGATTTAGCTGTAATTTTTCTTGTTTACAGGATACAGACCTGCTGGATATAGCCTACATAAAAGATGCAAGAAATGGAAAGGGCACCAAAACGCCAAAGGTAAGCCTAAAATTAACTATTCTATGTCTGCTTACCCAGCATATATACTTATATACATATAAGTATAGTATACATATATGCATATAAGCATACGTATTTACATGCCTGATATCTGTTTTTTGTTAATAAAATATTACATCTCAAAACAAAGACCATAGTTTCGGTATTGTTCTTGTTTTTGTCTGCTGGGAACACGATGATGATGCACTGAAAGGACAGAGGAGGGCATTTTTTTTCGGTGATGATATGCTTTGTAAGTGTTTGTGTTTATTTTTGCACTGAAATGAAAGTCATGAGTGGGTGTGAGCCCGACCATGAATCAGAGACTGTCTGCATCCATCTAGCCAACTCAACTGTGGATAGAATCGGAAAATAGTTTAGGTGGATTTAATGATTGGCATTTAACCGTGGTACTTTAAAATGCACTTTAAAATGCAGAGATAGGGAAAGTTGTTTGCATGGGAGGTGTAGGTAACACTGTGTGTGACTGTATGCATGATTGTTCGCAATTCACCTGCATATATTTAGCATAATTTTAAACAGTGGCATGAAATCAAAAGCGAGGAAGTGACTATCAAGTGAAACTCAACTTTATCAAACAAGATTTTACATTCAAACTTATGAACAGTGCATTGAAGTGTCCCCAGGAAAGCATGCAAGTATAGTGTAACCAAATTGCAATTTCACAGCTAATTAAAAATGCTTTTGATTGAGAGTGATGAGAGAAGAATTTGTACACACATTTTTCAATCTGGCAAGGCTGTAACTGTGAAAGAATTTGGCTCATACTGGTGTGGTTACAGAGCCAAATTCAGCTCTCAAGTCAATTTCCCAATTACCAAGCGATGAGTGGAACAATAACCTGCATCTTTATCCACTTTCTTATTGTATATCCCTGTCTTATAACTCACTTTCATTTATATTTCGGACGCAGACAGTCCTGTGGTAAGCTGCTGTTACAAAGCACCGTTAGTCTTTGTCATTTTGACTCAGTGCAGCAGGATAAGTGAGTGGGGGTCGTGCACCACTGATTTGTCAGGGGAGTGAGTAATGATGGAATGAGTACAATAACACAGAGAGGATTCATGCATTTCTAAACAGCTTACAGAACGATGCTACCCAGGGAGGAGCCACGACCACGTGACAGGTAAGATGGTCGAAGCATTGGAAATCCATTACTGGGAGATGGAGCGGTGATGCACCCTGGGCACTATAATGGGAGCACTGGTGAGACATAGTGTCTGAAGAGTTGATGAGATGAGAAGAGCAAGGGAGGGAAGGGGGAAGAGAGGAGGGGGTTGGCAGACTGCGGGGATGAGAGGAAGGAAAGCAGAGAAGGAACCAAAAAGGGGAGTTTATGTATGTGAGGTTTGCTGAAAGGGAGAGAATGGATAAGAGGAAGGCTGGAAGGACACAGATTTGATGTAAGGTCAGAGGAAGGTGTCAGACGAGAAGCAAAGACAGTGTCAGACATTGGTTTCTCCAAGTGGACAGCACTTTGCATGACATTTCTCTTTAACACTTCTGAAGGATCTTGTCAGAATTGTAGGGATTTTTTCAAGGCTCACTGCACTGTTAACTTCAGTCTGAAAGAAATGCACAAAAGCTGAAAGAATGTCTGCCAGTCAGACAGAGAGAGAGCTAAAGTGATGGTATCAGTTATGCAGAACGCACACTGATTCAGACAAGTAAAGAAAGCTGTTGACTGCATCAGGTACATATAAGACAAATCACAATACATTCATTTGTGTTACCTTGTGATTAAGTAACAGCACATGTGCTCAAAACAATATATTGACTCAGCAAAGTATCATTGAAAACAGATTTGTTTCAACCCTGAAAATCATTGAGATGCTCTCTGTTCAGGGTTGTGTCTCAGAACATAATAGGATGAAAATAGGAGGACAGACATCTGGAGAGAAAGTCGTCTTTCCTATCAGCCTTCAGTCACACTTCACATTCAACTTTTCACTGTTTATGCTTTCTTTTTACTGTCGTGTTGGGCCTGCAGATTTTGTATTAATACGCTCTCTGCTCTGTACAGCTTGCACTGCTCCTTCCATTCTCACTCAAGAGCTCCCTCAGCATCATTCATTCATTCATGCAAATTGCAGGAAACCAACACACTCACTAAGATGAGATCAGATGTTGGACTCATGGTGACATGTCTGTTAAAAGCCTTAGAAGTGCTTTCATTGCGCTGCCCAAGAGTAGTGCATCTCAGCCGATATTGTGAAACTCAGATACAATCATTCCCAACAGGCTGGTTTGAAATGGGCTCCAGATGGAGAGGCCAGTTTGGTTTGCCTTATTTGAGCTATTGTTGCTACTAGAGCTCAAGTTACCTCAGATTGTCTTTGAGTCGTATTTTTTTTTCCTGGCATTTCTGCTTTAAAATGATATTGACAGCTGAAGAGAGATGGGAAATACAGAGGACAGGGAGTGGCATGAAGCAAAAGGCCTGGGCTGGAGCCAGACCTGCCTGGACCTCCTGAGGGAGAAGCCTTGACACGCGATACGATTGAAATTCACAAGACACAAGTACACACAAATGGAGCACTTCACTGTACTGTGCATGCAGGAAGTGCAAGCTATGACTTCTGTAAATATTCTGATCTTCTCTGCTTGATGGCTATAAGCACCTCATGACCACCATTTTTGGGACCAATGGTATGTGCACATTTGTGATTTCCTCACTCTGAGAAACACTGTCTCATGTTTGCATAGATTCTGACATATCAGAACCAGAGGCCTGGGTTGGCCTAGACATAACGTCCAGTGCCATCCTTTGTGACTAAGGTTGTCTATGGCTGTGATCCACAGACCAAACAGCAGTCTTAAGAGTGGAAGTATCCACCGTCTCCAAGACTGAAAACGGTGCATCAGGTCAGGAGTGCAACCTCATGCATGCTGGTGGTTGTCTTTGACACGCTCCCTGAGGGTCAGACTGTTAAGGCTGAATATGACGGTGATATTCTGAGGCATTTGATGAAGAATTTTGGCGCAAATTAAACTGAGCTGGCCAACCTTACATTGTCCCTGTTGACAGCACGTTGGAAACAAGTGACTTGCTTGTCTGCCAATAACACAGTTGCTTCTCCCAACCTTCATTACTTACCAGATTTGGCTCCCTGTGACTTCTTTCTGCTCCCTAAAATGCAGTTTGGTTTCTGAGAAGCATTCATAGACCCGAGATTCAGGTCCATGATGAAATCACTGTTCTAACTCTAAGCTAAGGTGCTGATGATGATCAAGTGATGAAACCTGGAAAACTTTCTTTAAATAGTTATAACTTGCAGCTCTGTTTGTTCACAACAGAAATGCCTGGTAAGTTTTTGATTGTCTTTGGATTGTACATAGTACATTCTCTCTCTACCAGGTGAGTGTCTTAGCATTGGAATTTCTATCTGAAAGTTATTAAGATTGGGAACATGCTGCCGTGTTCATTGGCTCGTCACGCTGTGTGGGCTGCTCGTCTGCCCTGCAGTGAACTTACGCCACCCTGCCCACGGGCTGCAGCTACTCAGTTGTGATTCATACATTTTTATTGTGAACACACACACACACACACACACACACACACATACACACACAAAACAAATACATCTGATAGAGAGCAGCAGCACTAACAATCATTGTACATTGCGTACACTTACAACTGTCGAGACACAAATCCCGCACGGAAGTACAAACACACTTGCGTTGACCAGAATAACAGAACATGGCAAAAGCAGTGTCCTTTGTTGTGCTGTGTTCAGGATGATGATGTTAATTAGTATGTGTCTACCCCATCATCATTCAGAATGATTAGATTGGCCGCTTGTCGGAATGACAAGAGGCAGCCTTTTGTTTGATGGGTTGCTCCAGAAATAAATCACACAGCCTCAGGTCTAGTGAGCAAAGCGTAGCACTAATATTCATCCATTCCTTATACCCACAAATAGCTAGAGGATTTGTCATATTCAACAAAAAGAATAGAGGGCATGAGGCTAACAAAAGCATCATCTGTGTGGTTTGCATGCTTTTGTGGTTATCATGTAGTATTTAACTGTGGTAGCAAAAATAAAGGGTATTTAACCTTTTCAGTGGCACCTGCAGAACTGAGGTGGATAAACATGGATTTGTTTGCTTTTCTTTGTGTGCCTTGAGTATTTAATATTGATTAGTTTTTTTGCACATCTTTTTGCACATCTCAAAATGTTTGTTTCAAAAAGCTGATACTGGTGCTTTTTCAATGTTTTCTTCTTGAACAACCTGTAGAACAGCAGCATTCATATATACTGCAGTTTTGATGTGACAAAGTTAAAATTAGTTGAGATTAATCCTAGAACCATTTGACATTCTATGGATGTGTGCTTCAACCTGAAAAATTGTAGTCATCTTAAACTACTTACCAGGGCCTGTGTTTGATTACTATGTACAATATCATGACAGTTACATGACAAACAGTTCTTAAGTTCTATATAAAGCTCACTTCACTGGTGGCAGAAGAAAAACATGATGTACCTACCATATCATTAATTGTCTTCATCGATTTGTTTGAAATATCAGTATGTGTTTTTTCATACGATCTGTAGTTAACTGTCGTGAGAAATGAAAATTGTAAATAAAGCAATCAAAAGTACTGAGCTTAGACTCACATCCCTCATGCTCTTTTAGATACGTTTATTATTTTACATGTGTTAAAGCCCCTGGTCTGGCCCCACTGTTCCAAACCATCCGTTCATATTGTCTCTTTATTAAATCAGCAGATTAGCTTGTTCCTGCACAGCATGTTCCCTCTCCTCAGCACCAACCGATAAGCTGGAACCTATTACATCTGCAACCTCTTGTGTGCGCTTTACCATGCATCTAACTTCTACTTAACTGCCTTCTGATACTACTTTATTCTGAGGGGCACATGGTAGTGCCGTCTTTCCACTTTTTGGAAGCATTCTTCATTTTAATTTGTTCTTTCTTAGCAGAAGTGACAAACTGCATTTCAATATGCACGCTACAGCAGGTGTCTGACTAAAACTACATTCTTTCTCTCCATCACCTCAACAAAACCAACGGAGACTGTGTCTGTCTGTCTGTTACATTTCCTGCTTTTACTCTTGTGTAACTGAAGTTTACAATACACATTTTTGAAAATCAGACAACCTTAATGTCCCAGTGCTCTATGCCTTTCCATTCTCTAGAATGGAGATATCACATAAGCACAGCTGCTGTTAGTCTGTGGGAGGGAATGTGCATACAAATTGTGGCATGATCATTCAGATATCCTTATCTTACCTTTTATTTTTATTGTGTGTGAGTGTGTGTGTGTGTTAAACAAGACATGGGGACAACATAGCTTATCCATCCCATGATATATGTATGATCTGACTGAGGTACTACACAATGAGTGTGGCAGATGACTGTACAGACTATCACATGGTCATGCACAGACAGAATAGTTGCGCTGAAAATAGAATTTTTTTGGTTGTAGTATTGGGCATACTTTCTTGTGGATGTCTCTGCCAAAATGAAAGCATAATCTTAGAGCAGTATCAACTGAGAGGGAAGCAAATTGATTTCCAGAGTCTTGTTAAAGAGGATAGTTTACAAAGGTGGACCATCTGGACTGATGCAGCCACTGTTATCAGCAGAAAACACATGGAAATCCCTTGTAAGTCCAGATCAAAGCCGGGAAACCACAATAATCCTGCTACCGTGCAGTACTGTACCAGGACCCAATTTATGATACAACAAATTTAAAAAGGTGGACATGTAACTCCACCTTGTTGATTCATCAGCAGCAGAACTGAGGTTTCTCTTGTTAGGTTTTTAGTATAGCTTTGTTTGTCCTACGTTGTCAAGATAGTGAATAAATATAGTAGGTTCGGGACTGTAGCCAGCAGCAGCAGCAGCAAGGCTCAGATGTCCATTTCCTCCAGAGCTATTTGTTCCTTCAGACTTTAGCTGTGAGGTGAGAGGAAGTGGCCCTCAGCTCTGTTACAGTCCGAGCTCGCAGCAAAGAGGACTGCTGCTAAATACAGAGCAGCTTGTGTGTCCCCAGCAGTGTAACAGGATCTGGGAGAGGCCAGCAGGCCATTATCACCACCGCTCCGTCTGGCCAACAAAGTTGGCTAAAGCTCCATCTCCCACAGCAGTTAGTGCGAAACAGCTCTTGTGAGTCCACAGTGAGCTACTGTGGGGTTTTGATCTGCTTTTATGTGATACGCATTCAAAGCAGCTGTGCTATGACTGTGTTTAAGGCTGTGATTACATCGTTCAAACAGTAAACATGAAACAGGGCATACAGTGTTGGTGTCCTGGCATTTATTTTTGGAAATGTGGAGCAGTGCCCTACCAAACTCTCTTTTTTTGAAATTTTCTCTTCATCATAATTAAGTTAACACACCTGGATTCTGGATTGACTACACATTGAAAGCAACTTTTGATGCCACATTAGTTAATATCGTAACACTAAAGCTGAATAAGATATGAAGATATAAAAATATGAATTGATTGTAGGAGTGAGGAGAGTTTTTTTGCTTTTCCTTTCCCACTTTTTTTCTTTTTTTTTGGAGGGAGTTGAGTTGAGAGTTTAGGCTCTGGTCCATGCTATGGCAGTGTTTTTTTCCCATCATCTGTGCAGTCTGGTGTGCATGGATGAAGGACAGGGCCACAGTATGTGCTCCTGCTGCTACAATCACAGCCCTTTAAATCTATCGATGTAAGAGCGGTGAAGACCTTTGTGTGACCCTGGACACGGCTACACTCCCACCTGACAAGATAAATGGCTGAGAAAGCGTGTATTTATTAGGTAACATGAGTTCAGTGGCATAGCATGCTTTGTAAACTGTGTGCTGTAATGCAAACTGTATACTGTCAAAATGCCTGCAACTGTAGCGAAATAAATGACAGTCACGATATACGACCTCTGCTGACATGTGAAACTTGACAACAGTCCACCGAAGCCTGATGCAGGGCAGGTTTACTAAAAAGGAATAAAAATTTAAGTTTAAGTTTAAAATCTCCAACCAAATATAACAGCTTTGATGAGTATTCAGGTGCATCTAAGTGCCTCTGCCAGGCGTGGCATATCGTACATTGTGATGCCAAACATTAATAGCAAGTCCCATTGAGCCGTGTATTAACTTCTCAATGAGCCGGTGAGTGATTTATATCTGTATGTGGAGTGATGTTATCTGTGCTGCTCAGAGGTGTTATTTCCAGCGTGTTTCAATGATGTAATGATGCCTGCGTAATCCCGGCTTGTAGATGTAACACAGTAATATATACAAACATTCGTCCCACCCACATCCCACTGAGACTAATCGTAATTTAAATCTCTGTCTCACCTGCTGCAAAAGTGCACAGGCTTACAGGCTGACAGGAAGGGATCAGTGCTTACCTATGAGATTCAGTCCAATGGATGTTGGCAGCACATTGTGCTCTTACTGAGCGCAATGTAGATTAATGTCATATGGCATTGTGTTGAAATAGTGGACTTGAGACCATTGGTGCTTTGCACTGTTTTGCTGTGTTTTTTATTTAATGACTGAATCCTCGTGAACGACAATTGGGCATATTAGCACTGATGGTTTGAGAAATGAGCAGCTGAATGTAAAGAGAAAACTTTGGGAGGACAATCAATGATAATGAGTCTCTCTGGAGAGGCTGAGACAGACGGACAAAGAGTGTGCGTGAGTGAGTACATGTGTGTGTGGTTGTGCGAGTGAGTGTGTGTGTGTGCTGAGGAGACAAATTCAAGGCTTAATGAATGGCAGTAGTAGCATGTTTCAGAGCTTACATTTAGTACATATTTCAGGGATTCTAATTAGGAAGACTAATTAGGAATTAGGAACTAATTTCATTGATAAATCATATAGTTTATCTGTCAAATATGTCAAATGCCCTCTGGTGACAAATTCTTTTTATTTCCTTTTTTTATTAGATTACATAATGCTTTTTGGTTGGTTTGTCAAACATTGTAAATACCAAATGATTAACACTAAAAAGTAACAGCCTTAAATTTAACCGCCCATTCATTCATTTTTTAAAATTTTTTTTTTTTGAGTACTGGTTTGGTAAAGCTTAAGCCATATGAATCATTGCTCAAAATCTAGAAAATCGGCTCAGAAAACTGTGTGGGTTCACTGTTTTGTTTTGTGTTTACGCTTTCCTACTGGCAACAGCCATGGCTGGAGGGACTTTGTCCGTTGGCTGTCTGTTCATCCTCCATCCTATGCTTTTGAGCAGGATATTGAAGAAAGAAATGGAATTTCTTCAAATCTGTCTCAAATATTAGTCTTGAAAATGAATGTAACAATTTAGCATTTCTTTGCCATGTAAGAGTGAGGATCTCTGTCTGAATGCACATGGGGTTTAGCGCAAAAAGATCCATACAGCACAGTTAATTGAATAAAATGGGGGAGAGAAGTGTTTGTGGCAAATATGAGCGAATATTATTGTGGCTCGTCCTTCCTCTCAGCAGGCTTCGCTCAGAGACGTTTCAGTGCACAAAGGCATGAAACTGTCTGCCAGTTGACAGGGACTGCAGACAGAACTCCCACACGCTGCCATTTCAGACATGGTTCACGCACTCATACACCATACTCGCAACACTCTGTGATGTGGCGGTCACTGAAATAAACATGGCATCTCTCTATCAGAGCTTGTATTATCTCTATCCATATTTGACTCCCTCTTCCCAGTCAGCCTGGGCCTCTGATCAGACAGTCGATTCACTCAGTGCCAATATGTGAAGAAGAGATTGGATAGCCATGTTGTTGCTCCTTACTATCGTTTTCATCAAGGGGATTGGCCACAGGGCAAATGGCAACTTGGTAAGAGGTGATTAAAGTAAACGAGTATATACAGACTTATTGATTTTCATAAAATAAATTACAGCACCATTTGTCATCAGTGGAAGACCAGCAATTGATCACCGTCACACATCAAAGTAAAAGCAGCTGTGGGGAATGAGAAAGAGCCAGAGTATAGAAAACGAAACAAAGAAAAGGTTAGCATAATGAACCCTGATGGGTTTGGGTTTGATACCTCTGTCAATTACTTAGGTGATCTCTTCGCACAGATGAATTCCCCTGGTGTGAGGTAGGCCATCTCATTACCACTCCTGAAGAAATGGAAGGTGATGCTCGCTCTTTTTTTAGACTACCTCAGAAGCTGTCTCCCATTCGCATCCGCAGCTAACATGAGACCGAGCCACTGGTCCCGGATGAATGAGGAAAAAAAGACTGAATGTATCAACAGAAGAAATAGAGACTTTAATGATGAACAGAGCAGCCTGTGTCAGCGCAGAGGGAGAGTTACCAAAGTGGGTCCAGAGATGACTATCGTGGTGAAAGGTCAGAAGAAGCACAATGGTGCACCTGTGCAGGTAGTGTTTCTACATTAATGCGAAATCCCATCTGGAATGTTCCCACCTATTCTATTACTCTGGAAAAGAGAATCCTCTCCTGAATCTGTGCATATATACCATTCTCTTGCATTATTTTAGTAGTGCAAAAAACAAATGAAAGAACAAGAATTTGAGTTTGCCTGTACGCTTTATGAATCAGACAAAACAGAAAAGATTCATTTTTATTTTAAGCCACACAAGCAAGTTCTAGCATCCAATAATATAAGACATTCATAGTGTTTTATTTGTTTCTCAGTCGTCCCTGTTATTGAATTTAGTTAAATCAACTCTGTGAGCTCTATGATATATCAAGGAAATTCAAACAGAACAGCGCTGGTTAGATACAATGACAAAGTCTCTTTCAATTACAAAGCAGTCTAAACATACAGCAAGAGGAGAGGAAGACAAAAACAAAAGCAGCAGTTTAAAGTGTGACAAATAACTATTACAAGATGTGAAATGATTCACGGCCATCTAAAAAGTGCCAACATGTATGTTATGATAAACATTTACCTTAATCGGGATTTGATTTGTTTTGTTTTAAGTTGTATCATAGCAAAACAGCCAGCAGCTTAAAGTCCTGCAATAATAATCTTTTTTAAAAAAAAATCATCATTGCAGAAACAAATGAAATGCCAGACTGTTCAGACTGTCTTGATAACACTTTTTTTTCTCAGTTTTGGTGCTCAGGTATTCAAGTCACATGATGTCTGCAGTGAAATCAAATGAGGCATTTTGTTAACCCTGTAGAGGTGGTCCCCAGTGGAAGTGGAGCTGATCAAATATGAACCAGTCGAGACAAGAGCTCTCAGACTAGAGAGCAGAGCTGCTCCCAGCAGACACTCAGCCTTTTAGTTGCTGAAGCGCAATTGGTGACACAGACATCCATTTGTCTTTCATTTTAGTTGCTACAGGCAGAGGAAGGTTAGTCCACACTTCTTGTCTCGATAGATAGATGTACTCCGACATCCCCGCTTTCCAACTTTTTCATAATTAGGTTTTAGAGCCATTTAAAGTTACAAGAGTTATAGCAGGTTTGGTTTACTTGTCCTTCACATTGTTGTTGAAATAAATCTAATTTTTAAAATTTGGTATTTAAATAGAATTTGGTGGGCCGCTGTTTAACTCACTTGGTAGAGCGGGCGGACCACATACGGTAAGCTTAGTCCTCCATGCAGCGATCGCGAGTTCGACTCCGGCTCCGACCATTTCTGCACGTCACTCCCCTCTCTTCGCCCTGTTTCCTGTCTACTCTTCAGCTGTTCTATCAATAAAGGCAAAAGCCCGAAAAAAGAACTAAAAAAATAAAAAAATTTTAAAAATAACAGAATTTGCTATTATGTTATAAAAACAAACTGTCTAAACTCTTCTACAGAAGGTACTTTGGGGATGTAATTCTACGCAAACATTAGTGTGACTGAAATTATTTAAAAAATGAAATTTTAGTTTTGGCTACATTAGATCTACTTAAACCTTCCATTTAATCTGATGACTGAAAAAGTAGTAGCAATAGTTCTGTTTCATTAAGATAAGACTAAAATGCTCAGACTTCACACTGATAAGAATATTTGACACAAGAGTCAGACTAAATAAAAAATAAAAAATAAAAAAACAAAAGTAGCACATCAGAAGTGCCACCAGGGGTACAAGCACTCTTGGCTGGGAATCACTGTTGTAGCTTTATACTCATTAAGCCTGCCACTGACAGGTGACTTACTATACTCAGTAGCTCACAGCAACTATCGACTATTCTTGGTCTTCATTTGGCTGTTCCTCCATTTGGGACAATCAGTGTGCCAGTGTCAATATATTGAAGCAGTAACTCTTTTCCAACCATCAGGTGGGGATCCCAATCATTACTATGCATGCTGATGTTTGACATGTCTAACTAAATTTGGGAGACTGGCCTGGCACACAATTTTATTATATCCATATCTCTCTGTCTCTTTCTCTCTTCCCCTCCTTGTCTCTCTTACTGTCTGTTTCTCTCTCTATATATATAGAGAGAGCGAGCGAGAGATGCTCTGTGACGCATGTTGTTTAAACACAGTCAAAGTTGATGGTCAGTGTCTCCCACATGCTGAAATTTTAATGTAAAGTTTCAAACCTGTTATCATCACTATCTTGTTGCTGTTGTTTACATTCCTCCCAGTACAATTTAATACAAAGTTTTTATTATAATTAAGTGCACATTTGAATAAAAAAACAGTATAGCTCTTTTATTTTTTATCTGTGTGAGTTAAGTTATCTGTATAGGCCTGTAGCTTTCATATTTGCAACAACAACTTCTTTGCACCCTTGTGTTGAACAATGACAAAGAATAAATAAATCACCTTGATACCTTGGGAGTTTGGTTTTGCTTGATTAGCAGGAAGACCATTAATGGGATCTATACAATGAATTTGGTTTGTCAGATTCACTTCTGTATATCAATGTAATGATCCCAGAAAGCAAAACAGTGGAGTTAACTGTCAGTGGAAATATTTAGTGGCTACCACACTGTGCGCGCATACACAAGGACACACATGCCACTCACCAATAAAGCACTGCCCACCTGGCAGGTGAGTATACAACGTGGGGTTATGACCAGTCTGATGGTTCTGTTACCATGGAAACCATAGGGAGGTGAGGGCGGACATAGTGCTAATAAGGGCAGCAAAGGCTCTCTGTCACATGATAGCTTTTTGCTTTGACAGGAGAGCATGAGAACGATCACATCAACTACTAATTAAGTCTTCTCTCATCTAGAAATATTCACACCTCTTCTCTTCACTGCTCTTCCAGTCAATTTTAGCTGAAAAGCATATGCCCCTGTCAGTCTGCAGGGTTTGTTTAACTGCAGTAATTGGAGCAACATTTGCTGAGGTATGTTAGCTGTTCCAACTAGTGGTTCTCAGAGTGATTGAGAGGGAAGTGTTGAAAACTCACAAGTTCTCTTTAGTTGACTGAGCACTTGATGTTGTCTCATTATCAAACTTTGCATAAACACAGGCATTTGCAGCATTTACTCTTCAGTCAACCTCAGTAAACTTGATGCTTAAAGCCAGCTATCCTGTGGTCAGTCAAAAGTTCACAGTTCTGCAGGCAGTTGTTGAATATACTTACAGGTATAAATCTTTTCTGGCACAGATTTAATGTCAGTGTCCATGAAAATTATTCAGAGAAATGAAATCTACTTTCGTTTGATGATTTTAGAAGCAAGCATCTCAAATTACCATAGCTTTAATCAAAAAGTATAATCTTCCTTACTTTGCTAATAATCATGAATGCTAACGAAGCAGCACTAATGAAGCAACGTTAATGATCATTGATCATCTAAAACCGTCGACGTCTTGTTCTGAAAACAGACTCTGTAGTGGCATATTTAAACAAACATTCAGACAAGCCTGCAGGCAGACCAGTTTCTGCTCTTTCCTCCCTTATTTGTTCGAATTTAATTGGTTTGATCAATATCTCCTCCTTATCATCCATCTGTTCATAACAGATATGTGGTGAACAGATCGTGCAGAATGAATAGGATGAGGAACAGATCTTGGGAATTCTGACCATCGCTGCCTTGGTGACGCTGGTCAGCATAGATGAGGCAAGTGAATGTTGCCTACATGGCCGTGCTTGTCTGATCATTTTGGTTGCTGTATGTATAAATGCATGAGTTTGTGTGTGTGTGTGTGTGTGTGTGTGTATTTAAGAGATCTTCCCAGTGCTGAGATATAAAGAGATGGGTGACCTTTCTTACTCCCTCCAACGATCCTGTCCAAGCACACAAGCCAGCCAAAGGCTTAATTGGTTTTGGATAGTAAATCTCGGGGGTGGGGGCGGGGGGGTCATAAAAATATGTCTGATTCTTAATGCTGCTGCTCCAGAGACCAGAGAGCTCCCTCAAACTATTTCCTGTCTGAAAGACCAGAGCAAATAGAGGCGGAAGACAAATTCACTTTTTTGTCTTCTCTTGCTTGTTTTTCTCCATTGACTGATGTTCTGAGTTCGGATCTTAGAACACAGATGCATGGTCCTTTTTCTTCCTGAGTGATAACACTTTTTTCCACAGGAAGTTGTATTACATTTGTTGCAGCCATTTGTTTGGCTAAGGGGGGCGCCCGCGGGCGCGGGGGGGGGCGGGGGCGGGGGGGGGGGGGGGGGCGCGGGGGGGGGGGGTGGGGGGGGGGGGGGGGGGGGGGGGGGGGGGGGGGGGGGGGGGGGGGGGGGGGGGGGGGGGGG
>JAQNCA010000012.1:7139189-7159885 GCA_029783725.1 Acanthurus tractus
GATAGTTGACAGACTGCAGGTTCTGGAAAGTGTTACACTTTCCAGAGATGCTGACAATACTCTCAGGAAAAACAAGTCCACTTAGCAAGTATTGTAAACCTCATATGCAGTTTTAAAGTCCTTTATTGTCAAAGCAAATTCAAATTATGTCACTCGAGTAAACCAACAATGTTTCCTTTTGTTATTCTTAAAACTTTATAATGCAAACCTCTTCCTACAATTCAGTATCTCCACCAGGCTATAGCCACAAGAGCTATATGGCTGTGCGCATGGTGTGCGTGGTATGTCTGTGTATTTGTGTGTTTGTATATGTCTGCGGCTAATCTTATATTACGCTTGATAAATCACCTACATATTTCTGTGCATATTTGTGACTGTACCTCTTGTGGTTGCTGTGGCACGGAAACTGGCATCCATGGAGATGTTTAGTCTCACCTTTAACCAGAGCGTCTGCAGATAAATTCCATGTGATGAACCACTAAAGTTAGGTACAATAGGAGGTAATTAGTTTTGCCGCCATCTCGACTGTAAGCGTGTCAGAGAGATCCACGCTCTACAGCCATGCACTCAAGTGTTTTTCCATTCAATCTGTGTCTTTTGTTTAATTCATATACTAAAGCAAGCCTTCCATTAGCAACAGAAAAAACATCCTCGTTTCAGAATTAGTTTCAGTCGAAGGCATTCTGCATAAAACAGGATGAATTACTTTAACCCACTCTGTAATATAACACACTGCAATTATTACAACAATTCTCCATGCCAAGCTGCTCTGCTCCAAGTCCTATTGTTACATTTGCTGTAGGAAGCATTTTTACCTAAAGCAACAGGCAGGCATTTAGCTTGTGGAGGGTATAATGGTTTCTGCCAGTAAAGACTGTCTTGAGTACACTGTGTCACTGCCGTTTGAACATTTATCCATATGCACTCACAGCAAAGAGAGGCAGTTGTAATTAAATCCACCATACATGGTGATATTTTTTAAATAGGTTCTTCTGGGTGAAAAAGAGTTCAGAATAGAGCAAATGTCTGGCTTGGGTTATGTTTTAGCTCAGTACAGTCTGTGTTATGTCCACTACAAAATAAGGTTTAGTCAGCCTGCTCTGTGAACATCCATTATAACTGTAAACAGTTTGTGTGCTTATTAGATTAGTGATTTAGTGATGCTCCAGAAGAACTGATCCATACAAAGCAAAGCTTTTGGATTGATATGGATGTCAGCTGTCAAGTTTGTAGACTGATTAAGAGGATAAACTAGCAAAATGTTTCCATCCTTCTAGCCTGTTTTTCACAATTTGCTCTTTTTCTCCTCCTGAAGGAAACCAATGAGCAGTAGCAGCAGATGGTGACTCTGGTGAAAGCTGAGGATTTTGATGTTTCTCTCTCTTTCTGTCTTTTACAGAAATAAAATCTGAAACATTTCTTGGCTCTGAAACGGGTTACAAGTCAAAGGTTATTTTGCTAATCAGCTGCTTTTGGATTCTCTTCCTTGTTACAGTTGTTGTGGCAGGCATTTTGTCTAGACACATCTCCCGGTCTTTCATCAGAAGCTTAGACAGGCTAATTAAACCTTGAGGTGCCATTGATGTCAGTTGTCTGCTGCAGAACAACCATGGGCTGATAATCATCTTTTATCAGAGATCGGTCACACAGCATCAAAGCAGATCAGATATGGTAGCTAGTTCCACATTGGAGTGTTGATTTTTCTCATCATGTGTGTCATTAACACCGTAGCATCATGAAATGGGGTGTCCCCAGATCACTGTCAGCTCCAAGAAAGACCAGAGTATTCAATGGCCATTTGAATATTGTTAAATATCCGAGGGCTTGTTCAAACATTCGGTAATCCTTTGTTGGCAGATCAGTGGATCACACAGATGCCATACCAAATGAGGCGTTATGTGAGGGTGGTAGGTGGCTTGTTGGTTGGTGGCTGGCATGGCACGGCTCGGCAGATGGTCTGGGGATGTCGGGACAGCAGGCTCTCTGTGTGACAGCGTTGCTAATGATGGCAAAAGGCTAAATGATGACTACAGAAAGAGGATAAATCACAATTATGACTGCATGATGCTTACCGAGGATCCTCAAATGTTTGCAGAGGGATTTGGAGGCCCAATTAGAGTTGTTTATGCACTGAATTATGTCATCCAGTAACTTTTGCTTTGTGTGCGCGGAGCAGCAGTGTGTGAACGGGCTCGACAGCGTGGTGCTAAACAACTGTTTCTTCAGACTTTTTGGTGAAGGCTTGAATGACCCAGCATATTGTGCTGTCTGATGCACACAAAATAATGAGCTTTGATGTGAGAAACATTCTGTTCCAATCAAAATCTGCAGTAACAATATAGTGCTTTAGATTTGTCCTATATGACACTTAATGTAAAAGTCGAGTGCAATGCTACACATATTTATAAATAACCATTATATTCGAGCCGTGGCCAAACAAGAGCAGCTAGGAGTACGGCAGATTCTATTGCGTTATGTTTCAGTAATTATTAAGACTGCCAGAGGAGGGAGGCAAAAGTTATGCACTACAGATTTAATGGCAGGCCTGACCATCTCAAGAGTGTAATTGATTTTGTTTAGCCACACTCAGATTTAAATTCAATTTGGAGCGCAGTGATGCTTCAAAGGCACTGTTAAATAAGATAAAATATACATTTTTCAAGTCAAGTCCTGCGTCCCCAAGTGTTGAGTTATGATCTGTTGTATACTAAATGGGATAAGAGATGATTTTTAAGTATTTTGATATCAAATTAATCTTTTTTAAGTTTTTAAAATATCTTTGAGCTTAGGGTCATAAGCCAATCAATCATATTCAAAGCCATGTCTCCAGGAAGAATTGAGCCAGGTTTCTGTGTACATCTCCATCAGCAGAAAGAGCGGCACATCCCCTCCTCTTCAGCATCACTATTACTTTATATAGCATGTCGACTACTTCTGATGCTGCACAGTCCCCTGCCCCCCTTAGTCCTGCAGGAATGTCCTCCAATAAACCCAGTTGGTTCTGGTCGAAATTATTAAAGATGTCACTGGGGCTGGAATCTGCTTAGTGTCCTCTACACAGCGAGGAGCCCGGCATATTGAAGTGTTTTTTTCAAGAAGGAAGGAAGGGTTGTAAGTTAAAGGATGGCACGAATGGAAACAGCTAGAGGGTGAGGACATATGGTGCTTCCTCACAATAGCAGCAGTGGCAAAGCATATACAGCCCGAAGGCTGTACTGTGCCAACAGGGACTCATATAAATTATTTACTCTTAGACACCATGGCGAACATTTGCCCCATGGGGCCTCGCTCCACCAGGCTGCTGGCTCCTGGAGGGCCCAAGCAGGGGGCCAGAGGGAGGACTGAAGGCTAGAAATTTTTCAGAAAATGCAAAGGTTGATTCACTATAAGTCTTTGTGGGACACTTTGAAGAAAAGAGATTAATTTTGATTGAAAAGCAGAGTGTGAAATCAGACGAGGTTTTCTTTAAAAACAGCAGCTTATCGGCCCGAGTTTTGAGATGGTTTGAATTTTCTTTCTTTTTGTTGGGGCTGGGTGTTATATATATATTAGAAGATTTTGCACAAATTATATGGCATGTTCACTACTCTGTTACTTTGGTAAAATTCCTGTGTAGATTGTGCAGATTCACAGTTAAAACTATTTTTTTATCACAAGATGTAGAGTTGCACATCTAGAGAATAATGTTTGGTTTAACTGTCTGCATGTGTTTGTATAAGTACTAATAGTTCCTATAATTAAATACTCTATTGAACCCTCTCCACAAGAAAATAAGACTGTATGGCTACTGAGAGAATACAGCAGGTGCAGGTGGAAATTTAGTGTCCAGCTCAAGGATGCATGAAAAAGGTGAATGTTTCTGCTCTGTCTATTTGTGCACTAGCCATGTTTATTGGCCTTTGTGCAAGTGTAAATGCATATGGGCCCTCTTAGATGCCAGCGCACATGGATATGTCACTTCCATGTGAGCACGTACTGTATGTTCTGATTGCTGTTGGAAGATTTTAGCATTTAGTCTGCATTTCAAGTCTGCACAACTAGAACCTCTGTACGAGTACAGGATAATTACTGTAGTTACATACCTGCCGGTTTCTGGTTCCTGAGAGCTGTTTTTAGTGCCACCACTGTGAGAATGCCACTTGACGGACAGTTTGAACAGAATGAGGTCCATCTACCTCAAATTGACGAGAATGACTAACAGAGAGTGGGTGGGAGTAAGGACCAGAATACCTGCGGCACGCTGAGTTGGAGAAAGTGCTTCTAAGTGGCTCACAGGAATAAATAGCAAGCAGAATTACAAACTTTGTCAAAGTTTTTAGTCTCATACTAGTTTCTTTGAGGGAAATTATATCAAATGAACATTTTTATTGTAAGGTTATTTCACCTTGTTCATACCTTACCATTTGGCCTCATAAGAATTTTTATTGGACTTCGCTGATTGAGTGAACTGAATGAGTGAGTTTTTCTCCAAGCCTTAAATTTATCCATTTAATTTAACAAGGTTAAATTTTTCTGAGATGTCAATGAATAACATCACACTTCTCTAAAATATGTGAGCCAATTTTTTCTCTCTGACATTTGCATGTTTATGAAATACCTAGGTTTGTTTTGGCAGTGTATCATTTTCTTACACAATGTTTTACGTGTTTGATTTGATTGCCAGCAAAACTATTTGACTCGTGCACCACTTAGCTCCCATTTTTGTCCTTGTTCCTCTAATGAGAAGTGCTGAGCTGGTGAGTCACAGCGGTTGATTATTTTTCTCCTGCTGGAGTTCATGAGGTATATCTGAGGTCAGCTCCTTCCTGTCTGTGCCTCTGCCTTCCTGTCTGCCTGATGTGAGCTCAGCCAGTGAGAGGAAGAGTGCATGCCAGGTAAACTACTTCCACCTCATCAAACCTGCCCCTTGCCCCTTCTGCCTCTCCGTCTTTCCTTCACAATGATTCACACACAGTGTGAGTTGTACCCAGCCTCTTTCCTCTGCTTGTTCTCTCTCACTAATTCTAACCATCTCACCCCCAGACTCCAACCCTGTGACACCCTTAGATGCTCACAGCTGCTCGTGTGTGCACACAAGCAAGAGTATGAACACATGTAAAATTTACGAACTCATTTGGCTCCTGCATACAGAAGGTGTGCCCTTGGAACGGATTATTATGCAGGTCACATTTCCAGAAATTGAGTTGCAGCGAGACTATCTATGACAGAGTTGTGGCTAGTCTCCTCTGCATAATTATCCTTATGTCCTGCCCTCTGAGCATTTATGTTCCCTCTTAATCCACGCAGGCAGTCTGCTTCCCTTCAGGCATCTGCTAGAAAAGTCTTTTTTTACACAATAATAGTGGCATAATCTTGTGCTCTCTGGTGTCTTGTTCAGGTGTTGCTGTGGGTCATGATTGGGTTTCTGTTAATATGCATAGAAATTCAAAAGCTGATGTTTTGCACTTTTTTATGATGTCAAATTTAGTGCAAAACATCAGCTTTTTTTAAGGTTGCCACTTGGTATTTCTGTACTATCTGTAGGGCTTGGAAACCTTAAATCAAACCTTTAAATTCATTATTTTTTCTCTTATTTGACAAATTGAGGGTGTGACTGGTTTATGCACCAGATGTGCTTTCATTTTATCATCCTTTATTTCTTTTTCTTACATTTAATATTTGCCTGTATGTGTTTCATCTATTTTAAAAAGTAAATACAGTAATACATTTCAAATCTGCAGTTTTGCTCCTCTTCTACATCTGGAAAATTTATATACAAAAACACTCTGCCCTCATTTATCCAAAAGAAAAATATAAGAAATTCTTGAACAGCCTCTTATATCTTTAAACAAACAAAAGCAAAGGAATGTTTGGAGGCAAGGAGATTCGCTTTTTCTGCTTCACTTATTTTATATTTTTCAGTCTTCTTAGTTTGTTTTGTTTTCTATTGCTTTAAGAATCTGTGTGTGTGTGTGTGTGTGTGTGTGTGTGTGTGTGTGTGTGTGTGTTGGGGGTTAGGTTGGGGAGTTATAGTCACAGAAAAGATCCAGAGAAAATATTAAAGATTCTTCAACTGTAAGATTTACCCACCTCTCCAACCCAATCATTTTTTCACAGTGTCCCAGTCTCAAGTGTCACTCCCCATATGCTTTTCATGTCAGCAGAGCAAAGCCCATCTCTCTGTAAGATTGAATGATTTCCTCCCCATTTCTGGAGTATTACTCTCTTGAAAGCCCTGGGGTCATCATGTGCACTCAATAGAGATTCTTTACTTATTTGTTTTTTTGTTGTTGTTGTTTTTGGAAAGGTTGCGGTCATTTTGACTTTAAAATGAAAATTACTTTTTTAATACGCTGGCAGAGAGTATTTGGAGAATGAATAATTATACTCAAGCAATTACAAAGCACTTTTTAACTGCTTCGATATTTTTTTTGAGGATGTGCACACACAAACAGCAAAGCAAACAAACAAACACACTTATTCCAGCTCATTAGATGAGTTACTGAAAACACCGTGCAGGAAACATGAGAAGTGGTGAGAACTCTCCCGCGGCCAATTCTTTGTGACAGTGTAAGTCAGGTTCCAGTTAAATCAGATGATTTAGTTATTGAGGGGGCTGTGGTGCTGAATGAGATGCTGTCAGGAATCCCTCATGTTTGCAGTGAAGAATGTGTTTCTTCTTAAGACACAGCAGTCTGAAGGAGATGTCAAGATTTTTATGGAAGAATGATAAGGAGTTTCTGTCGTTCACTGGCCCAGGGTGCAGTCACAGCTGTCAGACATCTGCAGTTTTATTCCACTTAATGATAATGGTGTTTTAATGTAGCTTAACTCTGGTGACTGTAGCCCAGTAATCTTTTTTTTTTAGATTTAAGGTGAAATCAACTGCTTGGAATTCAAAATCACAGCAGCAAAACTATGTACATGATCATCGCAATCTTTTCATTGGACATAAATGATGTTTTGCAAAACATTGATGCAACACAGAAAGCTACAGAATGTTAAAATTTAATTTTCCACTTGGTCAGAAAGGTTACAACTCTGGGCTTGAAAATATGACTGCTGAGTGGATTTAGGATTCCTCCGATTTATTAAAGATTCTGAAATGATACATCAAACACATATCATTTTATGAATTTCACATACATTTTTTTGCCTGGAGTGTGGAGTGCAGCTACCCCACAGGCATATTGAAAGTTTGAGAGAGGTCTCGCTGTTCAGCAGAATAAAGTCTGCAGAGGAATTATTGTACTAAGTTTGTGCCATCCATGATTAGATTATTCATGACAAAGTGAGAAATATAGACATTGTGTAACTGCTCTTTAAAAAAAAAAAAAAAATTGCATTTGTCACTCTCCTCCTAAAGTCTATGATGCTCAGTTTCACTGTGCGTCACTGGATGATTAGCATTCAGTGTGAATGTTAGGCAACTTCCCCAAGACATGGAAATGGGCTCCTGTCAGCACAAGTTATAGCTGATGTGCTGGCATTTTGGAAACGGCTTTATATGTGCTCTCTATCTCCCCTCTGTCTGCCCCTCTGTCTCTCGTTTCATGTCTCACTGCTTAAGGGGTTGATGAAATGCCCTGATTGAAGAGCTTGAACGAGGGATTGCTAAGTTCATATGAGTATTTAGCCTTCTCCCCCGCACTTTTTTTTCTATCTGCACTTCCATGCATGAGCACCAACAACACACACAACATATTGCTAGTGACATAAATATTTTAGCAGAGAGCTAATGGTGATCTAAAGCTTCGCTCTAATCAGGCGGTCTAATCCACTTCTTAACTAATAAACCCCTCAATCAAACACGAGAAATAAAAAGGGAAATGATTTCACTTAGCAGGGATGATGTCTTCCTCTCAAAAAACTGCTGGGTAAATTGAAATATTTTCTTGGTTTTGCAGTTCTTGATGGGCTGCTTTGCATTCTTAAACCCACATACTGATGCTTCACTGATGGACTTAAGCCAATACAGCTGCATCACAGCTTAGATGAACTTGCCTCAAGGAAAATAAGCATCATTTTAAGAAATTAGCACAGTTTTTGGCCCACTCAACCTGTAGCAAACCCTGTAACCATTTTGGAGAGGCTCTTTTTTGGCTTACAATTTAAGGGACACTCACACCGACACGAACAAAGCCGAGTATGTGCAAACTTGGTTCCACACTGTGGTCAGTGATGCATCAACTGATTGCTGACTGATGAAGCGCTGACCTTTTACTCCGGGCCTCGCGGTCAATTCTCCGCCTCGTGAAACTGTGGTGGTCTGCATCCACTGACACTTGAGTGCTTCAGTGAGTTATGACCATGTGGGAGAATAATAGAAAAAGACCAGATGGTAAGCCTCACAGATGAAGGGCCTTACAGATGAAGGGATAAGAGCTGGATGCAGAAAGCAGGAGAGATGGGGATGTGGATGCCTCAGAATGAAACGCTCGCACCTTCAGTGTCATCCTTTTCCCAATTCTGTTCTTTGATCGTTGTTACAGTGCAGTTGTTTGTGGGGGTTTTATCCTCCGCCTGTCCATAATACACATTGTAGTGGAGTTTCACCCCAAGCCATAAAACATAGTTTGGCTGTTTCCAAGTAGAGGAAGTTTAAAATCTAAAACTGCAGAGCTGTAATGGGAGCAGACAGCTCTCCCATCAGTGTATGAAAGGCTGCTGGTATTGAGGCTGAATCAAACAGACCGTTTGATCAGCAGAAAGCTTTAAAGGTGAACTACATACTGTCCCCCTGTAGCAGCAAAGCTCAGTGATGTAGTTCCCCACTGTGAGGTGTGTGTATGTGTGTGTGTGTGTGTGTGTGTGTATATATATATATTTATGTATGTGTGTAAATTTGTTGTTGTCTTCGTTTATATGTCCTCTTTACATGTGTGTTTTTGTGTCCATTTAGCTGCAGGGCTCTTTAATTTTTACAGATTTAACACTGATATATTATATTTTCTGCACTGAACAAGTATGAAGTATCCTAATTTTTTGCCTGCTAATTGATAAAAAATGTATTTGGTATAGTACAAATATGGTGACACTGTTCTGAGATCAGCAGCATGTGTAGAAAACCATTTCTGAGGGGATATAAGTGTGAAAATAGATAAGACAATCCTCTCCTTCACAGTGTGTACATGCTCGTGTCTGCTTTTGATGCAGAGTGCAACTGGAGGCGTCTGTCTAGATTTTTGCGACTCTACATGTGTGTCGGTATGTGCACTTGCATGCATGTGTGCTCATGGCTATTAAGGTCATTTTATAGAGAGCAGCTTTAGCTTAGCGAGAAAGACGAGGCTCTTTCTTTCAACGGGATCAATGTTTCAATGCTTTCTGTCTGTGTAAACCATGATGTGGCTAATGTTTAAAACATGCTCTGCAGATGCAGCGTGACCCTCTTAAATAAATGACTGCATTGCCAGAAAAGGAAGACGTCTTAGGATTAGCTTTGCTTTGGGTAAAATGCTCCGTAGACCTTGTGATACTGGCTGACAAACAAGAAAGCGAACGTTACACAGCAAAGAGGCAAACACACACTTGAATAAATCCTTACACAACAGTAAAATGACATAATTGACTTAAGGCAGATCATCTTCCAGCCACTGCTGAGCATCTATTTGCACACATGGGTGCAAGTAAATGACAAAACATGCGTCTGCACAGTATTAGTGTGGCAGAATGAGCCCATCACCCCCAGCCTGATATTCCATTATTTCCTTCCAATTGCCCAAGGCATTTTTAGTGCCCCACCAGCAGCATCTTGCCGCTCTGTTAGTTAACAAGGGTAGTCAGCAGCATGAATACTGGTGCTCTGCTCATAACCTGCAGTGCCTTCAGCAGTGTCACAGCTCCAAACATCACGATGTGCTCCTCTGAATACTGATGTCAAAGTTGAATTTGTAGCTTCCAAGCCTTTCAGCTCATGTAAGGTTATGTTTGTGTCAACCCTTCGTTCTTTGAGGTTCAGAGGGCTGTAATTGAGTGTTTGGTTAGATAAAGGGAAGTCAAGAGGTCTTAGTAAAAAATGTGAGGTCAGATGAGATGATGATACACAGCAGATGATGAAGATATCTGACTGTTTACACCAGTTTTCAAATCTCAGATTAGATAAATTATGTGATATTTCATCTGTATATGTGTAATCTGTGTAGCCACCATATTCTTGAATCTTTAAAATCACCCGGTGCCTCTTACATTCTTTCATATTAACAAGTAAAAATGCTTTAAAAAATGCTGCGCGTGTTGCAACAAACTTCACAGTTTGGCAGGGTCAAGTAAAGTGCAGGCACCCTGACGATTTTTCACACTTTGCTGTGAACTGTGTGTCTTGGGAGAGTTGGTACATTAAGAAGAAAAGTACCTCTCAAGAAACCATGACATCTATTTGTGTGCTATCCTTCCTTGAACCAGACACTGTTCACTTATTAAAGAGGCTATCCCTGATTCACGATCAATAATTTCAAACAGCCCACACTCTTCTGTAAAGGAAAGACTAAATGAACACATACAATATTGCCAACACCGTTTGTCCTAAATAAAGCAGCTCATCTGTTCGGCTTATTTTTAAAGCAGATCTTTTAATATCTGCCATCACACTAACTTCACAACCTGTGATGCAATCCATAAAGGCAGGTTGGGAGTGGCATGTGTGTAGGTAGCTGGGTCACCATCAATCATTCATATTGACATTTCCTTTGATCTGGTGTCCCTGTGTTGGCATGTGACTGAGTGTGCTTTTGTATGTGTGTGTGTGTGTGTGTCTTGATTTGATCCTGATGTGTGTGCATTTGTGACTCTGTGAGTGTACAACTTGGCATGTGCGTGTGCGTGTGTGTGTGTATGTTTGTGTGTCCAGACAGGTGCCGTACTGCAGGTTTAATGACCTGCGGTGAGGCTGGCTTCCCTTTGCCAATCTGAATCCGTTCCCCTGTGCCCAACAGAGTGTGACTCAGTTTGAGTGCATGGCTGCTGACAGGTACGGCCTTGTGACAAACTTATGCAGGAAGGGGAAGTCGGTTTACTTCCTCGGGGCTGCTGCCTCACACGAATGCTAAGTGAGACTGAGAAGGGTTCTCTTACTGACACGCTGCAGCTGCTAACATGCAACCATGTATGCCTGAACAAACACACCCATTTCCAAGCATGGCCACACAGATACACACCATGCATCTTTATGCAGGAATAGCAGTGACGTTTTTGTGCACAACTGAAAACCATCACGTTGCTTTAATCGCACCATCAACCTAAATCTTAACCAACCCCCACCCACCCATGCATCTCTGCTCTGTGGTAACTTGGGCCTCAGGCATGCTTCCAGTGGCCCCCACTATGCACCAAGGCAGATTTCATTGCACTCACATGGCTGGGACTCTTCTCTTTCCCTCTGTTCTCTACATGGCTTTACTTCTCTTTCTCTTCATCCCACCATCCCCCTTCCCCACCCTTCTGTCCAGCACGACGTGCCTCTGACTTCTGCTTGTTTCTCTCCAGCCGATGTGCTGTGAGTGCCTGCTGCTCAAACCCAAATCAGCTGTGTTCTACATGCTCACAAGGAAACAAGCTGTCTGTTTAGCTAATGACAACAAGTAGCATCAAGACAGGATCAAACTGTGTTGACGTCTAAGCGCTGTAATATATGAAATATGCACCTTACTGTCGTCTCATCTGTTCTCAGACGCCTTTCATCTTTGAAAGTATGCCAAAGCGTCCCTCAAAAGGTACTTAGGCATAATGTGTTTTAGCAAAATGAAAGTGGCTTTTTATGTTTCTATTGATGGGGCCATTGGCATTCAGAGAACATAAGTGGACGGCGATGGATTTGACTTCAGATCGGCGGTTTGTGTTCGGCAAGCAGACCCAGGATGGTGTACAGTAACCCTAACCTGATGAGTGATCTGTAATTTTTGCAGTGTACAGTGTGTTAAATCTCTGCTTTCTCCTCTGGAAAACATATTTTTAAGGAGGTAGCTGTCAATGCAGCCATATAAAACTGCAGTTGCGCAGATGAGAGGCAGGCAGACAGACAGAGTCTGTCAAAGCCAGAGGATTTTTCAACAGTGAAAATGTTCTGTCTCAGAAATGTTCAGCATGATAATAACAGGCGCCACTAAGCTGCACAATTTGATGGGGGGGGGGGCGCGAGGGACGTGTAGAGGACATTTATCAGCTTGACACAGGACACAATGCTCTTTATTTGATTGGTTAAATTAGTAGGGGCTCATTCTCTTTCGCTACAAAATCCTTTGCAGGGCTTTTTTGTTGTGTTAATTAAGCTGAAGCAACCATTTTGTATGCTGCTTGCCTACTGGGCTGCAAAAGGGAGAAAAAGATCATTATTATTCATGTCTTGCACCTTTGAGATACTGTTATTTGTTTTTTATACGATTTGCTCCAAAGATGAGCCGCTTAAATGTATATGTAAATGTTTTTTTTCTGAATATTAACCTCTATTGAATACAAATCCTCCAGAGCCTTTTTCTGTGTGAACTGAACTGTTGCCAGCACCCAGTGTTTTGTTTCAAGACACAAGAGACTTCTTAACAAACGTCTAATTTAACTGAGTTTGCTGAATTTGTCGGATGATGATGGTTACAGGGAATTAAAAATGAAAATTGCATTGCTCAAGATGGGGATAATTTCTTCTCATGAATTTGCAGTGTTTGTGAAAGCATTTATTAAAAATCCCTTTGAACAATATCCTCTTGAGATCTCCCTCTGCAAAATGAAACCCTCTGACAATTTTTCATGAAACATTTTGTCCTGTGATGTTATGCTTGCTCACAAGACGCTGGTGTACATTGGCTGCTCTTTTAAGTACCATCTTTCACAGTTAAGCTGAAAAATGTGAGGAGACGCAAGGATGGTTTCCAAGCTGAAAACAAGCTGAAAAGCAAGATTTAAAAAGCATTAAGCTCTCAGTAAGAGAATTGGTTTATTGAAAGCAAATAATACCATGAATCCCTTACAGATATTTTGTGGCCCTTTGTGCTTTGAAACACTGAAAGTCTACATATTGTACGAGTGAGTTCACCAGTGTCGTTCTTTTTAATTTTAGTTCAAAGCCCTTTTAATTAGTTTACACTTGAAAATGTCTCCTGTCATACTGCTGCTTGTTTGCTGCCTTTATCGCCTGTAATATGGAACCTGCGAGGCACACTGGGATCCACTGGGGCTGTAGCATCTCACCACGCACCTCACACTCTGCCTCAGACAGCTGACCTCTCATTAATCACACGAATCAGCCGTCACAGGAGGCTCAGGCAACAAAATGCTGGCAGGTCTTGTTTCAGTTTCGTGCATTCAGAGGAAAGTTTTGTTTTAAATCGACATCAGACCAAAAAACTCTGACACAGAGCAGCACTGTCTCCTACTTCCTCCCAAAAAGCATAACCTCGTCTTTTTCTGCCGCCTGTTTTATATCATTTGCCTCTCCTCTGATGAAAGGTTTGTTAAGCTGCTCCGATTTTGGCGCATGTTTGGCTGATCTAAGATCTGTTATTGAAAAGGTGGGGTAGTTTACAGCGTGTATGCAGCCGGTGTTAGAAGCTAGCATGCCACACAGATCTGTTTCTCTAAGGGAAAAATGCACCTCACACCTGAACCTGAAAACTTTATCTGGTTTTCTCAATTTGACCTTGATGATGAGTCCTTTTTTGTTTGTTTGTTTGTTTGTTTTTTCATCATTCAGGAGGCCAAACTGCGAGAGCTACTGGATGTCAGCACTCTGGCGGGGAAGATGGAGAACAGGATGCTGACCGTGGTGAGCGGTCCTGACATGGTCAACATTACCTATTTGAACTTCATGGCCTTCCAGGAGGAAACGGCTAAGGTAAATATTCTGCGCAAAAGCAAAGCATATACACTAAACTCTTATATCTGTTTTATATCAGACATCCACAGAGTCAGAGAAGGTTAAAGGCTGCATCCTGCTCATGGTTCAGTTATAAAATCCCAGCATATCATGGAGCCTGTCTCCTGGCAGTCTGCTGACAGTGCTGACAGCCAAAGCGTTAGTCACAGAGATCAGCTAGCCGGCAGGCTAGGCTAGCCAGCCTAAGCTCTCCTCACTTGGGCACACGCCTCATGTAACCTCTGAATTCTGATGCATGTAGCAGTAGGACACCACCACCATAACTGATCATTGCAAGACTTGGTTGCTACATGCATATGTATTGCAAACATGTTGCTGAGATCAGAAGAAACGTTTCCAAAAATAATAAATGTATTAAATAAGTCGGCACAGGGGCAACAAAAGACTGGGAAGTTGTTGAACGCTGCAAAAACACCTGTTAGGAACATTCCGCAGTTAAACAGGTTCATTGGCGGCAGATGATAGTAATTTTACTGGGAATGAAAGGGGGATCCTTGAGAGACAGAGAGCAAGTTTCACCACTCTGTGAAACAATTGTTTAAAGGGCATTATGGCATTATTACAGGATCACTTTGTAAAACCATCACTGGTAAACACAGTTTGTTTTAAAATAATTAAGTTATTTTTATTTACAGTTTACACAGCGTGTTGTCTTACTCTAATTTGCGTTTGAAACCTTTTCCTAAAAAGACTGAAAAAAAGGTATAAAAGACCAAACAGAAAACATTCATTTCTTTAATATTGCAGACATAAAAGCTATAGTGATCAGCTAGCTCCAAAGGTTAATTAAAATGATGTGAAGGTCGTGTAACAATAATGTGATCATTATCTCAACTTCCTTTTTTTCAAGGTGCCAAATAATGGGACAGGTTGAAACAAGTTCCCATTTACTCTCTGTTCAGTTATAATTTCTTTTTTGGTTTAGCTGCATGGTGTGTTTAGTATTTTTGGTGTGTTTTTGGTGCTTTCTAATTTCAGATGGACATTATCAGCATACCCACATTTATAAACTGATGTCTTGATCCCTAACACATTGCAGGGGCAAGGGACTTCCACATTCTCCTTCAGTGGTTATTTGTTTCATATTGCACCGGGTTTTGAACCTGACTCTGTGTGTATTTGTGTGTATGTGTGTGTGGGTGTTTGTGGGTGTGTGTCTGCCTCTTTTTTTTACTGTAGGAATGGGCAGAGGAGCTCTTCAACCTGGCATCTAACCTCTTGGTACAGAACATGTCCAGAGAGGCCTGCCTTGAGAAAGCGTATGTCACCCACACACACACAAGCATGCTACGCACAGAAAATAAATATGAAAAGTAGCTCTGCTAAGAAACAAAAAATGTCACTTGTCACAAGCATCACATCAGGTATGTACTGTATTTCACATAAACAGAAACAGCAAGAAAAAAAATTAGGCGTCCTCTGAAAAAGAAAAAAAACGACCGACTGTAATGCACACGAGTGCTCCAATTTTCCTACACACAATACAGCTCTCATAGACATACAAAAACATAGGTAATATATACATTACTGCACAAATTATGCAAAAAAACACACATTCACACATCTTCATGCATTCATGCAACATGGTACATATGTGCTGTACAATACTTACACACACACACACACATCCACTGTAGGTGAGAAGTTGCTTTTTGCAGCTCCACAAGGAAGCCTGAGGGTTTGAGCATATAAAGGTCACTTACCTCACATCGATGGAGAGAGAAGGGAGGGGGAAAAAAAGACAGAAAGGAAGAAGAAGAATAAATAAAACAGCAGGAGATGTGTATAAGTTCATGAACATGACTCTCAGTGCACTTATTAGTGTCTGAGGTTGAGAATGCACACGTGACAGCAGGTACTTGTGTGCGTGAGTATGCATTAATATGGTGCTTTTATTCCCCTCTATTTTTGTTGCACTGAGGACAGACGTGTCAGTTGGTCCTCTTACAGGTTCAGGGTTGCTGACTTACACATGAGGTGGTGTCGAAATGTTAATGATGCAGCCGATTACATAGGTAACCCCCTCGACCCTCATCAATGCATCAGGCTTTTTGTCCATTGAGACAGTCTTTATCATCAATCGGCCTCACAGCACTGCTGATCCTGTGTAATAAACGTGTCCGGGGGCTCTCATGTTTCAATTGATCTGATTGGAGCCCGTTCACTGATGTGTGGCTTGCAGCTGATTTATGTGTGCAGTGAGTGACTGAACAAAACTCACGCAGAGAGAGAGGCTAGATATGAATCTCCTGTATTGAGAGAATATGCTCGCCTCTGCTCGGTGACAACTCCCAGCTGTCTGATGTTTATCAGTGAACCAGAGCCATTAACTGGCACACCTGAGGAGGCTAATTGACTTATGAGACAATAAAAGTGGCCATCGACCTCATAGAATGCAGAGAGCTGAAGAATAGAGAGGGTTTCGCAGTCACGCTGGTTGCTCGCAGCAGCAGTTGTTGTGCAAGGCTTGCTGAGAAATACAGTGATCCTTTGTCATACCACTACAACTACAACATGAGGAGGCTCTGCCCCATTGATGGTCATCTGCAGGTGGTCAGTTCTCACTGCCAGCTCTTAAGGCTTTGATACCTTTTCTTTTTTTGGCGGGGGGGGTCAGAGTGGATGTTCCCAGTGGATGTTCCCAGTAACAGGAAAGAAAAAAACAGAACCCAGCATGTCTTCAAATGACTTCTCGCTGCAGGATGTTCTTACAGATCGATGCATCACGGCTGAGGCCACTCCCTGGATTATGTTGCCTTGTGCACTGATGATTAGGTATGAACTGCATGTTTTACAAGGGGATGGCTTGTGACCAAGCTGGGAGTTTACCATGTGTTCTTTTGTGTTTCATCATATGTGAAAAAAAAGTGAGCAGATGTGCAGAAATAATATCTGTACTTCTGTTGGTAAACTAGAAAACTGACCTTTTGGTTTAGGATTGATTAGAGAGGGAGAGCAGGGACAAGCAGAGAGAGAAAACAGTGAGTAAGACAGAAAAGGAGACAGATGCAAGTCATTACTCATCTTAATGAATAAAACAAACAGTTGTAAAGCAGATGAGGACATCAAGAAACAAACAGTTGTCCCCTCCTTTCCTTTCCTTGTTCATGAGCCATCATCACTCTCTTCCTCTCTCCTTTTAAAAATCAACCTTATGTAGCCTTTCTGACGTCAGCGGTTGGCAACTAGCTTTCTCTCTGCCAACACTCAACATTTTCTCTACACATTTCCCTCTTCAGAGGAAAAAAAAACACTTCAGACAAAACCCAGTCTGGGCCGGTAACCATAATAGTCATCAGTGACTTTGCCCATGGCAGCCGGCTCGCCCTATGAAGTGGACACTGTAATGGATATTAATTATTAGCCAGCAGCCACTTAAAGCCCAGCCTGTAATGATGGCTCCTGTTGCAGCTAAGCTATTTATAGCTCAGGCTGCGCTGCTGCTGCTGCCGCCGCTGCTGCTGCTGCACGGCTCTGTGCTGCCAATGCAAGACTTCCAGGGATTAGCCACAGTCTGAACCTGCCATATAAACACAGCTGAATATTTGTGGTGTGTGCAGAGCGGTCTGCACATTGAGTAAGACGCTGGGTGTAGCAGTATAGAGACGCAAGTATGTGTTTCATCACAGTGATGTCTGTAACTGTCGTAAGACTTTGCCCAGCCGCTCATAGGCAGACGTGGCAAATTGTTATGGACAAGTACGTCAGTCAGCAAAACACACACAGAAATTAAATTCGAGCGAGTCCATTACTCACACGGACAAACTGCTGATTGCATGTTGTGTAAGCTGTGTGCTCTGTCCAATACAGATACACTCGGCTGAAGCTGCAGCTCAACCCTGAGGGGCGAATCCCTGTCAAGAAGTAAGTTTCTTTGACTCATCCCTCTCTCCCCTGCTACCTCTCCACTCTTTTGATCAGCTTACTCTGCCTTCTCTCATTACTATGAGCATAAATACTGTTTAGTATACACATAGTTTCTGTGTGGGTATCTGTGCATTCATTAGAATATGTTACCCTCTCCCTTCTGTCTTCACAATACTCCCTTTTATTCATTCCTCGACTCTTCAGCTCTGCGGTAAAATATGCTCCATTAATTTCTACCACTGCCCTTTCCTCTATCTGTAAATAGCCCACCCTTATTTATTTGTGTGTTTTTGTGTGTGTGTGCCTTGGGCAAGCCCCATTTATATCTGTCAATAATTCCCGCTCAGAATGTGCCAGGATGTGATGTGTATAAGTGATGTGTGTGCGTTTTATTTTTGTGAATTTCATTTTCAGTTTCACTTATCTGGGAGCTCACTGAAAAACCCCACTCTCTCTATCACCATTACTCAAGTTGAGCTTTCATGCAGGCAACAATGAACTTCTGAGATAACCTCCCTCAGAGCCGCAGAGGAAAACAGTGGGTGTCAACACAGAGAGGCAGAGAGACACTCCTTGCCGTTTAGGGAATTAACCTCCTAGCTGGGAGGACATGTCAGCTTGACTAATGTCAGCTTGACTCTGCTCTCCCACTGAGCATACTGTATGCACTCATGGATGTGCACAGGCATACCTCTGCATGTAATTAAAACAGGTTACAGCCAATGGAAACAGAGCTAAACAGCCAGCAAAAAGCGGTAACAATACTGAAAGTTCATTGCAATAAATCTTAATTATTGTCTATATACACCAGAATAAAACAGAGGACAGTAGTCCAACCACACAAAGACACTGTTTGTCTTGACGCTCTAATGACTGAGTAAACAGTGCGTCTGTAACGCGAAAAGAATGCAAAAACATGTTAGAATATGTGAAAAATGCAGTGTCACAAAGCGGAAAACAGGTCTGTTTGTCTTAGCTCATAAAAATGTGATGCTTCAGAGATACACAGTTTTCATAAGAAATGATTAGTTGTGAAGATAAAAAAAAATGTTATCTGCATCACCTAGTTATGTGACTGGCGAGACACAACACAGTGTCTGAGAAACTGTGAGATAATAATGACAGCTATAATGATAATGAAAACGATAATGGCAGTGATAAGAAGAAATGAAAACAGCACGCATGTTTGTGGTTATTTGGTCTTTATAAAGAATTACAAACAATATCGCTCTATTTATGTGCATGTGGTGTTTCCATCTGGAGAACAGTATCAGTATGTTTTGTATTGCATGTCCATTAACATTGGAACTACAAAGCTCATGAAGTGAAAACAACTGTATTTTTCACAGTGTGTGCTCATGCGGTCTCCCATAGGCAGCTCTGTCTCCACTGCACTGTTTCATCATTGGAGAAACGTCTGACTGCGCCAATTATCATTCTGCCACACTGGAAAAAAACACTCCGGCGAGTTTTTAGTGTGTCAGTAAGGGTTGACAAAATAATACAAGTACATCCTTGTATAATGAAATATTCACTGCCTTAAGGATGTACAGAAAGTTGAAACAGCTCTTTAAAACAGCTCCAATAAAAATGGAACATTATAACCTCATAGAATTTATTGCAGGGTTGCAGCATTAGACTGTATTAGATTTAGTACCTTCCTCTTTGTCCCATTATGTCTCTGTACTTTCTGTTCAGATGTTTTTCTTATACTGCATATATTACATTTTCATTTTTAATTCAGTAATTTCCTGTCTCATTGTTCCCTTTTAATCTGTATTTTTCCCTGCAGGTTGTGGTTGCATTCTTTTCTGACAAACATATGATGCACTCTTTTTAGTTTTATGTTTTTCCTTCCATCCTTTTAACCATCAGCTGCCGCAGCATCAGAACTTTCTGACAGGATGTCCTTATTAAGTATCGCTTAAAAGCTTTGATGAATTCATCAGTGTGACACAGAGGAATGAGAGTGAAAACTCCTCTGTCTTTTTGGCATTTTCTGTGATTTCTCATGAGGGTGTGTTTTTGTGTGTCTGCAGTATCTTCAGGATGTTCTCCGCCGACAGGAAGCGAGTGGAGACAGCCCTGGAAAACTGTAACCTCGCATCTGGCAGAGTGAGACTCCAAAATCCTGAAGCTTCTCATATTTTTTTCTGTGTCTAAACCTTCTGTCTGTGTCCCCGCCCTCTCTGCCTCCCTTTCTTATCTCAGTCTGGAAGCTCTTTCATCCTCTAAGTCCATCTATTAGTTTGTCCTGTCACCCTTCGACTCAGTCTCGAATCTCCTAAAACAGCAACTGATTGCTGCTTTACTTATTCGTTTGGAGTCTCAGTTTCTGGATGTCTGCATGACTTCCCACTCAGAACTGATGTAGCCTTGGTTGTAATGAAACAAATAGACCCTGCGGGAGCAATAGAGATGACAAAAGCTGTTTTATCTTCACCTCACTCAGATATCACCAGAGAGGAGCTGCCCCCTCATGCATTGAGGTGTAAACACTCCCCCCAACACAGCAAACAAGCTCTTGCATTTCAGCACAAGCGAGCAATTTGCATGTTTGGAAGTGGGAAAGGCTGTTTAATGCAGTTTCGAACACATGCTGGCACATATGTACATACAGCAACGGCTCAATGCAATCAGAACTAACACATACACACACAAAGAAATACAAACACACACACACTCGGAGCAAACTGTACATAATTAGCACAGGGGGAGAGCAGGAGGTAAAAACACGGTGCTGTGTAAAGGTCCAGTGGGATTTGCTGTTGTTCCAACGCGCAAGTAATTACACTCTAAACGATAGAGCTGTTAATCCCTCAAACACACACACTCACAGGCAAAAGCGCTTTCACAACGTAGCTCGCACCAAGGTCTTTAGAATGAGTCACTGAGTTGCGGCTGGGCTTGACCTGCTGGGGGGGGGGGGGGGGGGGGGGGGGGGGGGGGGGGGGGGGGGGGGGGGGGGGGGGGGGGGGGGGGGGGG
>JAQNCA010000012.1:7159985-7177972 GCA_029783725.1 Acanthurus tractus
CCCCCCCCGGTCTTATGCCCGCCTTACCGCGTGGGGGCGGGGGTTTCCCGCCCTCCCCCCCCCCCCCCCCCCCCCGCCCTTGATGCATCCTTCCTCATCTGCTTTTCTCTCGCTTCTTTCAAGGAGTGTTTGGTTCTGCTCTGTTTCCCGTAGCACAAAGCTATCGCCTGCCGCTCAACATGCTGTGTCTTTTTCAGACCTGTTTGGCTCTGATAGCTCTATAAAAAGCCTTCGGGGCTAAACCTTTTATTTTGTTTAAGTCGTGGTAAAAATTGCTTTCACTCGTGCTTTGTTAATTGTTTGTGTTTGAAATGTATGCATATGCAATCACTTCCAGAGGGAGACTAAAGGTTGGTGTTGGCCGTGGAACATTTTGCTGCGTGAAATACACGTTGTTCTCTATGACACATCAGCACAACTTGTCCCATTCATCAGTTTTTTTGTACGAGCAATTTTCTGATGATTCAGGACTGAAAAGATAGTCAGGCTTCAAACCCACATTATGTGGCATCTGCAGCTAAATATATCAAACAAAACAATTAAAACAAAATGTCTAGTATCAGGATGCAGGGAAATATCATGAAGTCATGGGTTTTGTATATAAATGTTAAACAGCCACAAGTGCAGATTAAAAAGTCCATGTGACTGACTCAAGCAGAAAAGTTGACAAAGAAAGCTGTTTGAGTTTTAATCAAGTTATATTAAGTTTGCTGACTTCCTTCCCCACAGTGATTGGTGTTGAAAATACTTAACAAAGTTTTTTTGTTTTTATACATTTTAAAGCAGAAATTATACAAAATTTTTAGGGTTGTGAAAAATACAAAGCAATATACAAATGTTACAGTTTGGATTGCCAAGTTTGTAGTTTTAGATTATATAAATAACATTGACTTGGCTTGTATCCATTAAAAGATATAAAGGATACAAAAAATAACAGATCCATTTTTAGGGCAGTTACAAAGGTTTGCTGAATCTCACTTATAATATACAAGCATAAAAAATAAGTGTTTCAGAATAAACATTCAAAAATGTTCTTGTATGAGGCGAATGTTCAGTTGCCAATACAAAAAAGTTTTGGCACCCAAACATTGCACTAGAATAGATTTCATAAACAACAACACCATTAAAAATTAAGGTGTCAATACTTAAATGAACTGATAAAAGTGTCTCATGTACAGATTTTGAGTTTTTAAACTCATCTAGGCCACCTGCTGTCCCAAAATTTGTACATACAGTGTGTTTGTATTTGACCATGTTTTTGTTGTCTGCTGCAGAATGACTCCATACCCCAGGAAGATTTTACTCCAGAGGTCTACAACATGTTCCTGAACAACATCTGCCCCCGATCTGAGCTGGACCACATCTTCTCTGACGTGTAAGAACCGTGTTTGCTCCGCTTGTACTCGTCTTTTAAAAAGTCTTCCAGGAAGCAGCAATCTTTTCAATAACTCAGTTTTTTCATCTTAGAAGAAATAAGAGTTATATTTCTCTTGATTTTTTTCTTAGCAATATCTCATTTACTTCAGATGGTAGCTAGATCATGTCTGCCATACTTGAGAGGCCAGTGTAGCTCATGTGACACAGTGTGTTGTAATGGCCCTGAATGTGACGCTTCCAATCTGGCTTAGTGGCCCTCCCTGCTGCAGAAGCAGAGCTGCCCCTTGGCCCAGAGGGACTCAGACCATCAGCTGAGGCAGCGTGCCAGCACGAACGGGGCCACTCATAGATTTTAATCACAGTGAAGTGAGACGGCATAAGAGTCTGAACAGGCTTTGATATGAAAGGCATTTAATCAAATCTCATAATTTGCTCAACACAAACATTTAATCCTCAGCTCCCTTATGTGTTTGTTACACTCTCTTTGCACATCTCTGTGCCAGCTCTTTATTTTACCATAACTCAGTAATTTTTTAATTCTGTTTTTGCATCCCTCCTCTCACTTCCCTCTTACCATTTTCTTTTATTAAGCTTATGCCGTCCTCTCTTTTCAGGGGTGCCAAAAGCCGTCCATACCTTACAGTGGAGCAGATGACAGAGTTTATTAACAATAAACAGCGAGACCCTCGGCTGAATGAGATACTCTACCCTCCACTCAAACCAGAACAGGTCCAGCTGCTGGTGGACAAATATGAACCCAATACTTCACTGGCACAGAAAGGTCAGTAGCTCAAATATCTGTCAGGACAAACACAAGCACACCACCATGCTCATATGTACACATGAAGACACTTAAAACACCATCAGGAGCAGCCTCTTATACAATGAATAAGGTGCAAAAAAGCAAGTAAACTTGACGAATCACAAATTGCAGTTGTGTTTTGTAATGAAACAGTTTGGAAAGCTCAAGTGAACACATTTACACAGTTGACCCAGACATACCCAGCCTCTTCGAACCCTTATAACCCTTTACCACAGCCCCCACCGCCAATAAATTTGGCAAGAGTGTTGTCATGGCAACGCTCAAAAAGTAAGGGAACGTAGTGGGGTGCCAGGGAAAGGAATGTTAGAAGTCTGTAAATAACACCAAACACCACCTCTAAAATGTTTCAGTCACTCCAAACACTGCCAAACCTAACAGAGGGCAATCCCTGCCATTTTATTTATGAGAATAGGATTACATGAGTAGAATCCTTGAGTGGATTTAGCGAGAGAGTGTGTGTGTGTGTGTGTGAAAGACAGTGAGAGTGAAAGAGTGTCCTGAAGTATCCACAGTAACACAGCCACAAAGACTGGGTCAGCCACTGACAATCACAAGCTAACAAACTCACGAAGATCATGAACAAACGAAAGTTGCCAACAACATTAACAATTCTGATTCTGTTTGTCGCTGACTTTGATGCACAACAGACGCCATCTGAGTCCCACATGTGTCAGAACTGAAATCCCCCATGTCTCATCTAACAAAAACCCTGTTGATGCACACTGCTGTTTCACTGGTCAACCCAGCATGAGCAGAGCTGGTGGGCGGGGCCTGAGGCCTTTGATTGATAGATGCAGGATTTCTCAATTTGGGTGAAAAAGGAGATGTGCCTCTTTTTGGAGTTTTTTTTTTAACTTGTTGTAAAGAAAAGGAATATTAAACAGAACATTATTCACATCAGAGTATTTTTACACACGTCAGAATGTGTCTGAAGATGGACTTTAAATATACTAACAACAAATGAATAGAAATGTTACCCACATGCATTTTACAAATCTGCACATATGTATAAGTAAATAAACAAAATTTTTAAGGTTTCACATGAACAACCTAGATTGATGACTGTGGGGGATCCAGCACTCCTTGATATGATGTGCTTTCATGTTGTCTGAGTTGTTAGCGGACATAAAGCTGCCAAACCTGGAGACATCCCATTTCAGATATCAGAAATCAAGGTCAGTTATGTGCCAATTCAGATTTAATCTCAGCTGGACAGCATGTTACACAAGGGTGCCAAGATGAGGGACTTACTGGCTTGTTGGTTGTTTCTCCACCATGTTACACGAAACCACCTAAAAATACTTTGAATAATAAATTGAAAACGCTTACTGTGTGTGTATTTCAGTAATTTTATACTTTGTATTCCCCAGTGTATTTCCCTCTTTGTGGTTTCGAAAGGGTTTAAATCATGACCACCTACTTTGTAAATTTGCTTGTTATCTATGAACTTGAGTTAAAGATTAGATCTGTGTACAGGCATTTAAACAAATGAGTATTATTGATTTCAGGACATAGGCCAATGTCTTCAGTTTCCCAATCAATACCTTGTGTTTGTTCATTGGGTGTGTTTCCCAAGCATCAACAGTGAGCACTAATCAACCTTCATATCAAAGCATAATGGATCATCAGATTAAATACTTAGTCTCTTTGCTGCATATCTGAAGTTCAGTACATGGCTGAATAGATTTTTTAAGTATTCAGAGAACAAACTAACAGTCTGGAGGCTGTCATTAAAAAGACTGTTTTAAAATTTTAAAATGCTAATCTGTAGTGCCAGAAAAGGCTGTTTATCCAAAAACCTGCGGTGTGTCTTTATTATGCCTACCACATTTGCACGTTCTACTACTGATTGCATTGAACTAAATTAACCTCCACTGACTCTTGCAGAGTGTTGCTTTAATAAACTGTTCTGAGTAAAGTACCCACTTTACTTTTTTCTTAAATATGTGACAAAATGATTTGCAAGTGCCCAAATTAGACGAAAGATATTTTTTAACCCACATTCAAACATCCTGTTTGACCGCCCTGTGTGCGACCATGATTACAGTCATGTTGCTTGTACTGAACAACTACGTTTTGTTTCCAGCCTGTCCCAGGCTCTCTGGAAGCGTGCCCTTCTCTGTCCCAGTGACAGATTTCCCCATGTGAAGTATTTATCTAGCCGGAGGAAGTGCTGCCATCTGCTCTGCAGAGGGGTCCAGAGCTCCACATGCTACCTTCACACACATACACACGCTTTTACCCTCTCAAGGACACTCATATGTGCATATGGAAATAAAGATGGGTGGCTTTGTGCATTTAAAGCACATGTTTTAAAATTGCATAGAAAAAGCATCACATGGATGCATTTACACAGGGAATCTGCATAAATGCATGCACCTTAACTGGAGGTAGTAGATAGCATGCCTTAGGTCTGCCTCAGAATAGCCTCTGTAACTTAGTTTCTCTTCTGCTCACTCTCTTGGTTGCATCGTCTCTTTCTCTATTTCTAGCTTGGATTTCGTGAATGTTGAACCTCTGATTCGTCTCTTTAGTGCTCTGTCATTGCCGCTTGCTTCTCGAGTCTGTGCTCGCTCAAACATTCAGACATTGTTTGAACGCAGATGAAATAAACGTTTAATGAACCAGGACACTTGAAGCCTCTTCTAACCAGAGTGGAATATGTGGCATATTATTGCGTATTCCTCTTCTGTGATTGTAGAGAGGAAGCTCCCTGTCAGTTTGTGTCCACTTTTGTCTTATGGGTCATCAATTCATTCAGAATACATTCATGCTGCAGTTTCCTCTCAGCTCAGCAGAGCCCTTGCTGTGGCCAAAAGTCACACCTTAATCCCTGAACTTGAATGTCCTTTAATACTTCCTTTCGGATCTAAGTTCATCCTTCACTCATCACCTTTAGAATAACACTTGCAGGTTCTCACTCGAGTACGAACACCTCTAATCCCAGCCATGTTAACACCATTTTTCACTGTTTGACCCACAAACGTCTTGGGAAGCTCTTCCTCTATTTCTGTGTAAGTGGTACAGAGGTTAGGCCTCCGCCTGGTAAACAGAGGTCCTGGCAGTCAGGAGGGAGGAAGTGCGACTGAGCTCACATGTCACCGACAGCAGCCACCCTTAATTAGTCCAGCAACTCTGCAGAGGGCGGCACCGCATTAATTAGCATAAAGTGGCCGGAGGGACCTGCTGCACCCGTCGAGCTTGCATCATTTACCATATTAAGCATGTTAAGTGAGTGTGTGTGTGGGTGGGTAGAGAGGTTGTAAGTGTTATGGTTTTGCCTTTGGTGCTGGTTACAGGTATACTTTTGTACAAAATTCATTCAGGTGTGTGAGGTGTATGGTAATGTGTATGGAAATTTTAATGTTGTGTCTGGATGACTGGAGGTGCAAGCTTTTCTCCTTATGACTTATTTATTTAGCATTATTCATTTTCTCAAGCACATTCAGCAAAGACATGAGTTCAGTGGTGACAGCAAAAAGGCAAAGCTTAACATGAGTGACCTTGACAAGCAATCAAAACAGGGAAAGAACAACGTCAAGGGCAGTTATGCACTTTCAGGTCCCTGTGTGACTTGTTATAAACAGTAGCAATGCGACAGAAAGCTAGTGGATCCTTAAAATGTAAAAATATGTTTCCTCTGTGAACTACGTATGTGAGAGGAGATTTTCATGCATTTATTATCCTTGATATCTTTCATATTTCTAATGGTGGTTAATTAAGAGTAGTATACACCCACAGTAAAATGTAAGAAAATAAAACACTGAGGCGCCGGCTTTAAGGATTAACTGCAGAGGCTTTCAGCAAACAGAATAAAAATTCATGCTAAATTACACCACTAATGTAATCTCCATGTTAATTAGTGCTTATGAGCATTTTTGTTCTCCTACTGCTTATTTGAACACACCTGCGGTATGTGTATGCAGCACAGTGTACACACAAACACTCAGATATACACTATCAAGGCTGTTGCCCATGTCGAACATTTTTTTACAAATAAACAAAGAGGTAAAAACAGGTAAAAACCTCATAGCTGTGCTCATAGCTGTGCAGAAGCTCAGTGCTTTAGTTAAAAGGAAAAGGTTGCAACATTCTTTATGTTTATTGTTGTCACCATTAGCAATGTATTAGTCTGTCTGTCAACACTCTATAGCTGCACCCTGTCTATAGGATCAGCCCAAAGCCCATTCATTGCACTTATTGTTCTCTCTCTATCACAGTCGGTGGCAAAAATGCACCTTATTGTTCGTTGCCAGTAACAAGAAAACAGGCATTCATTATAATTCTGTTTGTGAGCTTTATAATAGTCGTGACAGCCTCTATCCTAACCTTCTTACACTTGTATTTTGGGTGAAAAAAAGCCATAAAGTAACCAAACACACAATAAACAAATTCACAGATTAAATTGATCACAGTAATTTTTTTTATTCCTTTTTTATTTTCTGTTGATATTGAATTTGTGTAGACCAATGATAGTTGTGTAGTGAAAATCTGATGTTGTGACAGAATGTGAAAAATGATGATGACATGCTGTGTTGTGCTGTGTTCGTGCAGGTCAGATCTCTGTGGAAGGCTTTACCAGGTATCTGAATGGGGAGGAGAATAGCATCATGCCTCCTGAGAAGCTGGACCAGAGCGAAGATATGACCCTTCCCCTCTCCCACTATTTTATCAACTCCTCACACAACACATACCTCACAGGTACGCACACACATCGAGTCCAACGTCCTATCTGTTTCTCTGTCAGGTTTGCACTCACATGTCATCACTCAGCTTGATATTACCCTGACTGTTTGTCCACGCGCGTTCTTCATTTTTCTACATATGAACAGATCACTTGTTCATTTAGAAATACAATTATTCTGGTGCGGGGGAATACACCTTTCTTTTTACCTCGCAGATCAGTCAATCAAAGCTGCCGCTGAAAACTCCTTTCATCTGTTACCTCTCCAATCAAGTCATACCATGAGATGCAATTCATTGATATTCATGATTTAAATGTTTCTTTAGACTTGTAGTCACAGTAACTGGCTCCTGGCAGTGCACAAGCATAGCAGGCACAATACAGAGGCCATTTTCTCTTCAATAGTTATTAGAATTCATCTATTCAAATCTATTCTAGGGGGAACTGCAGAGCATTGAATCTTCCAAGTGGATCAAATTTCTTCAGCCATGAAAAAAAATTGAATTTTGTAATAAGCCAGCCTCATAGCCCGAGAAAAAAAGAAATGAGAAAAACAAATGACAGATCCTTAATTCTCCCCTCTTGAACACTGTTTTTCTTTGTCTATTTTCAAAGTGACACATTTTGTTTTTATCGTATAAAGCAGGGAGATGCTGCTGTGCAAAATGCATTTCTTGCCCTTGCTATGTTTATGTTACATATCTTTGCAATAAAGATCCATATTAGATAACTGGACTGACCGCACCCTCTGCAACTCCTTTGTTCATGTGTTTCCATCCTATTGATCTGTTGCAAATTAAAGCAATGTTTTTTGCTGTGCACTAAAAAATGATCTTAAGAAAGGAAAAAAGATCAAGAAAATATTCTCTATATGCTGGTATTCTCTAATTAATTTGGTAAAAAATGTCAATCAAAGGAAGAGCAAGAAGGAGTGAAAAAAGGGAAAAGACTTGAATAGTACCACTTAAAGTGAGACCACAGATCTGCCTCTCACTTTGACACGGCTCCCACCATGTTGCAGGAAAGCGTGCTGCTAATGTGAAGAGATAATTGCTTTGCTAATGGTGACAGGCTGATGAGATTTGCCAGCTTCAGATAATGACAGCTGTATTGTTTTTACTGCATGCTAGCAGCTAATACGGTTAATGAGCTCTTGACACGTGGGAGGAGACGCTTTTATAGGTATGATGGTACCTTCAGGATCAGTGCAACAGTTACCTGGAGTGCTGATGTTTTTGTTGTTGTTGTTGTCGTTTGTTTGCTTGCTTATGCAAGTGCAGCTGGCCAGCTTGCAGGAAACTCTTCAGTCGAGATGTACAAGCAGGTTCTCCTGTCAGGGTGCCGCTGCATTGAACTGGACTGCTGGAAGGGTCGCACCACAGAAGAAGAACCTGTCATCACTCACGGCTTCACCATGACAACTGAAATCTCCTTTAAGGTAATGCATGAAGAGTTGGGTGATAATTGTATAAGATGGGATGAGTGTTTACAAGTGAAAACGTCTTTGTATGTAGATACGCTTCAATGTGTTTGTCTACAGACACAGAGGAGACTTTTTAGTAAACAGACATTACAGACAGATGTTGTAATCTACATGTTGAACACATGATTAGATACCTCTTGGTATTTGGCTTTACCCAACACCCACAATCATCTAGAATTACATTTAGAATTTGTTTTTAGATATACCACAGTTAAAAATGGTTTCTATTGCCAAGCTTCATCTGGATAACTAGTTCATTCCATTTAGCAACCTGTAAACAGGTTGACATGATTTTAGGTATTGCACACTATAAACAAGTGTGCTGGCAGCTACCTGCAGTAAGCATGCACAGCTCAAAACAAATTCCACCACCAATATGCAGGTTTTAAGTAAAATCTAATTGCAAGCTCCAGTTGTTTAAACACTTATGCCTTAACTGTCATGATCACACTGTAGATGGTTTATTTTAAGCTCTGTTATGGCTCAAAAACTGCAATTCATGCAATTTCTGTCTTATATGATTTGGTGACACTGCTGATTACTTTTGGCAACAGTACAGATTAAATACTAAAGCATCTGCTTAGTCAGAAGTGCAGTAGGAGAACAAGTGATGAATCTGTTAACAGCACAGCCGAAATTACTCATTGTGGTTTAATAAGAAGTCATTCAATAATAAATGCTGCTGGTATTCACATGATTTCATGCTGCATGCAATGTGACTAGCTCTTGCACAAAAGCAGCGCAGAGAAAAGTTGCTGCTTTAAAAAAAAAAAAGTTGCCCCAGGTTTTGCTTATGCATTGCTTTTAATTTGAGACAGTGGTAAATGGAAACTGTTCATTTGCATTGGCAGTAACCTAATGAAGCTCTGACACAAGGAACCCCAAGAAAAGATAAAAAAAAAAGGATAAAATTGTGCTAAAATTACGCATATTAATTGTTTTCTTGTGTATCCGACATGAAAGTGACAGAGTGCAACATTATCAATAAAAACATAGGCACATAATGAATGAATGTTAAAAAAAACAGTAACTGTTGCTGTTGCAGAAATAAATGCTCTCTATAGAAGTATCAGTAACAGAAATGGGGTTTGATTTCATGAAGATTTCAAAATTTTCCAACTTGAACCATTGTGTGCAGCACACAGATGGATAAACAGACAGATAAACAGTTGACACAGAAGATAAAAGTAAATATGGAAGAAAGCAGAGTTGGATAAGAAGGAGAAATGGAAGAAACCAAAAAGTGGGGCATGCATGCAGCAGATGGCAAAATCATAAGAGACAGGGACACACTGAAAGGCCCTAAACTGAAGCGCTGAGGGGCGCTTAATTGAAGTCTCAAAAGAGGACAAAGAGAAGAAAAGCATTTGTATGAGAAAGAGGGCGTAGAAATCTAAGGGCAGAGTTGGTGTAAGGAGAAAAAGAAAGAGAGAGGCAGGAGGGGTTGATAGAGAGAGGAAATTTAGATCCAATGAGAATAAGAAAAGAAGTAGTGCTAAATGGAATTAGCCTGAAAGTAAATTATAGGAACAGAAGAGTTGTGACAAGTCCGAGGATGGAAGAGAGCAACTGATGAAGAGGGTGGAGTCACAGGCAAAGATTTGTACTGGTGGAGATGGCGCAAATGGAAAGGATGGCATTAACTGAGCTGACACCGTTGTTAATGACGGTGTAATTGGCTTAGACAATCAGTGGCTTAGAAATCCAATACCAGATGTTGAACTGTCCTCACTGGAGTCGAGCAGTAACTCCACTTCATGGCTCAGCTTCCGTTCCGGAAAACATATGTACAATTGGAGCTACATGAATGGCTGAGCACACACTTTACGGGATTTTATTTCACATTATTGGCCATAAAATGTACCATCATGTTTCTCTTGCACACACATAAACTGATAAAAGCGTTTGATACGCCCAGCCATATATTTCTTCCATCATCAGTAGCCTCAATAAACCACAACAGCAAGACAACATTCTGCATTTGGAGTGAGGCTGAGTGCAATTTATTTTTTGTACTACTAAGAAAAACATCTCCCCATCTTCTGTTTTCTCTTACATTTATTGATTTGAGCAGGTTTGAGAATGCTCTCTGGGGAAGGTCCACGGGCATTTTGGGAAATGTAGGGAATCATATCATTGTTAACAGGTGGGATTCTGTCTGCTACACAAGCTTGACAGTGTTTAGAAAGGCTGTTTTCCCTTTGACTCCGCAGCATGTTATCACATAAACCAGCTGTCACATTCATTTATGTGCATTACATAACTCCAACATAAAAACAACTTTGTGCCTCAGGTGTGTGAATTCAGTGTAATTTAAAGTAATGTGGTTGATGTTTTTCTTCTCTGCTGGTGTTTTTAGGAGGTGATCGAGGCTATAGCAGAGTGTGCCTTCAAGACCTCACCCTTCCCCATCATCCTGTCTTTTGAGAACCACGTGGACTCGTAAGTCAGCAAATCAATACAAATCAGAGGTGCAAATACCCCAGGACGATAGTCGACCTTATAGATCAGTACTAACATCAATAGAACCAATCAGCTACTTTGTTTATATCTCTGCACAGCTTTAAGAAAGAGTTCTCATGATTGCTTGGGTTAGAGGTCTTTTTAATGTTTCCAAAGGGGTTCTTGGGAGTAACATTCATATGTAGTGTATATTGATATTTTGTTTACTGTGTTTCGTGTGTCTGTGTCTGCGTCTGTGTTTGTGTTTGTGTGTGATGACTCCCAGACCAAAGCAGCAGGCTAAGATGGCAGAGTACTGCCGGTCAATATTTGGAGATGCATTACTGACAGAACCTCTGGAGAAATATCCTGTGAGTACACCAGATGCTTAAACACAAAACACATACACACGCACACGCCCTGTCTCACACACTTTCTAGCACGCACACACAAAATGTGTACAACATGGCCAACAGCAAGAGATTTGGCAGATATTATCACACAGATGAGTGCACCAAAGAAGTGTCCTTGAACACTGCTGCCTAGCATGCCGTTCATGCGGATATAGACTTAGGAGGCAAAAGCCCCGACTTATTGCACACTCACATATATATTCATACATATTTATTCATTCATATGTGCACGTACACTATTTCTCTGTATTTTTGTCACTTTTCCCTCTCTCCCTGCATCATTCTCACAAACAACAAGTAACATATCGACATGCCTCTGGCACCTGGCAGAATGTGTTGTTACTGTTCTTCCTCTTTCTGTCACTCCAGGCACGCTCATAAATGACCTCTTAGACTTCAGATTTTTTTTTTCTCCTTTTCAGTCACACACACACACACACACACATGCGCACACACACGCACATACCCACACACAGTGTTCAGTTCAGTCTGCATCACCTCTCTGTTATCATGGGAGAGCCTCCAAACAGAAGCTGTGTAAGATTAATCGGAAGTGTTTTACTCTGTAATCTAAACGTGGATTTTGTTGGCAGCCCATTATCTGCCTCTCCTATGTTGCCATGGCTACCAGTCAAAAGCTTGCCCTGTTTCTTCGTGGCCAAACTTCTTTTTTTTTTCCCCCGCAGAAGGCATCTTTGTGTGTAATGACGCAGGCACTTGCATGAGGCAAACGTCGACACTTGTCTCACACACTCAGGCACCTCTCTCAGTGTTTGCGCTTATGAAAACAAACCCTGCAAACAATCCTGCACACAAACATACTTCAACACAGCACTCACTCCTCGCCAGTTATTCACCGGGGATGTCTTGTCCCTGTTGGTATAACACCACAGCTAAAGTTCCCAGCAGCCTTATAGCTAGATTTGACATTGAGGTATTATCCAGTGAAGCCTTTCAAGTGGAGTGGCAGAGGGGAAGGAGAAGGAGAGAGATATGAGGAGACAAACACCAAGGGAGAAGTTAGAGAGGGAGAGAGAGGAAGCACCACTGTGGAATCAGATTTCTACCACTGAGGATGTAATAACTGGGAAAGGTGAGTGCAATGACAACCACTCCCCTCTGGCATCAGGACAGCCGTGTATTCAGTGTATCAAATGGGATATAAGCTCCGTTAGTCCATAGGGACAGGACCAGATAGGGTTATATAGCTAGATTGGTTCCAGCTGAGCCTAAGGTGAGAATAAAGCGGATTACAGTTTTCTCAGAAATTCGAACTCTTCCTGTATCTCCGCTCCACAAAAGTGTCATGCCTGGTGAATTAGAAACACCAGTGAGTGTGTTTGTTTGGGGTTTTTTGTCTCCGATTTAACTAAGGACCCCACTCCGAAAAAACACCTGAAATTTCTAAAAAACTTGAAATACAATGAACTTGTTTTCTTATTTATTTTTTCAGTGGCTTCAATAATTGCATTCATTAAGCTGCTGAAAGGAGTATTAAACATACAGTTTCACCATCGTAACTGCAAACAAGTGAAAGAAATGAAAAATAAATGTAAAAAAAAATTGAGCTATTTTTCTTGTAAATTTTTCAATCTTAGTTTTGAGAAAGAGGAGAATTGGCAAGGCGGGAAGCACTTGCACACAGAAAGCAGGCAAGATTGAGAGAATAAGGGAGAGAGAACATAAGCTGTCGGACCTTGCGTGGCTAGCAGGCTAACAACAACATCCCACTAATTTAAGATGATACATCATTAATTACAGACTTCATTACTCTGTTAGTCCTTGCACTTAGTGTTGGCCCTCCTACTCTTCCTCTTTTATTTATTTTTTTGATACAGTAATAGAAACAAGAGTATGAACAGGCGATGTTTCTAAAAGGAGAGGTCTACGAGTTTTTTTTTAAGTTGGCTTGACAATGGAAAGTCTTACAGGTTCCAAAGTCAGTAAAGCTGAATCTGGCCTGAAAATCTAGCGGGGTCAGAGCTCAGGCAGACACCTTAAACATATTGTTGAATTATTAAAGAAATATTGAGGTGCGTTACTTAAGTAACAGAGGCAAAACATTCAGGTAAAAATGATCTCTTGCAAGTAAAAGCCTTGCTCTTAAAATTTTCCATCCATTAAAGTAAAAAATTATTGTTGTCTTTATGGGAGCACCTTGTAGAGTGTGCACACTATTACTCAGGGCTGTATGGCTGAAAATGGCTTAAAGTATCAAAAGTAAAATACTCATTTTGCCCAAAATGACTCAAGTGAGAACTGCTCTATATACCAGTAGACGTGCATAAGGCTTTGAATTAAATAAAGACGAGTAAAAGATATAATGCTTTCTGAAATGTAGAAGAGTAGAGGTTGAAAATCGCACAAAATACAAAAGCTCAATTGAACTATATAAAAATTGTACTTAAACATGTTATGAGGGGCTTTTAACCGATTATTTGTAGGCAAATGAGAAAATAGGTAGAAGACTAACCACAGTTACTCTTGACGCTCACCAGCTGCTCAGATTCTGTAAATTAAAACTATATTTTGTGGCTGAAAAGTAAGAATGAATAGAGTAGTCTCTCAGCCTGGGAAAAAATGTGATCTGTAGTCTGGTTTTACGGCTGCAGATACTTTTGTTTTGCTAGACGGCATCAGAACAGCTGGCCTGTAATAAACATCTTTATGTTGGCCTCACCACTGAGCGATATCTTCCTGTTGGTATTAAAATGAAGACATAATATTACCAGGAAAGGCTGCTGTTTCTCTTTATCCCAACAAAATTATCATTACAGAGCAACTAAATGTGTTGGCAGTAGGATAACATGTTATAAACAAAGTTGTTGTTTTTTTTTTGCCATCATCATATTACAGTTAGTAATCTTGCGTAGTCAAAAACAGACACAGTACATTACTTCAACATTATGAATCCTACAACAACAGAAATGTTTAAAAGAGAGGAGGAGTATAAAAAATGTGGTGTTTCTTTTTTCATTTGCTTACAAAACAAACAAATTTTAACACCACTAGGCCGTGAAAATAGTTCTTCTTTTGTCCATAAAAATGTATGGCAGAGGGACTGTTCTTCCTCTACTTGCTTTATCAGTGCCCACTTGTTAAAACTGAGCCACATAAGGCTTGGGGATCTGGGGATAAAAGCTTTAATTGAATTCATCCAGGTAAACTGTAATTTCATCAAACAGGTTCAGTGCTGTGCACTTGAGTGCTGTCAAGATTACGTGCCACATCCTGCGTCGAACTAGTTCCATTTAAGTGGAACCACTTGAGTGAAGCCAAGACAAACGGGACATCTAATCTCTATTTTGTCACTTCCCAATAACAACATGAGTAAAGTGTAGATGGATGTTTGTAGATAGAAAAGGGGGTTTTGGATGTAGAAAATCTTGGCTGAAGTTCGGTGTAGAAATGACCGTTTCCTTAGTCTTAAAGGAAGTCACGTAAAAGTCAGAAACTCTTATAGTTTTATAATTTTTATAAGATGTAAACTCAGTAGTAGTGAGTGTGTTTGTGTGTATACGGCATAGCTGCTGACTTTCTCAATAATGCATTATTAATACCCCTAAACACTGTGATCCAAAAGCAGTGTACCCCATAAATAAATCAGAGATCTGTCTACTTCTAGCCATCTCCCTTGGGAGGGTGAGTGTTTGTGTTTAATGCTCAGTTTTCCCCCCGGAAGCTGATTTTCATGTTGAAAGTGTAAACTTTTGAGCTGTTACATCAACAGAGTTTGTAATGCTCACGGCTGGCCCTCGCGGTCACTAACAAGCTCTCCTCAGCAGAATCTACCACAGTGAATTATGAGCAGAGAGAGATTTTTTTCTAAAACCGAATGAATTTACATTTCAAATGACTAATTAAAGTAAACATCTTCAGTATTTTCTTACCATAATTAGCTAATTTGTCTAAAAACTGGCTGTAATGGAGCAAACTTCAGCCACACAGCAACAGTGAAGAACACATTCAGTCATACGTCAGTCCTCCTTATTCTGAAGAAGTTTTTCTCATTGATTTCCTCAGTGTTATTCATTATTCTTTTTTTTCTTTTTCTTTTTTTTTTTAATGCATCTTCCCACTTGTCCAGCTGGAGTCTGGTGTGCCACTTCCCAGTCCGATGGAGCTGATGGGAAAGATCCTGGTAAAGAACAAGAAGAAACACCACAAGACAGATGGGAGCACTAAGAAGAAACTGTCGGAGCAGGTTTCCAACACATACAGTGATTCTTCCAGTGTGTGTGAGCCCTCGTCCCCGAGCGCAGGTATGGCACTCCCCTTCGACTCAAGGACGCACATCCACTTTCTGCAAACAGAACCATGGAGTCGCACTGGGGCTGTTAAGTTATGATGTTTTAGATGTAAAATGTAGCCAAACCTTCTGGGTCCATCTGCAATATCCACACAAACCTCTATGCTGTCCAGAAACTCAACCGCTGGAGCGAAACGGTGCTATTGTTTATCGTTCATCATTTTCATGACCCTCTTCATCTGCTGAAGGTATTATTGGCTGTTGCATACTGTCCCTGTCAGGCTTATACGCTGCTAGTCACTTGGGTGTCTTAAATACAGGCTTTCAGTGAGTTGTTGTGTATGCATTCTGCATGTACTTTATACTGTAACTGTCTAGTGGACTTTTAGAAATCTCAATTTATGGATTTCTTTATTTTCACAGCTGCTGTCTGGCTTTAGTTTCCCCAGTCAGTCATGTCTGCATTCGTTTTTTTGCTTTAAATGTGTACGCACGGTATATCATTCAGATGTTACTTAAAATAGACCTTGCAATCAATTTACTCTTATTTCCTTGGATAGCTGAGCTACAGACTTCATTGTCACCCACAGCTAGCAAACACTGGCCCCTGGTGTAAGAGAATAAGCAGCACAAGTGTTGGAATGTAATAGTCAATCACCAACCAGTGGACAGGCGTGGATCAGGTTTTTGAAGAAGAGAATAGTCACCTCTGAGACTCTTTCAACAGACAAAAAAAGAAGTATTCACATATATTTTTGACATGTTTTAATAGTTTTATTTGACAGGACTTTATGCAACCACACATCGTCACCATAAATCAAAATTACATTTGTTCTTTATTTTCTTGAAAAACATGAAAGGGAAAGTAGTTTTTGTCTCTGCAGAGCTACAAGTTCAACAAGCTGTAGTAATCAAAGGCTGCAGTCCAACAGTGTTTTTTTGCTTAGAAAGGTTTCTACCTCAGTTTAATGAGCCCGAAATATCTAAGTGGCAGCTGCAATAAAAGCTCATTGAATCCTCTGAATGCAAAGGAAAGTGACTTCAGTGCTTCTTTAATCGTTGGCAGAGGTTACACTGGACCAACCATAGTGAAAGGAGAGGGGATAATGCAGTCCCATAATTTCTGCAAAATGTAAAACAATGCACTGTTCAGCATTTGCTGTCACATGATTACGCAGCCCAATGTAAGCAGAGCCAGATTCTCTTAGCACTGCGGTTGTTTCTAATGAATTCTCCTTTACATGGTCTCGTAACCTCATGACAATTTTCATCAAGGTGGAGGAAGAATGTTTCAGAAAGGACATAGGATGTAATCTTTTTGACTTTACCACCACACCCAGAACTTTAACAGTAGCCTCCATGTGGCCTAAAAGCCAAATCTGAGGTCAGAAATAGTCGAAACTCATCACTAAATTTCATGTTGCTGTGAGCTCTAATTAACTTTTAACGGCTGCCTGGATGAGTGAACAAACATTTTTGAAAACTGTTTTCTCTCATCTAAATTTTGGCAGCCTGACAGTGAAAAGACAATATTTTTAAGGTTTTTATGAGTAAAAATTCCAAAAACTAAATAAATAAATAAGAGTAAGAAGGGATACATCATTTATTGAATTACCCGATGTTTTCTTAAGCAGCACAAAGCCTTTCACTGTCTTTGTTTGTCTTATCTTACTTGGTTGTCACAGTTACACAGTTGTTTTACTTCGTAGTAGGATGCATGTGTGTTGCTGATGGGGGATTTTTTTTGTCCACACAGGTTCAACCAGAGAAGAGATGGCAGATTCCTCGCAGCCCTCTGAGGGTGCTGAGCTCAGCCTGAGGCCACAGGGCAGAAAGTCTATTGGTGAGTCATACGAACTATGTGACCTCAGATTCTGAGGGAAATCATTAGCAGCGCTCTCATCAGGCCCGCTTCAGAAGCTACAGGTCAGTTTGACCATTACGCTGCGAAAATTAATTTCCTTAGTCAATGTGACCTTAAATTCAGTGGGAAATCTTTCGGAGATCTTTCATTATGTTGGTGCAGAGGGTGGGTCAGCTTGACCAGAACGATATTAAAATTAATTTCCTCAGTCTGGGAGCTCAATTGGTTGGGAGTTGTTAGTGTAAACCTAATCTGTGCCCCTGCTTTAGATATCACGGTGGCGTCAAATTTCCAAATTAAGACTTGTTAAAGGATATCAGCTTTCAAACCGGTCTATCTTGCATTGTGTACAGAGTATGGAAATTACTTCTAAATTTAACCACCATCCACTTATCTGTGATCAAATGTCAAAACTCATTTTTCAGGTGAGGTGGAGGCAGAGAGTGAGGATGAAGATGATGACGATGATGACTGCAAAAAGGGCTCGATGGATGAGGTGTGTATCTCATGTGACACACCTCAAATATTAGAAATAATTAAGATTTACAGCTTGGTGTGCTTTTTATTTACATGTCATGTGAAGAGGCTGCCCTCTAGTGTAAATATTTGATAATGAATTGCATTTCTACTGCCCTTTTTTCAATTTTTATGA
>JAQNCA010000012.1:7196286-7208214 GCA_029783725.1 Acanthurus tractus
CGATGATACGTTGCTATTGTATTACTTTATCAGCTTAAAATCTTTTGTTTACTGTTTAGATTGCAAGAGCCATAGTTTCAGAAATTGCATTTATTGTGTGTTTAAATTCATCAAGTCGCCAAACACACATCTACGAATAAATGGGACTGTTTCTGTCTGTCTGCTGGATGTGTTGACTTGCAGCTGTTCGCAATATCAACTTTAGAAACTGATGTTTGTCTGTCAATGATTATTGCACTGCCCTGAGGATAAAAAAATAAAGTCATGCAGACTTTAAAAATAAACGATGAAAATAACACTGAAAAAACAACTAGTCACTTTTTTCTCCTTTGATCAAACACATAAGCATATTTCATTTAATAAAAATATGAACATTTTTTGAACGTGATACATGTTGCACTTTTAAGTTAGCATCAACATGCAAATAGAAAAAATCTTGATACCGCCAGGCAAATTTCCCAGCTAACCTTTCCCTCTGAACCAATCCTTTTAGGGGAAACTCATTACTGTACGTGCATGGCGGAGGTATGCAGGAGTGTGTTTTTTTAATTCCTGGACCTGAAGAGAGGAATGTAAGGAAAACTCCTGCAAAGCAACAGATGAATTATTTGAGTTGGAAAGGGCAGCAACATACGCACGCACACAAGCATTTACACACAAAACACACACACACACTCACAAACACACACATGGAAAAGAATCAAGCAGCTTCTTCTGAGTAGCTGCTGTTTGTGTCTCTCTTTCATTGCTTGTTCATTCTCCTGAATTGGGCTGCTGCAGTTCATTTTCATACTTATGAGCAATACAGTGGAAAGAATGTAAATGAAGGAATGGCACATTTTCCTTGCTGCTCTCTCTTTCTCTCCCTCTCTCTCTCCCGCTATCACACACACACACACGCGCACACCTAACATGCCTTGCACAGCCAAAAGCCAAAAGCCTTTTTCTTCAGAAAGCCTGTAGTGCTGACAGGGTGGTGACCCTGTCTCATCTCTTGGACATGGGATCTTTGGTTTAGCCTAATTGGTCAGTGTTTGGGTATGCAGCATATCTCAAGGTCAGGACACATGCAAACCTCTACACACCACACAGTCTTTGGCTCTGCTTTTCTGGTTTTGATCCATGTCACTGACAGTGTTCAGAATAGTTTGAATAGGAGAAGCTAAAACATTCAGAAGCAAGACAAAAAAGCAAATATTTCCCTTACACCTCCTTCATGTTACTGTACAACAAGGCACAGTTAGCATAGCTGCATACTGTAGATGCGCAGCAGTGTGTTGCTGGTTGAAGGTTTTTTTTTTTTTGTGGTGCTGCAGCAGGCGTTATGTCACGGCTCAAAGCAAAGAATTAATTTGGCTCTTTGGAGGCCTTCTCTGCTTCCCTTGATAGCTTCTCAAAATGAGGACAGCTGGTGAAGAAGGTCACTGAGTGCTGTATTTTAAGAAAGGCAGATACGTGTGTGTGTGTCATGTGTATGTGCGCGTGTGTGTGTGGGTTGTGTGTGTGTGGGTTTGTTGACAGATGACAGGTCTTCAGAGATGAGAGACAGATTTGAAAAGCTGGCTGGATAACTGCTGCTGCTGCTGGTTGGTGTCCAGGCAGGAACTGGACCACACATACATACACACACGCACACACACCTCTGCACGCACAAACACATATATCTATATCTATATGTATTTCAAAGTATAAATAATTATTTGCTGTAAGTATGGTTCACACTCCAAGAGCACACAAAAAATAAACAGGCAAATGTACACTTTTCTAGTTTGTTCATAGTGTTTAAAGCATCAAAGCTGACCTCAATACAGTTCAAACTTTTGATGCTTCTCATGTCCCACATATTTAGCCCAGTCAACAACAACAAAACAACAAAAGAAAACTTAGCTTCATAAGGTCCAGGAAGCCTGAGGAGTAAGTTTCACTGATGCTTTCACTTCATTTCCGCTCCTCTAATCTCTTTCACTGCCAAACTGATATGATGTCAGATGGAGGGTGGCGATCATACAGCCATAGATTAGCAAAACTCTCCAAAGATTGAAGCCCTAGCTGTCTGTCCTCCCATCCATCTGTCTTTCTGTCATTCCTTGGGACTTTTTATAACTCAAGCTGTCCCCTTGGTGAAAACAAAGTGCTGTCATCATCGCTCAGCACCCAAACATTAACAGGCAGACGGTTGTGTACACTCCTTAGCTGTTGATTACATAGGACAAACACACACAAACACATGCTGTACTTGCACGCTGAAAGACACATGCGCACGTCTTTCTGATAAACTGCCTGGTGCCCCTCAGACTCCTCTGCCCGCTGCTCCCACCTCCTTCACATGTGCTAGGATGTCATCAGATGGGAGAAAGATGACAGCTTTAATCAGAGGGTGTTTGTGCCTCAGCAGGCGTGGTAGAGGCAGGCTTCACACACACACACACACACACACACACGCATGTACACCCACACTTATACACACACACACACGGTGTTCAGACTGTCCCACCCCTAAGTAGGTCATGCGCAGTGCAGAGCAGGGAGAGAGAGACTGAGAGATGTGGTGCATCTTTAGCCATCTGGTTATGATGTGCTGGATGTCCGCTCTGTGAGACCCACAGAGAGGGTGAGAAAGATAGAAAGAAAGCAGTAAAAAGAGAAAGAGAGAGAGAGAAAGAAAGAGAGGCATATTTCAGAGAAGGTGACCTTGAGCTGCTGCGCTTGACGGGGGCTCTGCTGTACTGCACAAAAACATTAGAAAGACGAGTCAAGAGCTCCTTCATTTTGCATGAAAGACCAACAGCATCTAGCACAGTAGTTATAAATCTTACTTGGCTGATAAACTTTGCACTGCAATCTAGTTTTCTTACTCTTTAAATTTCAGAATATAAATAACTGAGGTTTTATAATGAAATTTAATATACAAGTAACAGTGGTAAATGCATATGGCAAACTGTAAAAGGAGCCTGTGGATTTCTGTAGAGTTATGAATACTGAATATTAACAGTGCGTGAGTTGCATGGAGATACATGCATTGTGCAAGCTGAGAATGCTTTGCTAAAATTCAACCCCGAGGTTAGGAACTCTAGGTAGCAGACTGTGAAACTGAGCTATTGAACCACTCACCACTACAAAGTTATTCCTCCACCCACATTTCTACAGACTTTGACTAAAGTGTAAACTTCATATTTTCAGCTTACAATTCTGCCTGCAACTTCTACTTTTTGAGCAGTGTTCTCCCAAAAAGAGGGAGATGTTTTGAGTAGGGGAGATTTACTTTTGCCGCTGGTTTAAAACAACATTTTTTCAATATCTTGGTATAATAAGCATGTTTTTAACCCTTTTTAAGGAACAAAATACGCCAAACTGCATTATTTAATGGCACTATAAATTAAATACAGCCTTTAGTTAAAAGTAACTTCTTGATTTACTTTAGTACATATCTGATTATATATTGAATAAAGGAGAATAAGTGTAGTTTCATGCCGCATTTTGGTACTTGACTCATTTCATGATACTAGATCTGCATGCACAGGACACACTTCAGTCAGAACTCAAAAGCCATTAAGGTTTGATACCCGGGCCGGGCCTTATGCATGCATGCATATTAGATGTAACATCAGTTTAATTAGATGAAAAGCAATACATTGAAGTGCCGTGAAGGGAAGTGCTCTGCAGCAATCAGGTTTTCTCATTTTGCTATGCAGTGCTCTCGAATGAGATGTATGTGCCATTTCATACACTGAAGTGGGGAGGGCAGAACATTGAAAAGTCAGGAGTCCTTGACCTTCATTCCCTCTTGTCTCCTCTCGTCCAGTTCTCACTCTTTCTTGAAAGTGCTTGTGAATATTTCTTGAACTGCTTCCCCCCTGCCAGCTATGATTTTCATTTGTGCTGTATTAATTTGAGGTTTTGAGTAGATGAATTCATCAAGGAGAATTCAGTTTCATGTTTAATAGCTTCTTCTTTTTGAAGTTTCCGCAGATATGTGTGTATGTCTCAAACTTTTTGCTGATTTAAAGCATCAATATTGCCAACCTTGGCTTTTTGCCCGTAGTGAGTCCATAATAATGATATTTTTTTTCCCCCCGAAGTTAGGCATAAGTCTGAAGTGGTCCCTTATTCGATTAACAAAGGCCTCTCAGACAAAATATTGATCCCAGATAAATCCTCTCAAAACTCGCAGGTATTTTCGATCCTTCATAATGCTGACGTGGCTGTATTGAGCTGCCAGACTCTGACACCATTCATCTTAGCAGCTTTTCTTTTAATTACCGCTCTCCCGTGGGAGCCAGTCGGGTAGTTAAACAGAGAAATCAGCATTACAGCAATTATTGGCTCACAATGAAATGAATACAATCTTGTCATCTGTAATCATTGGGGGCGTCAATGCCTGGGAGAAAACAGCCTCTCTTTTCTATTACACATTGAGGCAAGGGGAGGGGTACAGCACATGCATGCAGAGGGGATGTGGGGCCACACCAGTGGACCGAGGTACCTATTCAGTACTAAAGGTCGGTCTATTGTAAAATATGAAGCAGTCATGGGAAAAAAGAACATGCATCAGTGATGGAAGTCATTAAAGCTTCTGTAATCAATGTTTTTATATTAACAGTGTGTCACGTGACTGCATGTACTGTTAAAGGGGAAGCTCGTGAGACAAAGCAACCTAGAATCATTACAAAACTGTGCAACTTCCCTCGGCCCTTTGGAGCATTTTCACCCTCTTTCAGCTCTGTTGTTTTGGTTTTACTAAACAACCAAGTCAACTGTCACCTTCACAACTCTCATCAGCATGGAGTCCATTCTGAAGAAAAACGTAACTTTTGTCAATTTAAAGGAAAACTCCACCGGGTACAATTGTTTTTAGTTCCCAAAACATACCATGCGGTGACTGGTTTTCATTCATGCCAGCATGGCATAGAAAATCTGCATCTCAAAATATCTTGCTACCTCTCTCTGTGTATCTATTTATATTTTTATCTTGTCCTGCTATGGTTGCAGGGTGTAGTAAGTCACAAGCAGAAACGCTACAACATTTTTTTTGTAAAAATGTTTAAGAAAACAGCTTAAGTGCTAAAAATTGTTCTTGAGGATGACAAATAATTAGAACACGTGTGCCCCATGGTTCAGGATATTGTAGATTTGTGAGATTGTCTCTGATGTTCCAGGCCTCTATGGATCCACGACATGTGCTTTCTTCAAAGCCTTCATGGCTGGTTGTGTCACCTGTCAAATTGTCTACCTTATCAAGCTGGCAGTCTTTTTTTCACTTTGTACAGTTCCACTACTTTACCTGGGATTTTGCAAATAACTTGCCTGATATCAGACAGAATTGTCAACTTGTTATACTCTCTGTTTCCATTCTTCTGTAGAAACCATCAACTGAACTTGGTGGAGTGGGCGGATTCAAAGGTCTGGACCCAGGCAAGCAAATAAGTGAAACTAGCTGTTAAGCTTTCAATATATATAAATGCTGCTGTCATAGTCTTTATGAACACTGGAAAAGCTGAGTGGTCATGCTTTAGATACAGCTCTGTGCATTCAGACCTGGGTGCTTCCAACCATCAACTTCTACTGTTGGCTGTTGTGAAAAGTCTTGCTGAGGAGAATCTTGGCAGTGATAAAGCTTGTGAAACTGTGGGCAACATTACTTATACAGTTTCTCCTGCCGCCACAGGAATTCGATCTTCTTCTTGCTCGTGTGTGCCCATATTGACACATTATGTTGTGGCTTTTTTGAATGTGCAATCTGAGTTTTGGCTAACGTCCCAAAAGTACAGATTAAATCTTCTGGTTGTGTCTTTTTTTTTTTTTCTAAATGCAGGACTTCTAGCCTGATTTGTGTTGTTTTTCCACAGCTACAAAGCGATCTGGACCAGGAGTACCAGGACAAATTTCGGCGGCTCCCCGTGGAGATCCAAGAGTTTGTCCAGGACAGCAGCAAGGCCAAGCTTAGCGACGACGGCAGCCATGGAAACCTCGTCTCCTCCTCAACAACAGAGAAGCTCAACCACAAGGCGTCTCAGTCAGAAGACGACATGGAGGAGGGCTCGTCGGAACGAGTCTACGACACGCCCCTTTAGAGATTTAACCTCGGCGCTGTGCTTCACACTGGGACACTGACTGATTGATGGGTGTGTTTGTGACCACAGATCTAGGATGAGTCTGCCTCAACTTTGGTCCAAAATTTTTTTTTTTTACCAAGGGGAGGATTAGATCAAATCTGAGCCTGAATTGGTGAGTAGAGGTCCTCTCTGCTTAGAGTGCAGTCTTGTCTGGAAAACCATTTAATGTAAATAGTAACTCCATGTGTATTTATATGTTCCCTTTATGTTGTCGTCTCTTTTCGGTACGGCCACAGGATGTGTTACAAAGCACTAACTATTTGCAGGAATTAACTTACTTGAACTATTGAACAGAGAGCGTAGTTTCTTTTTATTAATTTTTTTTTATCACGATATTGACGATTGTAGTGGTCAGTGAGGTGTGTGGTGCCAAGGTTTTGAGTTCACTTACAGTCGACATTGTTATTTAAGTGGAGTCAACTTGTACTGTAAAGAGGCCACTGCATATTCAGCCTTTAAAACTTCCATCTTTATAAGATTTAGATTCACCCTTAACATATTTGCACTGAAGGGTCACTACATAACTATGTAATTGTCTTACTTTAATCCAGAGGCACTGGTGGCTTGCTGGTTCTCGATTTTGTTCTCACAGAACTAAGCCTATGTGTTGCTGCTACTTTGTTTAAAACCCGTCATTTTTTTTAACTATTATTTGGTTTGTATGGTATTTGGCATGGTGATATTATGCAGTGCTCTGTCTGTCTTTTTTCCCTTTTTTCTCTTTTTTTTTGGCTAGTTTTTAACCAGTTGTGCGTTGTTTGGTGGGCAGTTCTGCCCAGAGACAAAGTGAAGGGAAAGTGTGTTGTGTACAGCATCTGCATGTATTTGAACAACTGTAAATGTTACAGTAGCTCTGTAGCAGAAATGTTGATTAAATGTAAATCTATTTTCTTGGAAACACTTAAACTGAACCTGCAAAAGCGTGTGGACCCAGTGTGGCTTGATACGTCACTGTGACGTAAGCTGAAAGGGACCGAATTAAGAAATGACACTTTCTTAGATCCAACAGTAACTGGCTAAGGTTAACAGATTGGACATTTTATTCTATACATTTGTCCCCTTTAACGCTTTTAAGTTTCAGGTTTATTGGAATCTACTTGCAAACTAATAAATTCACTTTTAAATAATGCTATTAAGATTGATTTTTACCAGTAATTTAGCCAATTTAGACATTAATAATTCAAAATGTGATTCAAATTCAGTTTTTTATGCAGTAACTGAAGTTGTGCAATTCAAGTATCCATAAGTGACGCATTTTGGTCATACAAAATCATTAAATAAGGGCATTCAAACAAACCTAAAAGATCCTGCTATTGTTTTCTAGTAGTGGCCTTCCTCTTAACTGGTTCGTTGTGTACCAACAGAGGAATGTCTGTGTGCTGTTCCCAAGAACTCAGAGCAAATGACCGGGAACACAGAATATATGTCACCCACTGGCATTATTCTCAGTATCTACCCACAATCGGTTGGTGTAGTTTGAAGTGAGAAAATAAGTTCAGATTTGTTTAAACAGATCTTAAACTCTCTGTTTATATCCATCAAACACCAGCGTTAACACGATCTGATGAACAACTGGACTATTTCCTCTCTAACAACGAAACTGTGCCCATTCAGTAACCATGAGGAAGTGTTTTTAGACTTCCTAACTGTCCAGTGCCATTTAACTCACAGGTCGTTTGAAACGAATCATATTTCAGCTAAAAAAAAAAGGTGAAAGTGAAGGATTACCTACATGTAAGTACAAAACTACTTTTTAAAAAGATGATGTTGATGTGAGAGTCCTGTGCCTTTGAATAGGTTTGCCTTGTTTGATGTTGAATGTGTGAAATGCATCATTGTTTAAATTGCCATTATATTATATTATATGAAGCTGTCTGATATTGAATAGACCGTGTGCACTTTTGAGTACAGTACCACTACTGATTAATGCTTGTGATGAGCAGTATTTGACGTGTTTCATAAGAAATGCGAGACATCCCTCTTTTTTGTCTTGAACCACTTTATTTAACAAACCCCTCCTTCTCATCAACTTAAGTGTATGCACTCTGGAAATGTAAATGTATGTATGACAAAAAGGATAAAACATGAAGTTGATGAAAAATATAGTGTAAAGGGAAATTTGCCTGTAATTAAAATAAATGTGGCTATTATTGTACTTTACCCCAGTGTAGTGGTGTGTCTTTTGTTTTGTCATTGGTCGACATAAAAATCAATTTTGTCGTGTTGTGTTCATTTTTATTTTTACATCTTAAACCTTTTTATGTCTGTGTGTGAAATATTTTTTCAAAAATTGATGTCTTTCATGCATCTCTTCATCGTCTTTATATTCATAATTTTGCAATCATCCTCTTGTTTTCAGTAATCACACTGTTCCGCAGCAGATCTATTGTCTTATCATGTTTTATCCAGCCTTAATTGCGGGTTGTGTTTGCATTTTGTTTGCCTTCAAATGTGTCACTTGTAATTGTCCTGTCATGCTTTATTATTTTACTTGTAATAGAGATTTCCACATTAGCCCACAGGCTTTGTAACAAAGCAAAGCCTGCATACTAATGGTGTAGAGAGAGAAAAGGAGTTAAAAAACAGAAGATGTGAAGCAATGATCCAAACCCAGCTGTGTGGTTGACAGTATTTATGGGGCGACTTGGCACACATGTAGTGTATGCATCTAGGTGAGTGTGTATGTATGTCACATTCAGAGGCAGGGGAAAGTGGGGAAAAGCCTTGATGACCTACTTCCTATCATCTCCTTGGTAACAGTATATTTGAAATAACTCCTAAGAGGAACATGAATTCATGAACTTCCATGGCTGAATCAATGGTCAGTGTTTGACTCAGACTGACTGAGAAACCCTGAAGTCATAGAAAACTACTAGTGTTTTTTCTAACATAACAAACTAAGTGAGAATACACAGTCTGTGCACATGCATCCACGGGTGTGGGCATGTTCCTGTTGTACATTCTGTGTCTAAAAAGTCAAATACTCACTTGATTTTGGAATCAGGCTGGAAGGGAATATATCAGCATGCACTCAGTGTGTCTGCTGCAACTGTTTTACTTTCAATATGACTAGCGACAACACATTCTAATCTGCAGCACATTTTCAAACAACGCTTGTTACTCATTGTGTAAGCGTTGGTGGCGTGAGCCTGTTGTTTTCTGTGTAAAAGCATACTTTGTCCTTGTGTGAGTGTCCTCGCGGCTTGTGTCCATGTGCTTTTAGAGTGTGAGTTTTCAGCTGTGTGTAGTACATATGAGTGCTGCTGGTGTGTGTGTGTGTGTGTGTGTTTTCCAGACTGCATAAACGCTGTGTCCTTCCCAGTCTCAGCTCCTCAACCCAATCCCAACAGGCAACAGGAGATAAGACAAGCCTGGTCGCCCATAACAACCACTGTGACCATTCAGAGGCCTTCATGCGTACCGGCAACTAGGAAGTGAGCTAATTAACCCTGAGTTCAGGACGGAAGGAGGGCGGCTTTTTAATAAGATTCTCTGGGTTATATAAACAGTGACGCCCTTCCAAACTCCCAGGAATATTATCACCCTGCGTCTGCCCATCTGCTGCGGGTATGAGGAAGAGGAGGAGGTGTCCTGTAACTGGGCTTTAATGAGGCACACCAGGACAGCAGAAGAGCAGAGGACCACAGAGTGCTGCTTGGAAGGTACAGTAAGCAGACACATTCATACACAGCTCCATATCTGTTTAAGACAGCTGAATATTGTATGTGTGGAAACGCAAGAGTATGCAGTGTGTCAGGGATGTTCCTTGTAATGTTACTGCAGGTTCAGTCTCTTTGTAGTCTGTTGCACAGGATATGGAAAACAATAAAATAATGCAGCAATTTACATTTAAAATGCCACTTCACTGATGATGTAATTAGGGTTATTTTTCCACAATGACATCATCAGGGATTTTTAATTTTTAAATAGTGCAGCACTTTGATCAGGCAGGGAGAATCTAACCTATTTGCATTATGGGAACTGCAGGATTCAATGTGATTCAAATCGCAAGCTAAAAGTCACCATATCATGGCCTCTGCTGCATCTGTTATAACTGTTGCTTTACATGTTGTTTTTCTTGTTTGTCCATGAAGACCTCTGACTTTGCAGACATGCAATATTAAATTACCGAAATAGCCCTTAAAGAAAAAAATGCTTCAGAATTTTCCCACAGAAGATACATTCCATGTAACTTCAGCCCCCCCAAAGACCACTTTCTCTCAGTTTCTCTCAGTGTTGCTATTTTAGCACAAAATAAAAAAAAAATTAAAAAAATGTTAAAAAAAGAAAACTAATCTTCCAAACTTTATCCTGTAGCTATCCTGACTATGTTTGGATTAAGATTAGCATTTTCTTTTTTGAATTAATATCACACTCATAAAGATTCACGTCTGCCTAAAAGGCTTTTTAATTACTCACAGGGATATATCTTACAAGCCCCACAACATTACTGCAATATGACTAGAATTACATGACTCGACGCCATTGATGGAAATAAAATAAAGTGCAATGAACTCACTACTGAGCGCCTGTGAGTCAGACACTCACAGCAGCCTCTATAGTAAAAACAAAGCAGCATCAGTGACTTAACAAAGGGAGGAGGGGAGGCAGTGTTTGTCTCCATCAACGCATGGCGGCTACAGTAGTCAGCTGTTAAAAAACCAGGGAGGAGCTGGATCTCTGGCTCTGCTGGATGACTCACTCTGTCAACCAGAGACACACTCATTCACTCTTTTTGCGCCGCACACCTTCATATACACACATATACACAACAAACGCGCGCGCGCACTCGTACACGCGCAGGCACGTTTGGTGGGGGCGCGCGCTGCCTAGCTGAAGAGGGGTTCCTAATCAAAGCGCATCAGGGCCGTTCATTTTCCACTGGAGGGCGAGTGATACAAGAGCACCGGGACACTCCGGCAGCACAGAGACAGCGCAGACAGTCTGAGGGAGACGGGATAGTGCAGCAGCAGCTGGAAGACACAGCCAAGCAAAGAAACAGAGAGAAAACCCGGACTCTGCACAGCATCGTTTCTCTCCGCCGTTGGATTAAACCAGTCCCGACCCGTCTCCAACACCGCAAACACGTAAGAAACAAACACAGTATTTGTCTCTAACAGCCGCTAACGGAATATTCAGAGTTGCTGCTCCGTTGAACGTATGCTAGACTGGGTTGAATTCACTGTGTTGGTTTAGCTGTGTGAAAGCGATGCTGCGGGGACGGGACCGCTCATTTGACATGAAACTCCATCACGCTAGCTTTCAGAGGCTCACTCCAAATCCTGCCCGCATCATTCAGACATCACACATCCTCTCACTGCCTCACTCTGTCTGTCACACTCAGACACATACACATACACACAGCTGGAGACAGTAGCCCTTGCTAGCTAGCTAGCCAGACGCATTAAAATGGACCTGTAACACTTTAATATCGAATTTACTCTCGCCTTGCTCTCTTTCAGGTTTCCACTGTACAACAGGGAGCCGCCGCGGCTTTAAAACTTTATGAAATGAACGGGTTATTGATGTTTGCAGCGGCTGGGAGGCTAGCCAGTGCAGCTAGCTGTAGCGGGACAGATAAGAAGCCAGCCGGCCGATGACAGGCACAGTGCACAACTGCACAGTGGCCATAAAAGTCAACGGACAAACCGGTACAGCCTGGCTTTTTAAGTCTGGTATTTACACTCATCAATGTAAATGGTTCTTTGCTGCACTGCAACGTTTGTAGCCCAAAGATCTGTCTAAGAATTTAAAATTAATGTTCATTCAATCTGTTGAATTGGTGCATTCAAAGACGGCTGCTGCTGCTGCTGCT
>JAQNCA010000012.1:7208314-7253012 GCA_029783725.1 Acanthurus tractus
TGTCTAAGAATTTAAAATTAATGTTCATTCAATCTGTTGAATTGGTGCATTCAAAGACGGCTGCTGCTGCTGCTGCTAGTCGGGTCAGCAGCTAAGTAAATCAGGGAGCTGCAGCTGCCATGCATACATCCCAGACAGCAAGGTGTCATTGATCCACTGTTAGAGCAACCAGAAACTACTTCTCTTCAAATCTGTCTATTCTGGTCTGATTAAATCTGTCTATTTATGTCTGTCTTTAAATGTAACAGTAAAAAATAGGCATTAAGATGTAAAAAATGTCTAGGATTTTATATATATATATGTGTGTGTGTGTGTGTGTGTAGTTGGTCAGCCTATTGTGCATCTAGTCTACTTGCATTGAATAATCAATAAGCATTCTGCGGTTTGAATTTAAGATATATTCAACTTTGAATACCTTGACATTGACTTATACCGGTGACATTCACTTCTAGGATTTAACTTAGATTTTTTGTTGAGGGCATATATGTTTTCATAAAATAAAAAAAAAAATAGATTTAATGATAATTTGACATAGAGTCAGACAGCAGGTTACTGTTTTCAAGAACCTGTTCCATTGCACACGCCCTGAGGGTAGAGAGTGTTGTTTATCCAGGATGAACCTGTTGGTAGCGCCATACGTTTATTTGCAGTGCAAATAGCCTATAATGTACTGTTTTTTGCACAAGGTTTTCACTTGGCTTGGCACCCTTTTAAAGTCAATTGATAAGTAGGTGTATTTGGCGATGCATGCTTTTCCAGCCTTTCCACCTGCTCACACCGACTTGCTCTCTCCACTTACACACTATGAACCTTATTTGCAGGAGAGCCGTATTTTCCTCTTTAACATGCAGCACTAAATTACAGTTTATTCTAAATGTTGTTTGGCCACTGTATCTAATCTCCACAGGCTTTTGGTTGGAGACTGCTGCATATGCCATTGTCTTTCATTGTGAAAACTGCAGTAGGTTGTCCCTCATCTCTCCTTCCAAAGTGTGTCCTTTGCTACCCATGAAAGATCGCAGCTATTATGTAAAGAAAAACAAATTCTGCTGTGGCTTATTGACACTGCAGAGTAAACGTTTCAGTGGTGATTACAGAGGCAAACATTACCCTCCCTCACACAATGACAATCCCTTACCTGTGGCTTAAACTGGAACTGCGGAGCATTTCAATGAATAGACGTGGACTAAGAAGCTTAAAGGCTAACTCAGGGTGTGCAGTTGTTTTTTTATTTTCCTTTTCGACCAGATGACATTGTAAGTGTTTTATCTTTGGTACTTGCAGTCCCTTTGATAGAATTATTTGGTTAAATATATTTATTTTGTCACAGGATGGTTGTATTATTAGGGCTTTGATTAATGGTTTCAGTGGTTGCAAATACTGTAATCGTAAATCAAAATCTGCTTTTAATACCTTTGAGTGACAAAAACATCATACTTTTTGCATCATTTACATCCATAAAACAACCTTTTTTACATTTCAGATTGAATTATTTTGGGGTCTTGCTGTATTCTGTATCTTTCTTTGAAGAATGTGTGGATTTTTTTAGTGCTGGCTCACTTATGAGATTTTGCCCCAGCGAGTTTCAATTCCCATTTAGCTTTAAGAAGTTACACTTTTTTTTCAAACTTGCCAGTCCCCATCTGACTGATGTGACCAAATACAAAGTGAGATCTAAACTGAGTGAAATCTCCCCAGCATGTGCAGAAAGAAATGTATAGCACTTTAGCATACTTTGTGCAATGCAGGCAGTGGAGTTGCAATTTAATTTACTTTCGGGAATTGGATAGATTGAAGGTACATTGCAGTATTTTTTCAATATGCCTCTGCAGACAGAATAACAATATCTTTCCCTTGACTCATAGAGAGCCTAACAACAAAACCAGCTTTCAAACCTTGAATGAAAAGGCAACATATAATGGGCTGGAATGTAAAACCACTTCTCAAATCCCTGCCGCACACAGGCAAAGCCTAGAAATTGGGTTTTACGAATGTGACTTTGTTGCAGTCATAGGTTTAGTTAATGAAGCTGTAAACTGTGTCTACGACATGCAGTGTACATAGTTATCATTTGAAATGCTAAGATTTCTGTAGTAAGCGGGAATGTAACTGTAGGGATTGGACCAAATGGCAATGAAGTGAGAAGATCTCTTTTTCTCTGTTTGTATGTTTTCACAGTGGTGTACTTGCCAGCATCATATTGAATTGCTCTAAGGTTAGATAGAAGTTTCCTCTTGAGGGGCTTAAGTTGGAATCTGTCCCTCTGCCTGCCAGTTTACTGTACATCTCGATTGCTTGTTTGCCTTTTTTGAAGGCTGGCGTGCTCACTTGTTTGTTTCCTCCCTTTATTTATTTTGTGCCGCATCTTCTCATAATTAGGGGGGCCTGGTCTTGATTAGCTTGGCTGTATCCAGCCCCATCTCTTTGTTTTGATATGGCTATCAGGTTTTTATCGCAGCACTGTTTTCTTACTGCAGCAGCCTTGACAAAACTGTCAGTCACCCTCACAGATCTTTTAAGGACTCACAGAGATCTATAAATGTTGATGTGCAGATAGACAGCCAGATGGATTGACAGGCCAACAGACAGGCATAAACTGCTGACATAAACTGACAGGTCTAGTGTTGTGGTAGTATGCAGAAAACATGTTGAATCACATCCCTCCACATGTCTGCCTTTGTTCTGAAAGTCTGACGAGTTAAGGCTGTTCCAAAGATGTTTGTCAATATTGTGATTTAATTCATGTTTTCCTTGGCAGTGGAATAGCGGGATGTGGTATGTGCTCGCCTCTGTGTGTGTAGTTTGTCTGTGCTCTTGCCCTTCCTACTGTATAGCAGGGTTTTAGACCTCAGCCAAATAAGTCCTGATTCAAGCCTCTGTGATTTATGAAATACTCTTCACTTCTTACTGTATGTCCTTTTTTGTCTCTGCAGGCCAAGACATGAGCTTCTCCCACTAAACATTATTGATGCTGAACTGGTGAGTTTTGGGGTTGTTCACTGTCAGTGGTCACTCCTGCAAAACACATTTCTTTTTGGAGTGTTATTTTTGTTCAGTCATTGTTAGGTTAGGTTTTGTCCGATGGCACTGCTGCTATTGCCATCTGGTAGCAGTTGATGAAAAGGTTTTATTCCCAGAATTTAGTCCAGCCTCTTATATATTATTTTTTCTGCCTAAGATAACAACTGCATTTTTAACAGCTTTCTTTGCATTAAATCAATTTATTTAAGTGTATGAAACATACGGCCTTATCCTGCCTGTAGGCTTACCTGTGGTTATGTAATCTGGATGTTACAGTGTGTAATCTAATGTGCTTCAACATGCACAAAAAAGGGGGAAAGCGGAAACCAAAGACCATCAAGAAGGCAAGAAAAGATGAGAATTTTTATTCCACCTTGTTTTATCACAGATATCCATCAGACTCTTCTTTTGCTTTTTTGCCCCTCTGTTGTTGAGGTCTCATTAGAGAATACAGATGCTTCTCCTTCAAAGTGTTCAATGTTGCATTCAGAGCTGAAAACGACTGACATTTTATTGGATTTGTGTTGAATGATGAAAGCAAGAGGCCTAATTTCTCACCGTATCTCTCATGCAAGACTGATGTGCGGCGTTTGCCAATCCACAGTCAGACATCACTCATTGATAAGCAGGTTGCGTTGCTGCTGTTGCTACTATTGCTGCTGTTGCTGCTGCTTTGTGCTCCCTCATGCCAGGCTTCAAGCTTTAATGGGGCTGAAAGGTGATTGCACTCCATAATATGTTCTGTATTAATGATGTAATCTGTATTAATGATGTGATGTGCAGCATGACGGCTGTCTGTTGGCTGGGTCTTATTAATTTCCAGAGGCTTCAAGCTTTATTTTATATATGAATGAAGTATACATTTTCATTATCCCTAAACTACTGTGCTCCATTGTAACTACCCTGTGAGTATTAAGCTTGTGACATACAATGATAAAAAGAAAAATACTATTATAATACTGTTGAGATAGTTATTGTCTTCAAAAACAAAATGTGATAGAATTTGTTTTGGAAAAGGCAGCACCACTATAGTTTAATAACTTGAATCCTACCAGTAACCAGCTCACAATTTATAAAGTCTAAAAAGCAGTGACAATAACTTATTTTATATGAAAAAATCATGAGCACAATAGTAAGGGAAGATAATGGCTATTTTTACAACATAAAACATCACACACTGCTTAGATAGCTTTAAAAAACATCATCTGTTACTTTATAAATGTACTATATATCTTACCATGCTGACTTTTGAAATGTCAGACCTTTGTAATTTCCTGGTTTCTTCCTGTTATATCTTGCTTGTATTAACATTAAAAATTCACCATGCTGTGTGGTGATATTTGCCCAAGAAAGAAAAAGATAATTTAACAGACCAAACCATTTTTTTTTTAAATATTCAATGGTAGTTATGCTTGTGAAGTAAATTTATTTTAGGATGTATCATAAGCTAATTCCCTGAGTATATATTTCAAGCCAATCTTTCTCTGTTCTTGCTGTGAGCTTTTTTATTTTTGCCTATTATTGTTTGTCACTAATCTTTGTTTCCATGCACTGCAGGAGGCTAGCATCAATCGGTTTGCTCAAAATTCTCTAGAAACTCTCAAGCCTAGGACCAAGTTATGACTGAAGTAGCATACACTTGTTTGCACTTTTTCATTTTGTTCTGATGTGATTGCATCGTGGCAAAGACATAGCAGAAGGCATTAAAATCCCTCTTTGCAGTTTACAAGTGATAAATTGCTCACAAGAGACAAACAGTTTTTATTATTTTTGTAGTCATGGTTATTTCAGCATGTAACTGGTACATCATGATAAGTATATTTGCTCATATAAAAGTAGCGTCTTATTTATCGGTTAACAGAACCTAGTAACATAGCACCTTGTAAAAATATCAAAAAAGAATGTAAATACAGCACAGTGACGCAAAGCCGGGAGTCTGTAATTTCAGTTAGATTACATTTGATACCTTTAAAGCAATAAGAATTGCTTTGAATAATTTTTATACATGTGAGACCTTTTTATGAAGTAAATTGATAATTTTGTATGTTATGACTTAAGAATCATTTAGCTCAATGTTCTGTCATGTAAAAAACAGGAACAGAGATAATAACAAAGTCATCAGGCTCATCCAGTGTTAGATTCAGTGGTTCCTCCGATAAATCATCTCAATCCTTCCAAACGGAAAAAACTCTAATTTTATTAGTAGCAGCAGCAGTTATGCATCACGTCTGCACCAGCAGCCGTGTCAGCAGCAGCAGAGTCAACATACCTAAATCAATTCCTGTTGCAAGTGTTTGCAAGGCTCCAGCACCCTGAAACACAGTCTTACCCTCAGCCACATTTTCAGTCCTTGACATTCATTGAAAATATGGATGTGACAGTCACTTTAGGCTGCATCCAAGCAGAGGAGGTGTTGCTTTCAAAGGAACTGTGTCTTTAAATATATGCCAGAGCAAGAAAGGAAATGGCGCCTGCAAAATCATAAATCCAAAACTGCTTAATATGAATCTAATTTTTTTGAAGAGCTAGTTTTGTGATATGAAGTGATGCAGATTAGATGTTTTGGGTTTGGTTTATGCAATTCAGTTATCAGTGACATAGCTTCAAGTATTATTTGACTAGTTGTGAGTTAAAAGTTTTATAAATGTCTTTGTGTTGTAATGTCAGACTATACTAAACTTGATTCAGGTGTAGTTCATTTTTTGTGGTAAAAGAATATAATCTTTCTGGGATGGGATACAACAAACAAGGTAGCTTAGGGTGCGTGTTTGTTTAGAAAGCATTACAAGATACTACAAGAAACACCTTGTCATGGAAGCTTGGTTCTGCTAGCCTGTGACAAAAGTTCAGTAAATCCCAGCATCACCCTCTGCTCCCTGCACTGAAAAACTCCACTTCATAAGTCTCTGCTTTGACTATAACACACCTGATCAAAACCAGGCCTATACCCTCACTGGTCCAGATGTTATAGGATGTGAGCACAGCATTTGCTGCTTAAAGATAGCAAGAGATCAATGAAGAGAGTGTGTGTCTTCACTGCAAGGGTAAGTGTGGCTCGAGGGTGTATAAAATGACAGGGAAATTCTCTGCAGACTCTCAGCCAGCAGCAGCAGAGAAGGGAGAGAGAGGGAGGGAGGGCAAAAAGCAAAGCGGACAGAAAGAGACCGAGACGCTTCCTCTCACACCAACTGATGGGGGCTGCCGTCATCGAGTCAATATTTACTCTTTCTTAACAAAAAATTGGCAGCATTTGCTTGGCTGATTCTGTAGCAGGCAGCAGGAGCATCCTGGTCTGTGAGAAGGAGGCTTTCGAGCGTAAAAACAACACTTCAGTGATAATAATTATAGCTCAGCTACACGCTTGGGTCTAAAAATACATTGGAACTGAACAGGAGAGCTATTACCCACCTCTCCTCTCTTTGTTTCTTCCCTCCTTCCATCCCCCTTCTCCTTTTGAATGCACACTCGCTTGCTGTGCACACTTTACCCATGGCTCAATCCACTATGGGGATACATGTGAACGCAATTTGCACTTCCAATTAAACTGTCGACCTTCGCTCCAGAATGCAAAACTTGATTTTGTACCATCCTCTCCTGGATAGCTATTAATACCCAGCCGGCCCAATAATAGATAGAATAGAGTTTTACAATACATGACAAGGATCGTTGAAGTCAGCAAAAATAATTAATGCATTCATCAGACTGTCAATATTTGAAGGGTAAAGAAGAAGCCTAGGACACTCATCTATTGATTGTGTATTGTATATTTGTGTATTGATTTACTTGCTTGTGCGACAGGACGAGAGCAAACCAAATTAAACCTGTACTTAGATTAGAGATACCGTTTCATTGTAGGGCAGATTGTGGTTAAAACAAAGGCTTAGTCAGCTTTTGTATGTTTCAGATGGAACGCAACTTATCCACATTTGGATAAAGAGCAGTTTGAAGAACAAGCAGAGACGATGAAAACACAACTGAATATATTAGAGTAGGATTGGCCCAAAGCATTCTGCAGAGCCTCTAACACAGCTCCAACACATGACTTGCTTGCTAGATCAGATGACTAGATAAACAGCAGGAATGTTGCTTTTACAGCATTGCTCTAGTCTGTCTTGAAAAGGAGAAAGAGAGAGAGGGAGTGTTTGTGTGTGTATGTATACAGTATGTGCCACAGGAGCATCTTCAATCAGCTCACTATACTGTACAAGATAACAAGTCCAAGCAATTATGTAACATTTAGCAGTTAAGCTTATCACTCCATCCTGCTCAGCTAAGTTGAAAAGCAGACCACAGAGCTTAAAACAATTGTCTCTTTTTTATTATTGACTTGCATAATGTAATAGCTGCAAGGGAATGCCTGGTTTTATGCAGATATCCCCGAGTGGAACAGCATGAGGTATTTAATATTGGTCTAATTTATGTCTTTATTTGTGTTCTGTTTTAGAAGACCAAGTGGAATTTAATAGTGTTTTGGTAGGGCATTTAAGGAGTTTACATGTCATTAAATGAGAAATGCCCTCTGAACTCTGGAACTGAGAGAAACAATCACATTTTTAGGCCAAGTATAAACACACAATGCAACCATCCAGCAACTGCCTCAGATGGGTTTCCTACCATGATCAGTGCCAAACATTTGTCAAAGACCTGGGCCATTTTTCATCAAACACTTCTCCATGTCATTTAAACAAACCTCAGAGCTTAGTACATGAATCCATTAGATGGTTATCATAACAAACTGTGGAAGTCATGTAAAGTTTAGAAAAGTGTCACAATCAAAGCACATCATAAGAGGAGAGTTGTAAATCTTACTTTGGCAAATGCAGGGAGACATTTTGTTTCCTTTATTGACACAATTAAAACACACAATGAGGAGAAAGAATTTATGACAATTTATAATATAGACAAAGCTAAACTCGCTTTATGCAGCTACTTCAGCACACACTGATTTAATACCCCATGAGTGACTTAAGTCTAAGAGCAGTTAAGTTAAAGAACAGAAAATATCGGCAAAACTAATTGACTAATTAAATTAAGAGCAGTGGAAGGTAGCCAGTGACCAAACAAAAAGCTGTTGTGTTTTTTTTTACAAGAGGTGGTTGTGGTTTCACAACAGAGTTCATCTTACTTAACTCAAAATTGTTTGCATGTCCCCCACTGGAGGTCAGTTGTACAAGTCGCAAGAGTTTGAATCAACAATGAGTTAAATAATTTCATGACTGGTTTCATTGTTGTGCAAAACGCTTAAAGAAACTGCTGTAGTTGTTTTTACCAAAGGCCTCGAATTCAAATTCTAAAAATCTTTTCAGACATGCGCTTCATTATGTAAATGCAATGGCAGTATTTTATTTTGTTCAAGTTTAGATAAGATCACATGTCACTGACAAGACGTCAGTCTTCTAAGGTCAAGCCTCAGATTAAAACAGCCAATAAAAATTGTTTTTTTGTCTTTCTTTTCATCAGAAAACTTGAAATGCTACAATAATGATTGGACTTTAGACCTCTGTTTCTAAAATTTTAATTTTCTTCTATGCAACCTGCAAAGAGGAGGATGAATATCCAGTAGCACAGAACTCACAGCTGAAATGCACATGGTCACCTGCAGCTCTTGTTCTAATAGATCACCAGGATTGTTCCTTTTATTTTGGCCACTCCCATGCCAATTAAAAATGACTGATGAAAAATGCAGAAAATTACAATTATCTTGCTGTGTAGATGGATTTTTAATGAACTATTGCCCTCCCTGCTTACTGCAGAGACAGATCATCATGCTTCCTGTAATTTCTTTAAAAGATCATAAAAGTCGTACAATGTTTCCCCAGTTGAATGCTGTTGATATGAAGCAGCAGAAGGAAATGTTCAGTTTGCATTAGCAGTAACACAATGCAGCTCTCATATTGTGATGGAATAGTGAACAGTGGGGCTGATAATTATGAATTTGATGCCATGTATGCCTCTTTTCCTGTGAATACCTTGTGCATATATAGGTAATTTGAATCCAGCATGGATGTGAACGAAAACTGATTTAAAAAAATTGGTTTGATCTATTAAAACCTAATTAATGGCCTGTGAGCAAACGCAAATTACATGAGAGTCACAAACTAACTAATGAACCTGTCGGACAACGGAGACCACTTCTTTTTCTATATTATTATTTACTTGTCTCATCACTGTTCTCCAACAGGCCTATGCTCTTTCTCATGTGCCACCAAAATTTTACAGACCATAAGCCACTACTTTTTTAACACGCTTTGAACCCTGTGGCTTACACAATGATGCGGCTAATTTACGGATGAAAATAAACGAGAAAGTGTTTAACGAAGAAATTCTGAGGCTGTTCAATTCTGGCACTGAAGAAGACAATTTTAGTGTTTTTAGTGCGAAGGAGGAGTGGATGCGACTTATATTCAGGTGCGCTCAATAGTCTGAAAATTATGTGATGTGATCATGTGAATCACAGCTCTGTCTGCTATCATAATACCGCACAGGAGTATTTATGTAACAGCTAGATTCTTTTTAAAGCTAAAATGGAATTACTATGAAATCACTTGAATTGATGGATTTTATACATATCTAAAAATAGTCAATGTAACACTCAAGTGCTACAAGTTCGCAGCTTTCTGCAGGAACTTCAATTATACAGTGTCCCATGTCATACCAGCACAAATTATGCTGTGTAATAGCTGTCAGAATTAGCTCAGGTTGAATGGTTTTTCATCACTGGTAGTAAAGAACGTGCCCCTTCGACAGTGGCCCCTGGAACTTGGGCTGAATCACTGCTAATGTAATCCACTAATTAGCCAGCACACCAGTAGAAAAGAAAAAGTGCTCCCCACCCAGCGTTTGTGTGTGTGATGTGTGCGTGTGTGTGCAGAGAGACCCATACCTAATTTTGTCTTTGTTAAGGACAGTCGTCTATCATTCTCCAAGGCAAAAGGAGTAATGTTCTCTCCGCGCTTGCTCTATGAGTCACTAAGTAGAAAAACTCCCTCTCACCTTTTTTTCTCTGCCTGGATTTTACTCTCTCTTGCTTCTTCTCTCTACTCGGCCCTCAGGGAGCTGGCTCCTGACAGCCTCACAGAGAAAAAAAATTGAAAAGCCAAAGTGTATGTGAAATGTTTTGGTGCCTGTGTATCTCTTTCTTTGTCTGACTGCCTTTCTTTCCTCCACCATCGCTCTCTGTTTCTCTCAGGATGCATCTTCTCTCATCTTTACCTCCCATTTTAATTTCACCCACGTTCTACTGAGAAGTGTAGTTTCTAGTCATTCATGTATCTAAGTCAGTACCTGTCATTTGGTTTGTTTTTTGATTTTTTTATGTATCTTTAGATGAAAAAAGTAAAACACATGTTTTATTAGGGCAACTTCTGTAGCGTCTTTATAGGCATTTTCTTATATTTTCTCACCAAGGACATTTGTTTTGATAAAAAAAGGTAGAAAAATCTAAATTATGATCATGAACAACACCAACTACAAAGTTTCCCATACTGTTCAGTTTTGGCAGAAGCAGAAATAGTAAATACCTCACACTTTTAAACCCTTTCACAATGGTACTTCAGGAGGACCATTATGCAGTTTGTCTAAAAGTAACAAAATGTTTATTTCTTTTGCCAGAACAAACAACAAAATTGGTATTGAACTTAAGCTGATAATCTTAACCGCAACAGAGAGAATTTAAGGACATATTCAGACACATAAAACTGTGAAAGGCAGTAAGAGTTTTGAAATTCTAGAAGTTGTGCATTTTTAAAACAGTAGTCTAACATTTGGGAAATCTGCTTCATCAAGGTCTTGCTGAGAGTCTGACAAGAAGCCTTCTTATGTCTGTAGGCAAATATGTGAATACAAAGCTCCAGTCAGTAGTAAGTTAGCTTAGCTTTGCACAAAGAAAGTAACCTCCTAGTGTCTCTGCTGACTTTTTGGCACCATCAAATTGATGATATGAAAATACGTATCACATCACTAAACCACCATGTGTCATTTCCACACTTAGTCTTGTGTGTGACTCAAACATAAAAGATGTCAGTGAAAGTGAGTAAAAGGAAAGCTAGTAGGTGGTTTTTGCTTCTTTTAGACAGAGTCAGACTTCCTCCTTTTCTGGTGTTTGTGCTACGTTACGCTAATGCTGATGGTGATAGCATCATATTTACACAGTGAAACAAGACTGGTATTAATTCCAAAGCTAATAAAGTCTGGGTCTATTTTTAATTAAGCTGAGCCATGCAAAGAAACATCCAATTTAATTAATGCAGTTCAATCTCACCTTAGTCACTCTTGTTTGTCTGGATTTGGTTTGATTTGAAAGAGATACAGTGCTGGAACAAGACTCCCTATTTTTAGGTCTCACTAGGTCTCTCTGCTTCAGCACTTTCCAATGTGTTGACCCTACTTCAACCCTCTCAGAAACCCTACAGCCCTCTGAGACACAGCTGCATGATAAACAGGGGGCAGGGTTTTCTCAGGGTGCTCCTCTGGTCAGAGAGTTGGTGTTAATGTTTGGTTTGATGTTCCCATCACAGTTACTCTCAAAAGAGCAGTATAGAGGATGAAGATAGTTGACATCAGGGACTTCATGAGAGTAATCCTCTCACTACACTGACAGGTGCTGTTCACGGCAGCAAAGAGTGATTCCCACAGAGAGCTGTGTGCCGGGCCATGGGCTGGGTCGATTTCCTGAGGCGGGGACATATGCTTTTAGCTCTTGATCCTCCAAGTCTTTCTCTTTACACCTTAACTAGCTTAATAACAGACATTTTGGTGGCTATCATCCTTTCAGTCATTAATTATCTACTTTTATATGGCAAATGAAGATATGTTTTGGGCATAAAATAATGTTGCTAGTCTTTTATAACCATTGCTTTTCTGTTCGTGCTTAAGTTTGTGTGCTTCTGCTGGTTATTTTTAGATGAGGCTATTTCAGGTAACCTGGTTAATGTCACTTCCCCTGCCATATCCCATCTTGTGTTACCTGTGGGATCGTCTGTGGTTGGCTGCGTGCTGTCCTTTTAATCAGCACCCCTGTGAGGTTCCCCTATAGAGCTGTCTCTGGTTGAGTGATGATGGTAGAGCTGCCATTGTTTACACCATTAAATCCTTTGGCAGGCAGGGGTAAGATTAGCAGCCTCTCACCTGTTGCCCTAATCAAAGGAATTATTACTGCACCACTGGAAGTAACTTGGAATAGCAGCTTCTAAAAATAAGAACATACTCTTAATTCACACACAAGCACACAGAATGGGTAGCAGGAGAGAGCCTATCAGGAAACATTCATTCTTACATTCATTCTTTGTTTGATATTTTTATCCATCACTGGACTTTACTGGTGCTTGTTGGGAGTTTCCATGGTAGCACTTTTGCCCTCTGTTTTTGCTAGCATGATTCTTCTGTGTTGCAAAATAGACAAGTAGAATAGAAAATACATTGCAGTATAGCTCATACTCATCCATTCAGCAGCATTTCATCAACCAACAGCAGTCTCAATTTGGAAAGCTACTGCTAAATATTCTGCTACCAGACTAGCTTTGTCATGTTATGATGGATGAAGGTTGTGTTAACCTTGCAAGGCAGCTGGACTGCTCAGATCTCCAGTCTGATATCTTGTAGGTCCATCTTGAAAAGCTCCAACCAGATTCTTTTGTGCGCGGTCACAATATGACTGGACCAATCAGTGTCCTTTGTGAAGAAGGAGGTAGTAGCTACAGGTTAAGTTCAGTTTTGACAAAAGCGAGAAGCAACAGCGAAATGGTTAACAAAGGTGGTCAGAAAAGTTTGCGAGGATGCTGCAATAGCAGGAGTTTTATCAGAACTGGACAACATTCCTCTTTAAAAGAATGGCACTGAAGACTTTTTTTGATTGAAATGATGTTTCCATTTATTTCCTGACATTCATCTCTCCACAAGAACAATAATGTGACATACATAATTTTCATCCTGTTGCTTTCCAACATTTTTATTTTAATGACCTATCCCTTCCCTTGCTGATTTGTGAGCCATTTCCATCTGTTGTGTCATGAGATTTGTAGCAAAAGAGACAGAAATGAACCCCTAGAACTAAATGTATAGAGAAGCCTTCTTCTTTCTTACTTCTTTCTGGGCTTTTAACCTAAAAAAATAATAAATCTGTAAAATCAGCTTATTCTGGTGCTGTACGAGCCCCTGTATGTTGTAGAATTGATAACAAAATTAAAATTACTGATATAAACTTTTAGTGTGGGGTTTCATTGCCACTTTACGGGGCGTTTAAGACCTCATGGACCAGCATGGGAACTTCAAAGCTGTCCCATAAGTGACTAATACTTTGCTGTAATTTCTCTTAGTCTATGACCTGCCTGATGGGAATCAGTTCAGGGGTTAAAATGCGCAGTTGTAATCAAATTTAAGTTATTGCTTGATTAGGCCAAAGATGAGATTTAGTTTGTCTTTATTGTCCCTGTGTACAAGAACTGAGATTCAATTTATTGACCCATACCAAGCATGTTAGCAAATGGTGTCCCCTTTGAACTGCTGACTTAAAGATTTAATGGTTATTTAAAAACAAAAACAAAAAAAGCGTTACAGTTTGTCCATCTGTACGTCCCTCTGCTGCAGTCTCACCAAACCAGCAGAACATAAATACTGTTCTCTGCATACATGACATGGCTTCCCTTTTTTGGTGCAGAGCGTACCCACTGATCCTCTCTGGCTCAAGAGGCCTGTGAACAGCTCTCGGCCTCTGAAGCCACTTGACATGTAAAATATTTGATCCAAATAAACTGCCACTATGGGAGAAGCCTATCCACATGAAGAGGTGAGGAGGAGAGAGGAAAAGAGATGGGTGGATAGGAAGCAGCTGACTCCAAATACAGAATGGATGGAGCAGGGTCAATATTAAGAGAATCAATGGTAGATTATCTCTTGAATAAATATTGACTCCTTAAATTTGTCCCTGATTACTTATTGATTCTTTTTTGTTGTTGACTTCTTTCATGACGTTAGTCATTTTCATTTTTATGAAAAACAATATATTGTATTCCAAACAAGTTATTGTGGTACTTATAATGTGGTCGTATGCATCTACAGTTAATGATTTTATATTCCTTGTATACAAGTTAATGAGTTGTCCTGCTGCCCATCATATCAATAATTCACCATGGTTTAGGGGCAGTTTGTTCATTGTACACAGATGATAGATGATCACACTCTCCTTCTATCAAAGCCCTCAAAGTATATACTTCAAAAAATATATTAGGGTTTGAAGAAAGCTTAGCAATATACAATATGGGTAGATTTTGTCGGAAGAAGCCATTAAGTTGTTCTGGCCTTAATCCAAATGAGATGGTATTTTTACAGGGGTGTTTGCATGGGTTACATGTAGAGCTGATTATTTCATAAACCTGACTGTCATGCGATAATAATTTAAAACGCACTCTTTACATTGCAGTAGAATGCCATAAATTTTTTATCAAAGTCTCAGATAGATGTTTTTATACTTAAATTGTATACACTTGGTACTGTTTCTGTTCACATTTTTCAGGAAAACGTGTTGAAACCTTGTTTTTTATGGTTGTGCTTGATTTTTTTTTTTTTTTAAGATTTTTTTTGGGCTTTTTCGCCTTTATTAGACAGGACAGAGTTGAAACGGGGAGACAGAGAGAGAGGGGTAGACATGTGGAAAGGGTCGGAGCCGGAATCAATCTTGCGACCGCCGCTTGGAAGGCTGAGCCTTCCGCATATGGGCCGCGCGCGCTACCGAGTGAGCTAAACGGCGGCCCATGGTTGTGCTTGATATTTAGATAGTTTAGCATAAGGTAATGATCGTTTGCCAGAGAAAATCACATCCATCAGGAAATGGCCCTGTACAGGAAGTAATAGGCTAAGATACTGTGTGAATTATAAAACAATTGAAATAACACAGTGCCAAATGTTGAATACCATCTTAAGCCATTCATTGCAAAATGCAAATGGTTGCTGTTCATATGTAAACATTTACAAAATGCACCTTGAAAAGAGTAAAAGACTTGACATATAAGTATATTTTTTGACTTGCTATATAAATTCACTTATAAGGTAGCAGCATTTATAAGCATTGTGAATGATAAAGATTAAAGAAAACCATCCAAATGAGGAACTGTGGAATGATATTTCTGTGAGATGGAAAGAAAGATGGCCAATAACAGGACATATTTTTACTGAGCCAACAAAAGTCAACATTAATAAGCTAAGATAATCCTGGATGTAAATACAGTTTCCAGAGCGGCAACCTTTTCTTGTTAAGTTGTTGAAATCTGTCCTGCCCTATCCATGCTTACGCTACGTTTATCTTACAAAGTGACTGGAGAAAGAAACCATTACCACCACAGTTCCTGTCCTGCACTGAGTAAAGCATAATAGAACTGGCATGATGAGGTGAAGAGACACAAGCAGAACCACAGTCACTGCTAAACACAGGAAATGTTAAGGAATTTGTCTTATCTTTGCTGAGGACATAAGGACATGAGATGGCTTGCTAAGTGGAAGATTATCCTCCCTTCCATTTTTAGTTTTGTTACTGTTTTTGCTCTGTCTTCGTTTTTGTACTTGTGACCCATACTGTAGTTTACATTTACATTTTAAGCTTTTAGTAGACTTTTCTTAACCTCTATGACATACGTACCACTCAAATGCTACAGCAGAGCAGATGCGGAGGTGGTGCAGTTTGTCTAATTTGCCAGCTCATTTCCACTGCTCTCTCTGATGAAGGCAGCTTTTCTTAAGGGAAGCAGCTTCCTATTAAAAGTTTATTAAGCAGAAGCCAGAGGAATGATTAAAATTCTGCACAAGCCAAATAGGATGAGGAACACACTCTAGTGTGTATTGTGCGTGCAAGTTCACGTGCAGACGCATGCTTGTTTGTGTGTCAGTGTCTCCCCTGAAGGCATCACAAGCATCTGTAATAATACTGTAAGCGTACAAGAATAGGTGGAATATATGAGGCCAAGCACATAGCATATCTGTCAATTACACCTTAACCAAACTCACCAAATTCTTCACTTTTCTCCTTCTTCTCTCTCCTTTCCTTTTCTTTATTAATCTTTTTCAGAGTGGTCCAGTGCTGTCCTCTGGTGTTTCCCCACCCCTTGGTTTTCTGGCTCTTTGTCTGTCACCTGGTAAGTACACTCAGAATTGCCCACCACATATACAGTGACTTTCAGTGTTCATTACTCCTTCACAAATTCATCAGCTCACTGCCTGCACATAGATGTCACCTTAAAAAAACAAGGATAGTCTCTTGTTCATGTACATGGAAAGAGACTGGGTGAACTCAGCAGTGTTTATAGCACTTGATAGGTGCGCAGCATACCTGTCTGACTAAAACGAGTATTGACTAGGTGTTTTTTAAATGAAATGGAATATATAAACAAATACAATTTTTATGATATTGAAATTTAAGGTCTACAATTTCAACTGTATTAGCTGGAAAAACATTCTCTCAATGTGGCAAAAGTATGCCTTGAAAGATCTCGATAGGTTAAAATACTTCTTTTGATAAATAAAGAGCAGCTTGACAGACTAAATTGTGGTACAAACTCTTAATATCTGATATGACATACCTTGCAAAATCGCGAAACAAGAGCCATCAGTTACTGCCACTGACACTACATTGCCAGCTGGCCCTGCAGCAAACTAACACCTGTTGCAGGTCAATTCATTCCAGATAAATTACTGTTGTTTTCTGCCTAGTTAAGAAAGTGCATCACATAAAATGTAATTTAAAAAATGGAATGTGTTAATGTGTTCTGTTGGAGCCCTTTGAAGTTCGCTAAAAATAGAGATTTTATAAGAGAGGAACCATACCATTTAAAGCCTTTCAAACAGATAAGTCTGTAACACTAGATTTGACAGTTGTATGACACGTATCCTGCCCTTTCTTCTCAAAGGCCTATCTTCTGCTTTATTGAGAACATATCTTGTTGCCACCCTTGATATTTGTGCATAGGAAGTTGGTGTAGTGAAACATGGTGCATGCTTAGTAAAAGTGCAGCTTTTAAGGGCATCTTAATCCTTATTTTTTGAGCGAAGTTACTAATTTTGAACAGCTTTTATTAGATTTGACTGGTGATTCTATACATGCCCTGCTAACCATTGAGAGTGAAGTTTTAGCTCCCACTTAGTCACCTAGGTGGTGGAAATTGCTAAAAGGACTTTCCAAAAAACTTCTGTTAATGCCAGGCAAGGATACTTTTGAGCTTATCTTGCAGTATATTTAATATACCTAGTCAAAGTGCACTAAAAGTTCAGAATGTAGTCAAGGAAGATTTTTCTACCCCTGTTGAGGTAAGCCTCTCATAAACAAGAAATGATCAAATATTAGTCCAGCTCATTTTTGGCACAAATATTCTACTCTGTACTCCAGTATAATTACTTCAGCAAGGGTGTGTCCCAGTGTTAAGGACACCTGTTGACAACAGGTGTCAGCTCTGAATGAAAACTACATTGTGCACAACAGGAATCTGGGAACACATTAGCATTTGTAACAGAAATGTATCCTCTGTATTTAGGACGGTGCCTTGCAAATTGCAGAAAAAACCTTAAAATGAATGTGTTTGACCTAAAATTTAGCAAGACAATTCAGTCTGTGCTTTTTGCACATACCCGTGAAACTAGCCAGCTCTTATGTATAATTCCCAGCTGTCTGTTATCACCAATTACAGGGCTTGTTTACTGGAATCAAGGGACTTGGTGGATCTGTTTTTATGCCTGTGTGTGTACGTGTGTGCCCAGGGCTTTTAATGATGGGGGTGCACAGTCTCTGTTTAGATATGTGTGTTCTCTGGCGAGGCCTGAGGGGGTGGCTGGCCTGGGTGGCCTGGTGAGTCCCTGTGTCTTTATAAATATGCACTGGGATCCCATTCAGAGGCTGAAATGTGCCTGTTTGTGTGCGTGTATGTGTGTGTGCCTCTTCATGACGCCACTGCAGCCAAACGAGCTAGAGGCTATTACTGGCCAGCAGGGTTGCTATGGAGACCAGTGGTGTCAGAAAGGAGCAACATCTGTGGGGTGTTTGTCAAGACAGGTTTTCCTCTTTCTGTTATTGTCTACTTTCTTTGTCTGTCAGTCTAGTAGTCAAAAAACTACTGCCTGGGTAATATCACTGTTGACTGAGGTTATAAAGCCTGATAAAAAATCTCTTGTCTCTCATTATTATTGTTGTCAAACACTGGTAAACATGGCACTTGAAAGTGGAACTGATTGAGAAGCTGTAATTTCTTTGGCAATAGTCCAGCTGCCTGTGCTCACAGTAGGCCCTTGGGCTGTGTCAATCAGCAGGGACTCTTTTTACTGGGTTTACGCCAGTGGAAAGCACACATTCTGGGGAAGCATTTAACCCCTGCCCCCTTCCTGCTCCCGCTCTCCACAGCTCCCCTCTCTATATGGACATGTTCTATTTGCACAGTTCATTTCTACTGGCTACCTTATCGGCAGCTCAGCAGGGCACAAATCTCTTTTATTAGGTACTTATTTGGGCAATGGGAGAAATCACATACTTTTGAGCAACCCCTTCTCCGTCCCCCTGTCCTCCCCCTGCCCAGCTCTCCTTGTCTCAAACTCTTAAGCTGCCGTGTCTTACTCCTTTTTTCGTCTCTTTTGCTGGGCTATTCCTCCATGCCACCCTCTGAGACGGACAACAGCAAGGGTAACAGGTGTAAGGCTACCTTTGGCTACAATTTCAGATGATCTTTTAAAACAGTTTGCATTATTGAGTGCCCGTTAATTTGGAACGTTTTAAGTCCACTTAGGTACTGTCACATGTACCTGCACCATTTTGAAGTAGACAGTGAACTCCAAGTAGATTGAGTTTAACTGAGGAAAATCGAATCCCTCTCAGCTGAAATCCAGAGGGTTCTCAAACACTTCACATAGTGTAGGTCAACCAGAATGTATTGTGTGTGTATGCCTGAATGTGTGTGTGTATTGTCAATATTTTTGACCATGTTTGGGCAAACCTTGCCCCCAAAGAGCTGTCGGCAGGGTAAGTGTAGCGGGGCAAACTAAACCTTTAACCTCCTAATCTGGTCTAAATGAGACTATCACACACGCAGCCCACTGCTACACAGGGCAGAGCTGCACAAAGTCTGTGATGTAACATAGTAATTTTGGGATAATTTGGTATTTTCCCTCTGCAGGCATCCCTCTGCAAAGGCCAGTTATCTAACTTCCATGCTCAAATTAACAGGCTTTTGCAGGTTGTTCTGTACCTAGATACAGCATCTCCAAGTGAAAGATCAGTCTATTTATCCAAGATTAGACTAAGCCTTGGGTTAGATTCTGGCTGTCCTCATATGCCTCTGGTAATTTAAAACATTGATGTCAAATAGGGGCCCCATAAAGTAGCAAGATGATGCAATACAATTGTGTAAATCCTTACCAAAAATTAGTAAAAATTATGAAATTTAAACTTGCTTTCTGCAACCTTCCTGCTATCTAATGCTCATGCTCTGACAAACACATTCACAGTGTTACTTCCTGAGCAAGAGCTTTGACTGGAGTGAGCGATTGAGATTCACTTTGTAGTCATCAGTCTGTCAGAACAGAAATGATTCTGCAGTTAACACAGGTTCACTCTTTGGTCAGATCTACATCACTCCTCCTTTTTTATGTCCATGCACTGTTTTAGATCAACTGCCTGGACTTGTAAGTCTCTTCAATACAAGTGTCCAGTGAATGTTTCCAAACAGATTCCATCTCCTCACCATCACCTCACAAAAATGGTCTTTTCCATCACCCATTTGGTGACTTCAGTTACAGGTATTCATCAGTGTACAAAGACTGAGGATTTCTAGTTGTACTTGAGAGTGACTTTCCCATACAAAGCCACTTAGACCTCATATCATAAGGATTCTCCAAGCAATATTTAAGTTTTTTCTGCACTTCTGATAGCGTTTTCCTCTGCCTAAATCTGTAGTCCACGTTTGTTCTGCTCTCTTGTAAACTGTCCATCCCAATTGACTTTAATGTCCTTGTTCATTTGTTATACTTACAAATGAGGATAGCTGTGATACAGATCTGTTTACAGATGGCAGAGGAGGTTCCTACCAGAGAGCTGTGTTCCAATTGCAGGGCTGGGTTAAGTATACTAATGTGTCAGTCTGGCCCCTCTGCTTCCTTGAACTGAGGGAACTCCCTGACTAAGTGGCTTTTTAAAGAGCCACACATGCATGTACACACACACACATAGTCAAACATGCAGTGCTCTGAATACCTCTGATTAAGATAGCTGATAACCCGGGGATAGCCCTTACCCCTCTGACGCTCACACACAGAAACACACACTTATATCAACCATTTGACATAAGCTTTAGGGTATAATTTATTAGGCGGATGCTCTGTCCCTTAAGCCATGTGTTAGATTATTTGTGTAGCTTAGTTTGGCAGAAGGTGGGTGTGGATAACTATATATAGAACTTTGAGAATGTGGATGTGTGTGTGCCCCAGTATAGTTCATCTGCTGTTCAACGAACAACCCTGAAATTGACCTCACAAAGGTCTTTGGGGATCCCACTGTTGTATTTAAATGTGGGAATGTTTTATTCTATGATGTTCATGCGTGTGTTATGTACGATCTTTGTGCGTGCGTGGTTCTGTAAGTGCTTCTGTGTGTATACATGTGTTCCGCCTGACCACAGTGTTGTCGGCGTCTGTGACTGAAAGACAGCCAGTTTCCATCTCAGACTCAAGTTAATTATGTAACCCGGGACCGAGGAGCATGGGTGATCCTCAACTATAAAAGGCAAAGAAAAGGATAGATGAGGGTCATTTGGCATGGAAAAAGACATTCTTCCTTCCAGCAACATAATACTTCCTCATCCACAACCCCAGAGAAACAAATGGTGATTGCATATTTTGTATGCACAACCCAAGAAAAGCATTCTGGTTTGTCAGCGGACTTCCTTTTGATATTTTTTTTCATATTTCTATTAACTTGCAATTACTTTTTATCTATCCCTGATAACTCTGCACAGGGAGAGCAATTTTTTCCACCAATGTGCGATCAGAAACTTGTTTAATGACTGATCTACCTTGGAGACTCAAGTGCGAAGAGTTTTAAAATTAAAATTAGCAGTTCTCTAAAGACCAGAGAACTTTTTTCAAATTTTGACAGGCTGATGTGACCTGTGAAAATATTACACAGTCTAAATTGGGTTACACCAGAATTCTTAATTAATTTTTTCAACTGGTGGTAATGATAGGTGAAACTACCAATAAAGCTGTTAATTGTATAGTAGCGGAACAAGAATGCAAAGGTGGAGTTCTTTTTGAGTCACGATGGCACTGAACAATGCTTAATTTTTGATTTTGTGCTCACTTGTTTTATCTTAGTTTGACACTTTCTGACCTGAGAGCTGCTACATGTGCGACATAATCAACTTTAAGCATTTACTCAGCTTCAGTGAAGCAGCCTGAAGCTGAGTGCCTTGCTCAAGGTTTTTTTCTGTGGTTGTTTTAGGAAGGAAACATGAGTGGGTCACAACATTTCTTGTCTTTTTAATGAGCCATGGGACTAAAACAAACCTCTCAGGCAGCAGAGCTCTTCATTGTGAAGAAGTCTCTGGAGTAAATTTTCAATAAACACAAGAAGTACTATCAGTAATGGATTTTGTGCCATTCCACTTGTATATTTCTTGGAGTCTGTAGAGAGGCTTTATATGTTAAGGGGGGTAGTTGGTCCTGAATTTCCTAGCTATAAAAGAAATAAAGTTATTTCTTAATTTTGAATGTGCAGAAGTAAAAGCAGTTTTTAAATAAATGTAACCCTGTTTTTTTTAAGGTAAATCATAATTATTAAATTCCCAGTAAAGTTTTTTTCAGTGCAGTAATGTTATTTGGACCAAGGGTTGCACTACATTAGGGTTTTCCTTCACGGTTGACTCAGTTTTGGTTTTTTTTTCTATGATGATAGAACTGAGGTCTGTCATTTTGATTGATTAAAACACAAAGGGAGATCTACCTTAAAGTTGACACAAAAACACAACACAATCAATTACAACACATAGACCACCATCAGCAGACCCCATGTCCAGCTGGACACACAAATAATAGAGTAGAGACAGGCTAAGTGAAGTTAATTATGTTCATACAGGTTAAAAACAGGCACATTAGTAAAATAGGAGATGTCATTCTTGAAAGCTTTAGTGTTTATGTGCTTCTAGCTGAGCCAGACCTGAAAATACTACACTAAAACAGATTGGCAATCCTTATTTGTACAGTGTGTTTGGTGTGGACTGAGCACTGTGCTGGACTCCTTTAAAAAAAAAAAAATGGCATGTTAAATGAAATACTGTTTTTCAGAAATCAGTCTTATATAATTTAAGGAGACAATGCTAATTTGTGTGCTCTGATAAAATAATTGAAATTTTGATTAAAAATAAAAACAGACTAAGGGAGAATACTTACAAAGCTGGCAGTCAAAATGACATACAGCAAGAAAATGGACACTAAAGTTTCTGTAAAATAATCTTTCTCTATTGCACATCTCTGTCACAACTGAAACCTTTGGCTGTTACTAACTTTTGAATTATATCTACATTCCTGTTAGTGACCCATTAGTCTAAGAGAGCTAATTATGCTAAAGAAAGCAAACTTAAACATGCATGGGTTGACAAACACATGGACAAAAACAGGCGTGGAGCCATGCAAACAAGGGAAGACATGCACAGACATATAATGTGTGAGGATACACACGAAGTCACACACTGCTCGAGGCGCCATACAAACCTCAGTTGACACTCAACAGTCAGTGAGCAAAGTGGAGCCCAAATGTGGATCAATTGAAACAAGTGAAAAGGGAATTTCAGTAGTGATTAGTGGTTGGTCTCGCCATTCAGATTTTCAACTCATTCCTCCACTGACTTTGCTCAGTCCCGCAGCTCTTCTCGCTCAAAAAGTTCAGAAATAATTTCCTGTATTACCAGGTTTTCTGCTGTAACATGTAATGTCTTTATACCAATATCATGTCTTTAGGCTTCAGTCATATTGTATTGTGGAGATCTTACACAGGTCACACACATGCACACAGGATCTCCATCCTTGTAAAGCTAAGCAAATGTTTACTTAGCGATCACTGTCACCTCTTACGCCACCCATCTGCTTAATAACTAAATGTAATGTAAAAACAGATGCAGGCGATTGTGTTATTGATTTCACTGCCATATGGGCTGTTTGCTTTGAGAACAGAGGTCTTCTTGGTGTTATAAAAACACTGTATTCCTTGTTAAGGGCTCTTGTTTCGTTAAAGACTACTTTCATTCAGTGTAAACAGTGGATTTTTTTATAGTATTTCTGTGTCTCAGGGCATTAGCAGTGTGTGACTGATGTGTAAAGTAAAGTATGGGCAAACATGAACACATGAACTGCCAACTGGAATTAATCTGATAGGCCAGAGTTCAATCTAATTCACTAATTGGTAATGCAGTTGAACAAACTTTCCACCACCACACTAGCCTCTTGAATCAGTGTCACCTGAGAAGGGTAACCTGTTGATGTTGTGCACGTGTGCGTGTGTGTGTGTGTGTGTCTTTTTTTGAACTGCGTATCCTGGTAGTGGTTTTCTTGCCGGATGTGGTTGTTTAACTAAACCAGCTGACCTGAAGAATATTTTTTTTCTCATTGTACTTTTCCTCTAAGTGTGAATACTGGAAACATGCCACGGTATCATCACTGTGCTGCACATAAAAACATAGCACTGTACAGCATGGCTACTTAAGTATCACTTAAACATGGACCTCTCATTGTGATGTGCTGTCTACAGGAGTTTTGGCTCCCTCTGGCCTTTGATCCTCTCCTTTTTTCCTCCCCTTTGCTCTCATACTAGCCTTCCCCCCTGCCAATCCTGCTGTTATAACCCTTCAGGTTTGTGTACTCTATGTGCACACTCTAGGGGCTCTGTTTTCTCGGCAGGGACCAGTGCAAACACAGGTATTTATCAGACTTTTAAATGAGCTCTGTCTTTAACATCAGTGTGTCCTGCAGCAGACAAGTTGCCAATATTTTGAAGTGTAATGAGATGAGCATTCTAGTGCTATCATAACTGGCCCTGACTACAGTTTATTATAAAATCTGAAGATGATTTGAGATTCAATCAATACTAATTTGCCTCACTACGAAGTAAAAGGGTAGCAGCCAGGTGTGTCATGGCTCTCTTTCCAAATTGTTTGCTTGAATTTTGTTTAGTTGGCACAACAGACTTACAAGCACATTTATTTAAATAATAAGTCATGAAGCAAGTGCTATTGTTGAAAAAAATATTGTAGATAGGTATGTAAAGAGAATCTCCGTAAAAATAAACAAATGATTTGCTTATAGTTTTGTTAGCAATAATTATCACATGTAAATTTGTTTCTCCGGTACAGCATGGCTGTGCAGTGGTTTGTGATGTTGCCATCATCATGCCTCAGTATGCCGTCACTTGGATTTTTGTGTTGAAAAATGAAAAGGAGAGCAAATTATTAGACATAGTATAAATTAAATGTAAACACTTTTAATACTCAACTTAAATAAGCCTTTACCAGCAATTTTTTATGTTACTTTGTGTGCAACATTTTGTACATACACATAAAGTTTGTTGGAGACCTGTCAACTGCCACAGAAGCATTATTCGAGGAAGTTCCCCAGTGGGACTTCACCTTTAACCCTTGTTGTTGTGTAGCTTTGTGCATAGAGCTAAACAACATGTTTGTGTTGACAGGAAAGGCTGGCATAAAGATGTAATATGAGGTTAATGGTCAGTGTTGTCTATCAGGACTGGAATGTGATCTCCAGGGGACTTGATGCGTTGTGGAGCTACTTGGAACAAATATTTATATATTTATATCAATATGCTATTTATAATGTGATGCTGGATATGTATTTTAAACTCAATAGGTAATGGATAGAATCAGTTTAAGTTACACCATTCAACAGAGAGGATAACAGGCTTCTATCAAATATTTTAATCATGAGGAAGATTCACATCTTTGGCTTTGATAGTTCTGAGGAATATGAAGAAAATAGCTCTTAGTGAGAGTGGATTGGTTTTGGGCAACAGAAAGTCAGTCTAGGTGAGGTGGTAGATGTGTGTGTGTCCTTAGATGGCGTCAGCCTCAAGGACTACTCTGACCCTAATAGTGCGAGGGGAAGATTTATGGTATTGTTAAAGATGAGGCACATTAAGAAACAGAGCTTGAGTCTGCACAGGAAATGTTCTATGGCTTTCTTTGCCTCTCAGCGGACATGCATGCAGGAATGAAGTGTGTAATGATTCTGTCTGAACTCGTGTCTTTATCACTCTGTAGTTTGTAGCCTTTTGTTCGTAGATAATAAAGAATGGTGTATTAACATGCGTTTACTTCCACACTGTTGTAGCTGCAAGATAAAGTAAATATCCTAAACAAACATTTGAGAGAACGTGATGACACCTCAGAATATGTACAGTAAAGATTAGAAACCTGGACTCAGCCTAAAGTCAGCATGCTGTATGTACATGTGCAAAGTAAAAGACTTTTTCAAAAGGTCAAGCAAGTGGAAAAATAAGATCCAAGTCATGATGTCAGACATTAGTGTTACAGCATGTTTACCTTGAGCATATGTTTCTTCTGAAATTTACCAAGTCATGAGCGACAACATAGAAACATAGGATGCTACGTTACTGTGTGTAGACTACATAAAACAAACTTGGTTGTTAAAAAAATAATAAAACCAGGCAGTATGCATACGTATCATCCATTCCCTACACGTGTTTCAATTATATCCACATCAAACACAGTTTTATAAAGTCCTATTTGAAGGGTGCAGGTGGCTTATCAGATTAGGAGGAGTAAGACAATTTGGTTGATTACCAGTCAGAAAAGAACATCATTTTTAATGGGAAAAAATGACATGACTAATTTCTTGAATAATTGTACGACAGCCTGGAGCATGAGTAAAACTCAAAGCAGATAGTAATACAACCAGTATCTGCACAACAGTACAGACAAAATTATGATAACAGCATTACTTTTGTTGCCTCAATGCATGCTGGGAAGCTATCAGACATATCTGCACACTGAATGAAGTTGCCGATATTCTATCTAGCTTGACCTTTTTTAAATAACAGCTAAAATAATATGATGCTAAGCAACAGGGCAACAGCCTTGACCTTTTTTTTGCATGAAACCCTTTGCACAGTGCTGCTTTCTTTATCTCCTATAAATTTAAGTGCCAATTAAAAGTTTGTGCACAGTTGTTTCTTGACCTGCTTTTTTTCACAACTGTGTGGTTATGTTTACACTACACTTGACTGACATCTAGGGTGGGACAACTTAATCCTTTATTCTGAGTTTCAGGGAGCCAGACTAAATAAAAATGTCTGTTAGTAACAGTCTGTATGTCTCTTTTTTTGTGAGAGTGTGTGTGTGTGTGTGAAGTGTTTGCTTGCACAGGGCCTTTAAATCAATCCCCTTTCTTCTAAGACACATGTCCTCTATCTTACCGAAGTAGGTTTACAGTCCAGTAGCAATTGAAGATGATACCAATCACCTGGCTTCACCTAATCGTTAATGTCATGCAAGTAGCAGGTGTGGCTGGTTGGTTAACCAGAAACTGCTCCAGGTCCTAGGAGCTAATTCAAGTTCAGCACATGAAAATGCTATTTCAATTCACATTTAATCATATATTAGATCATATGAATCAGCACAGGTAAAGATATCTGTTAAATAATCTTTTCTTACTTTAATTGTTTACAGCGAGAGAAAGAAAAACAGGGAAACATAATAACCATTTAGGATGTAAAACTGTTGTAATAGCAATTATGTGTCAGTGCTTTGATTTGGAAACTGAGAAGCTACAGTGTTAAATAATCAGTGGCAAGACATGATTATGTATGTTTGGTTATATCAAGATGCTAATTAAACTTAACTGCTTTTCTTATATCCACAGTCAGATGCGAAAATCAATATTTTAGTTTAATCCTTTTGTTTACCCCAGAGGTTCACTAGATGTATAGTGGAGCAAAACATTGAAAAAGTGAAGAAAAACAGCTTGCCATCTCCCTCAATACACCTAACATCTTTGAGGTTGTGTTCAGGACTACACTGTAAAAATAGTTTGCTTTATCCTCAATTAGCTTTGGTTTTCTTCTGCTTTGTTTTGTAACATTTTAACTGACTGTTGTCAATCTGTCTGTTGACAGTCTGTTATGTAGTTAAAGCCCTGAGAGATAAAAGGGACATAATAAGGCTAAAAAAAAACCTGTTCAAGCTTAAATCCAAAGATGAGACTAACCTTAGGATTTTTGAGTCAGACCATATATAGTCAAACCATGAGTATCTGAACCATTATTGTCAAGTTACATGATAAAAAACATCATAAACGTAACATTTATCTTATGCTCTAACTGTGACCAGCTGTTTCAGATAAAGTCTGACACTAAGCAAAAAAACTATTTTTTTTTCCTGCCTTTTGGGCTCTTAAAGGAGAAGATTGCAGGAAAAATTATGTTAACTGGAAAATAAATAGCTTCAGTACTTTTCTGTAAGGCAACAGAGCACTCATCTGCTTTTTTTGAAAGTGAAACTATTGTCAACCTCTTGTGAATCTTGCTCATTTTGAGATTTTGCAGAGATTAGGTACTTTTCTAAACCCCTGGAGATCTATCTTAATCAAATAATCTAGTGGTAGAACAACCCCAAACCTTAGTTCAGATGGGGTCAATTTTTAAATAGGTGCATGATGACAGATAACACCAAAAGCATCATATGGGGATTTGTGCTGTAAGATCAAATCAGGTTTTTCCCCTCAGCTTCCACTGCTTTAACCTGTTCAGACAGAACTGCAAAATATGATAGTTTTAATGTCAGAGACCTTTAATGCATAATCCACACCAGGTATTAGGTAAAGGAGAGCCTTGGTTATTGTGCCAGCCACGTCAGATGTGCCTCACTCTGTGTTGCTCACTTGTGTCCATGCAAGTGTGTCCCCAGTCAACCTTTCTACCACTGGCTGACTGGTGTAGCTGTAGCCTAATTTTAGTTTATGAGGTGTGGGACCGCTGGGTGTTACCCTAGCTGCCATTTTTGATGAGGAGGCTGGGAACAGTGTGCCTCATGGGGCTCCTATCTATCGTAATTATCTCATTGTCAGGGGTTGGACAGGGGGCTCGGACCTCGCTGGCTTCCTTCAGCTTCCCTCAGCTCCTCACGTGCACGCTCGCGTGTCCAGGAGCTCAGAGGCCTGATGCGGGTGCTGTCATGGCCTTACAGAACCTCAGCATGCTGAGCTGCCATTGGACAGATTTCATCCCACTGAGGAAAATGTTATCTAATGCATACTGTTGAGAGTGGCAAGATCTAGGCTAACACCAGACAGGACAGCCCAACCCAATTAGTCCAAATTAGATATGTGATTTGTCCTATGTGAATCGTTTTGAATCTGATTTAGGAATATATAAAATTCATCAGACTTTGTTTAGCATTACTGAATAATCTAGACAGTGTGTATGCTATTTACTCTAGCCCTCTCTCTGGGGTTGAGTTACTGGCGCCCTGCCTGGTCTCGGTTTCTTAATCTTCACAGGAAGTGTGCATCTGTGTTTTCAGTCCCCTGACAGGATGTGTGTTTCTGTGTATCTGTCCCCTGGTAGGACACCACAGATGGCAGGGGGGCTTTGACATGTTTCGTACGTCACTTGATGTATTAACCTGGCATGGTTGATCCTGTGAAGCTGAGACATATAGCAAACTACACTTGATAAAGTAACAGTACTGCATTCTTATTTTCTGGTGGGTCCACTCTTTGTATCAACACTAATGTATATGGTAATGAACCTGTGCATGGTGGATGGGATGAGCTGTTATTAGCTTCTGTATTATTGAGCAGCCTTTTTGATTCACTCTTTATTTCATAATGACAGCCTCAAAAGCTTCTCTTCATCTACATTTGCCATGCTGGGGGTGAACTGTAGCCCACCCAGCTAGTAGACAGTAGTTTTATGTAGCCTCTGTTGATTTTGTCTCTGATCTGTGTTCTCTACATCAAAAGGAGACCCCCCCGGCCGCTGCACTCGCTCCCCTGTCCCCCTGCCTCTTCAGCCAGCGTCTGTCACACACAGCTGTTTCACTCGTCCATCTCTCCCTTCCCACCACTGTTCTGTTTTATCTCTACGTACCTCGCTTGCTCTCTCATCATCTCTGTATTGTATATCACCTCTGTGCACCTCTCACTGCTTGTATTTTCTTTTGCCTTTCTCTGATCCATCTATTTACCTGTTTGTTGCCTTTGTCCCTTTTTTTTAGTCACACTTTCTCTGTTTCTTCCTATATCTTCTTCCTGTATCACTCCTTATCTGCCTCCCTCTTTTACCCCTGTTTATCCCTGGGATGAAAGAAAGGGGTGGCCACTACATAAAATATGGGACTTGTTATCTTTGCACTGAGTGAGTCATGGCAGGATGCTGAGATATACACAAGTTCACTTGTGTATTTTTACTAGCAAAGCCTACGGTGAGACATCAAAATACATCCCACCTTTATTTCACCTATTTTAATAGACTAAATCACAGGCGTGCTAATTGGAAAGTGCATTTAATGATGGTTTTGGATGTGTTTTTCTCTTTGATTTTCTGCATGATAGACAGTTTATTTGTCTGTAACTATTATCATCATGAAAGAATCTTAGCCGTTTAATCTAAAACAAATTCGAATCACACCTCAGAGTATTCCCTTAATGACTTAATACTGGCTGAGCTCTTGGACTATACAAAGTAAGTCACGTTCTGAAGTGCGCCTCTCCCTCTCAGTTTTGCCTGACACATTTCACGCTGACGTAGGGAGAGCCTATATTTGGTTGGTGTCATCAACAATATGACAGTTGTCTGTCAGGACCCCCTCCCCTCCTTGAGCTGGATATCTTGCGTGATGCTACACGTGCAGGTTTGTCACATGAATCAAGCCTGACTCTCTTTTAGTGGTTGAAGAAGACTACAGTGCACATCCAGACTATTTGAGGCTTAGTGGAGGTAAAAGACTCAACAGGATATTCCTCCCTCAGATACCATTTAACTGTAGCATATACTTAACCTGTGTTGCTCAGTAGCACCCAGAGGTTACCCTGTGATTATGTGATGCATGTACGTTCCCTCAACCTACCCTGTCTACTTACACTTTAACTACTAGTGGAGATTCTGGTATCTGTGTATCTTTCTCAGTGTATAGCTTCTCTTGTAACCATGTTGGAGATGTCAGACAGCATGTCACACTGACAGTTTTTTTGCTCTTTTTTTTTAACCGAAATAAACATTTTAAAACATTTTTAGAAAGTCCTAGAATTGAAATGCTATGTGTCAGGGAATTTTGAGTTTCTAGGGTTTATATTCCTTCAAGCATAAACTCAGTTGCAACTCAAAAACCCAACAAAACCTGTTTTGTCGGGACCAACATTTACGCTGAAATACTGAGAAGCTAAGTAAGGTACGTGTTAGGAGAGATGGTGGAGGAGGCTTGTGCAGAGATGCAAGATATTTGTTAAATTGTCTACTTCTGGTAACAGCAGATTTAAGAGATTTAGAAGTCAAGAAAAATTAGATTTTAAGACTGCAGTAATTGATTTGTTTCTACTTTCCACTTCAGTAATGTCATTGTACACTAGTCCAATGCCTGCCCCTTTATCTTGTTACCTAAAAGGTCATGGCTTTGTTTAGCCCCTACATAATGTAAAACCCCACATCACCATGCCAAGAGATTGTCTGCAGAGGTCAGTATTTTAGGAATTGACCACTTTCTTAAATATGTTGCTGTTTTTCTGTTCATCATTTAACAGCTAAGCCCTTAAGTGTAATTTTTAGAATGGTGCTTTCTTTTAAGTGCAGCTTATGTGTTACATAATTGCTATACCTAGATGTCTTTCAGTGGCACTCTGTTCAAAGTAAATAACCACATTCATTAAATTGGTCCTTTTTTACCTTAAAAACATGAAGTAATTAGATGACTGTGGATGCAGACATTTGTTGTTTGTTTGTTTGCTTTATTTTTGCCTTGCAGCCGTACACAGAGAGGCTAAATTTACACTGCAAAATTGTTCCTGTCCTCCCTGGTCTGTTGTAGTCACTCACATATTAATAAGTGGATCTCATTGAATGCCCACATCCAGTTTTTGTAATACTGTGACTTGCTTTATTAGTATTTATTCCCCTTTGAGAAAACAAGGCCAACAAGAATGACTGTTTCTTATTTGTGATCTGTGGACCTTTTTTTCTTTTGGGCTGGTGGCTGGGATATGCCTACATGATAACCTCTCTCAAACATCCTAGTTCAACCGAAACTAACTCAAAAATCCTATTGGGTTCTATTTATTGATAAAGGGTTTTACATGTGGTAATCAGGAAAGGATATTTTTGGATTAGCCCCTGTAGGGCCAGGTACAATAGCTGTGCTCAGGGAATTCAGCATCTCTGTGTGACTACTAGAGAAAGGACAGATGATATGTGTGATTATGTCACAAATTTTGCTTTTGAAACCTTCATGATCCTTAACAATTGAAGATTATATATTTCCTACTAATTGTCTTCTATCTCTCTGTCTTTTTCTCTTCTTCTCCTGTCTCAGGGTTGTGAGCAGCCATGACAAAGTCCTACGAGTTCAATTGGCAGAAGCACCTGCCTGAGTTCATGCAGGAAGGCGCCTCCTTTGATAGGTTTGATGAGGTAAAGATGACACATTTCTTGCAAGCTTATTAGGTCTCTACAAAACATAGTAAATATTTAAATGAAAATAGAATACCTCCAAAAGAAAAAACTTTAAACCTGTTTATGTTAAATCCCTGATACATTACATCATCTCAAGACCTTTCCTGATTAATGAAGTGTAATATCCTTGATGAACGTATAAGGGCTTATCCTGCAGTGCATGCTGTATAAGTTTCTCGTTAACCTTGTTGATAATGATAGGTTATTTTCTGTGTCCTATTATCATCCTTCACCCTTAATGACCCTCCATGGTTCAGTCATTAGCGTACATTCACAAACACACGCATGGACGCGTGCACACACACACACATAAAAGTCTGTTTTATAACCCAATACGTCATGGTTGTAGTCAGAGCTCTAGCTGTAGGCAGGCCACATTGATCAGCATCATTAAGAAGCCTGAGCATGGCGACTTCATGTCTGCAACACGTCCACTGAGAATCTTAAGCCGCACTCTAAAAAGATCATCTGTGTATCTTCTCAGTGACTGAACATCTTCAATCCAAGTCAGTTTTTTATTTCTCACAAAGCACAACTTGCCTCAAGGATCTTCTTTGGTTTTTTTTTTTTTTACACAAACCATTAATATGTTCTTTACTGCTTTTTGGTTATATTAGGGTTAAGTACGGTTAAGTAGTATGACTGAAATTAGTACAAATTGTGTAAAAATCTCTGCAGAGCAAGAAGTAAACAATCGTAAAATTCTGAAGAGCTATTATTCACGCTTTTCATGTTGATTCTTTACATACAGGCTAAAAAGTTGACATGGATTCTGTGTGCGTACACTTACCGTAACATATTTTATTTTGAAACAGAAGAATAGTTAATTAATGGTCATAATCATGCTGTCTTTCAAATGCCAGCATTATTAAAGATTTACGAACATCTTACCCTATGTACACGTATGTGTATAACCCTGTGTATGTCTTGCTATCTATTGCTCAAGTTTCCTCTGACTAACTTAATCAGGACACTTAGCTAGGACATTTGCCGAGCAAAGGCAAAGTGTGTCACACACACGCGCATGCCTTCCCACACACACACACTCACACACAGACACACACACCACCCTTTGCACACATCAGGAAATCCCCTCAGTCCTCTCCATTTATGTGGGCATCAGTGGGTGGAGGAGGATCCCTCTTAAGCAGAGAAGAGAACTTGAAAGAGCGTTGGGAAAAGCATCATCAAATCACAGCCATGTCAAAGTAAGCCATGAAACTGGGCTGGCATGCCTCTGAAGAAAGTCCTTAGTGTGTTGCTGCTGTGAATACGAGCCAGGCTATGGCAAGACAGGGTTAGAACTGACCTCAATGGTAATAAGGTCGAGTACTGCCAGTCACCCTAAAGGTTACAATCAAGGATGTCAGTAGAGAGGTATCACTACCCTCTTACTGCTGCATGCCATTGTTGAGTCATTTAATCCTCCATACTCATCACTGAAACAAGTAGTCCTATACATTTTTTGCCAAAGTTTTTGAGATAATTCAATCAGCTTTTGTCATATCTATGATCTCCTAGATTGATCTCCTAGTGGTGTTCTGTTAAAAAAAAAAAAAATGGAAGTCAGCACTATCTGAGATAATGGACATCAATTGACAAAGTACAGAATTTAATTCGTCCTATACTTGGCCTGTTCATCTGATTTGGCATCCACAAACTACTTTCTTTCTCAAGAGATCAGTGTTTACCATTTCGATAGTAATAATAAAAACTGTTAGATTTCTAAAATTTGCTCCTTTTGCTTCTTTTAACCTAAAGAATACGGGGAAAAAATTTAATATCACCCCTATCTTTGCGACTAGTAAATTGATAGAGGTAAAAAAAATAAATAACTCCCTTAGGTTTCAGCCCTTTATTTAGTAACAAAGTGTGTCTATGGTTATTAGCCTCTGATCTGTTATTACAAACAAGAGGTGGTAATGTCTTTCCTTTACAAACAGCTGTCTTTAATTCTGCGATGTTTGTGTATGTGTGTGTGTGACTCTGAGTGAATAGCTACTTTGTTGCTTGGCAAAAACAAAGTCTGCAGGGGACATTTGCTTTGATTGAAATGACGTATGCCAAGTCCACCCACTGACAGGCATGCTCTTTATCAGTCCCTCTCATCCAGAAACTCACTCACACACACACAGGCACAAACGCACACACATAGGCACAAATATGCGAAACAGCATGGATCTTTTCCACAAAACCTTCTCCACTCAGTGAACCCCCGTAGAGTGACAGATGGTAGAGACAGGTAATGTGCGGGTGTGTGCGTGTTTTTCTACATAGATTTTGGTCCAAAGCTTTATAGAGAACCTCTGTTACATTACAAAGTCTCTCATCAGTATAAGTCATGATTAATGCCATTTCAAAAATAAATTTATTTCGTGCAGTAGCTGTAGTCCTACTCTTTTTCCTAACTTTCTTGGGTTGCTCAGATTTTGTTGTGCTCTTGTGCATTTTTATCCAACTAACTGTAATGTACACTTGTTTTTTTTAACCTTCTGTGCGTGTTTACCTCTGTATATTGGCGAAGGTTTTAAATGGTATAGATTTCCAGTGGTTCATTAGGTTTTGACTTGTGAGTGAGGGATTTCAAATGAGTTTCCTCTCTTTGAAAAGTCCAGAGACAGGAAGGTCAGTGGTCAATGAGTGATCAGTCATGCAAACCACCAAAGGGCTTCCTCTGTGTGAGTGCATGTTTCATTCATTGTCTTGCTGATTAGAAATCAATCACTTAAGATCTGGCTGATGTTTGGTTTCCATGGTGACTGAACAGCCTCATATTGACAGACAGTTGATTAAGGCCAAGAAATAGAGGTCAGAATTGTTAGACACTGAAAACAAGTAAGCACTTCTTTCTGTCACTTGATTGCTCTTCCACTCTTGTACAATAACTTGTATTCTGATTGAATCAGCTATCAGGTCATATTATTGATTTGGTCGGTTGAACTGGGGGTAAAACACCATAATATAACCTCCTTCATCCATAGTTTTTATCTGGTAAATATGGTTCTACTTCCATGCTGTTCACAAAAAGATAAGAAAAGGGTAATACTTTAAAGTTGACTGTGCAGCAATATAAGCCTATTACATATACAGCACGTAAAAGGAATGTACACATGTTGAGTGGGAGCAGGACTACCATGACCAGTGGTCTCCATCTATCCAGAGATGGCAGGACCTTAAGCAAATTGTTCCCTTGTCCGTTAGGACTAAGTGTTCCCATAAACCTTTTAGGTCGTATAGTGTAACACTATCCTTCTGTGTGTTCTTTACAGTCGGGGCTCATTTGGGACTATCTCTTTCATAGTCAGCTTCACTATGTGCAACTGAAACCCCTGTCAGTCTTAATTCAGATGAAAGAGTAAAGCTTTTAAATGCACTTACAACAGTCTCACTTTTTCCAAAAGTGAAAAAAAAGATTGTTAAATTGGTTTTGATGGTGGTTTCAAATGACATGACATAGCCAAATAAGAAGCTAGCTGAGTTCTGTTTGTGGCTGAGTATTTAATGGAGGAAATATTCTTAAATAACAAAAGAAGTGAGTGTGTCACACTGTTCTCTGTTTTTAACAATAGTTGCACTGACCCAGCAGCCATCTCCTGTTGTATGTGTTCTCTTTTTTATCCTTCTTAGATATGTGATTTGAGTGGGGTTTAAAAAACAAAAACACACACACACACACATACTTTCACAGAGTGTTTCATCAGTGCCATCACAGCTTCCAGCAGCTGATTGAATTGAGTGAAAAATGTTTGGGTAAAGTATGCTGGCTAATGTCAGTAAATTTTCTGCTCTGACACCCCTGTTGAACCGATGTTGCAAATGAGCCAACAGATGAAGCATCAGACTGTATGTGTGCAGCAGCATCACAGTAGCTGGGCTAGCACACTTTTTAAATCCTGCACACGCGCACACACACACACACACACACAAAATGCATCTCACGCAGGGTTGTCTACAGTCTGTAACGCTCAGCACTGTGTTCCAGCCAGATGACATTTGCAATTAAGAGTTTATGTGGTCAAGTTTATCTGACTTTGTTTGCCTACCAATAGGTTTTTACTTCTCTGCACGCAACTTGTATGTATGTACATACTAAACGTATTTGCATATACTTTGTATGTTTTTGTATGTTTATGTATGTCTGTGTCCTGCAAAGGCAGACAGGTACATCTTAGATAATGACTTTGCTAGTTACATTTAGCTACATTTATTTGTCTTGTTGTGTAATCCCTGTGATTCTGGGCTGTTTAATGTCGTCTCAAGTTAAATAAAACCCTCTGATTATTGAAGCCTTTTCTGTAATGAAAAATATCTCCCCTTCTGTAGGACCCATACATTTTTGAGCCCAACTGTCAGATGAAGGTGGACGAGTATGGCTTTTTCATCACCTGGAAGAGTGAGGGAAAGGTACATTTATTCAGTTTTGTATATTTTATTATCCCCTTTGAAATAAAATTTTCATCTTGCAGTGTGTCTAGACTAGTCTTGTTTTTCAAAGGGATGCTTCCTTTGGTTCCTGTAACTGTAAATATATAGGAAAGTACTGCTAAGTGCATAAATTCATCATTTTCATCATCATCACACTGTAAACATTCAGTTCTACTTCAAGAACAACATCCAGTGGCACGTCAATCACTGTTCTTTGTTAACCTTTATATTCTATGTGAATGTAGGAACACTTCTTATTGAAGGCAGCAGCCTGGAGTTGTAAGTGGTTGAAGCTGATGTTTTCACAGCTAAAATATTCTGTCTCTGATAGCAAGCAGTTCAACACTGTTCCATCACCATGTCTGAAGAAATGTGTGAGACACTGGCAGGCAAAAAACCTTTCCATCTGAAAATGAAAGATCCCAAAATGAACTTCCAAGCTTTTAAAATCTCTGCACATGCAATTTAAAAGTCATATTGGTGATTTTATTTTTATCCAAACTACAAAACCTTACTGTTGACTACTTTATGAAAACATATTTTTAGAGATGGACAGTTTTTTCAGTCCATGCGAGTATCATAATGAAATAAACAAGCATATGGCAGTGAGAACATACAAATAAATTTCCATCCTTTATTTTTAATACCTACCTCATGTGTGGTGCTGCAGGATGCTCTAGACTTTGTCTCACTGGGAATTGAACTACCAAAAATAAACCCAACTGGTGTTATATCAGCTAATCTGACAACAATATACAAAGGAGGAAATGTTACATGTGTTGGAAATCTGATTATGAGAAAGATGTTGTGATACTACTAATGACCTACATTAATAACTGTCATCAGATGCTGAGAGGTTGTAGTGTTGTGGCTGTGTACTGAGTAATAGAAATTACTGTGGAAATCACAAACAAAGTGCAGTTTCATGTTTTCTTTATCTTTTCCATTGCCACTCTTTGTCTTCTCTTTCAACAGCTGTCACATTCCTCCCTCTACTTCTTTCTTTTTATGTTTTTGTGTCTTGTTCCTGCAGGAAGGCCAGGTTCTCGAGTGCTCCCTCATCAACAGTATCCGTGTTGGTGCCGTCCCAAAAGTAAGACCTCAAGAAAGACAGTTTCTTCCCTCTCTGTTTCTACAGCATTCACTGTCTCTGTCTATCCCACCTAACACTCAGTCACTTGCTCCAGCTGTGACATTCCTGGCAAAATCTGCACCAACTGCAGCAACAGGCATGCTACTCTTGTTCCAGTTAGCCAAGGCTATAGCAGTGTATTCAATCAATCTGTGACTTTCAACCACATGATTCACCAGAGGTACCAGCAGAACATGACTTCAAAATATTTAAATAATTAATATTAGTACAGCTCTGGCTGGGTGTAACCACAGGTTGTATCGGAAACTTATTTTTCTGACCTTGCTAGTGGCTTTTGACCCATAAAGACAAATTGTGCATCCAGCGCGATTATGAAAGACTGTCAGAAAACCATTGGGTTAAGGAGTTCCCACTTTGGGATCAAAAGCTTACAGGTATAAGTCCCTCTGTCTCTATCCGAAGGACTTTTCTTATCTCGTAATAGAAAAGTGATCCTGAAATAAGCAATATGTACCAACCAGCTGCACTATTCTTTATTTTCATTGCAACTGGAAACCAGTCAGTTATTTAGCCAATATGGAGCCAGAAACGAAACTTAAATTGTCCCTATGTATATTAAATATTGATTCATGCAGTTTAGCCTTGACAGACGTTATATCTGACATCATGCAGACTGGATGAATTATAAAAGCTGTTATGGGAATACCCATGTGGATGCAGGCCTCTAATTAGGATGCAAACCTGTCAATCCACTAAAAGTCAAAAGCCCGACAGGAGACACTGGCGTGTACTGTGTGCAGAACCATTACCAGGTTGGGTATGTTTTGTTGACAGCAGGAGGTGGTCTGTTTGCTAGCTATTCCTTGTGGACGTGTGTGTATGTACATGTGTGCAGGCACGTATACAGATTCTGCAGCCTGATAGCAGCTCCTTCTGTTTGTTCAAAGGCTCTATTCTGTAAGTAGCAGACAACTGATAGCAGGGCTTCTCCTCAGAGGATAACATGGTTACACAAGCCCCGAGAGCTGTTTCAGATAATCCAATGAGCGAGAAAAGATGAATTGCACTGGAGGGTCGCTGGCTTGGGTTTTAAAACGGCACAGCCGGTTGCCTGTTGCTGTTAATTCAATCGTATAACAAAAATGCATTATTATCCTCCATTGTGATAATGGTGGCACACTGAAATCTGAGAAGATGAAAGCGAGATATCGTGCTGTGTTTTTGATAGTGAGAGAATGTTTTCATGGATTATCTGTTTTACTGATTGAACAGATGTTTGAAGTCATATCAGGACTGTATAGGGTTAATATTATGTATCATTCATTTTGGACATTTTCACATTACGCAAAACATAAATTTCCCTCTGATTTTTTCTCAGTGTTTTATGAAGTATATATTGCTTCCTGACTTTGAATTTCTGTTTTCATTCTGAATGCATAATTCCTCTGTCGCTAAACTGTCATTCTCTCTCTTTTCCTCAGGACCCCAAGATCCTGTCATCCTTTGAAGCCATCGGAAAGACAGAAGCAGACTTAGAGGGCTGCATCATCTGCATCTGCAGCGGCACAGATCTGGTCAACCTCAATTTCATGTTCATGGTGGCAGAGAACCCAGACACAGCCAGGGTAGGTATACAGATGCACTGTACTTTCAGCGTAGTGCTTTTGTGCTTCACAATGATACTAATATGTGTTAACAGTTCTCAGTGTTTTAAAAATTACAAATGGTATTTGGTATTGCTGAACTTTATGTACTGAAGCGATCATGTCCTTGGAACAGAGTGAAACAAAAATGAAATGCAAGGGACTCATTTATTGTTGATTGAATAGGTATCTGTTTATCAGGTTTGTTTGATTGGATTTTTGATAAAATATAAGCTCACAAAAGCTAAGATTTCATCATGGTTTTGGACAGTTTAGACAGAATAAGAGGAATTTGCCTTTCTTCATGTCTGCTTTTACCCATTTTCAGTTTTGTTCCCAACTCTTTCAACAACAGAGCAAAAGCAAATTGTCAGGTGAATGGTTCATAAGCCAACACCTACACAGAGCAAATCTAGCCTTGGTTCACTTTGATAAATACACATGGAATGACTCATTTTTTCCTGTCTCACACCATCTCTATCCCTCTGTCCTTCCTGCACTTCTGCTTTTGCTGTTATTTTCTAATCCTTTTTGTCTGCTCTCTACTCTCTGTTCCTCTGTTTTTATTCCCACTCATCTAAAAAAAAGCTCTGTGTAAAATCTGACTGCATTATTGAGTAGAGAAACACCTTTGCACCTTTCCCTTTATCACTTTCTCTCTATCTCATTCATCTCTTTATTTTTTGTTTTGAGCCAGACAGATGGTCCCCCCTCCTCTGTCTCTCTCTCCTTTTAATCTGCAGACATTATTATTGCTGACCCCTGCTGGCAAACCTCCCTCTCTTGTACACACCCCTGTATTGCCCACAATACACAACTGTACAGTGTGTGCAGACAAAATTTTAATTTTCTTGAGCTAAATTGATACAGATTTGAAGAAAATATATGTCAGGAGTGTCACAGTTGAAGAGAATTTAGTCAGTTGTTGGTTATTCTTTAAAGGAGAAGGTTGGTATTATTCTGTATTTTATCGTTAACAAAATCCTATAAAAAGATTAAAAACAGAGGACCTTAAACTGTCTGTTGCCCTCAACTTCAAGCCCATTTGTTCCTATTAAAGATGTAAATATTTTAAAATGAGTCACAAATGTGTATATTTTAATTTTGGAGAAGTTGTTTCCTAAAAGGGCTGGGAACTGTAGTTTTTTTTATCAAACAGTTCTCATTTCTTGGGGACTATTTTTGGTCAGAGATTAATACACATTTGCTATGCTGGTAAGTAGTCACAGCAGCAGAATGGCTTGTGTGTTTAACTCAAAATAAGCTACAGGGCCAGTGTTCATTATAAAGAAGGAACATGTCGTTCAGTTCAACAGTGTGGCTCACTGATGTAATAGCTTTTTGAAAACAGAGGGACAAATGCATTGGGCCCTTGCTACACAGCCAGTTCTTATCATTGGATGAATTAGGTGTTGGTTTTGTTTTATTGTGGGATTTGTGTACAACAAAATGTACTGAATACTACCAACTATATTGACCTAGTGGGAAAAATTTGGCCAGTGAAGATTACAGTGTCAAGGCATGAAAAACCTGTTGGGAAAAGAAAAAATAGTGAAAGTCAGCATCCTCCTATTAGGTGAGAAAACCTGTGTCCCAAAGACTTGATAAATGATATACAAACATGTTTTGATATAAATTTACATTTGCAAAGGATATGCCATCCAAAACTGTTAGTTTATGAAGTATATTTAAGTAATGAGAAAAATAAAAAAAGCTTACGTGCACTCATATTGCATTTTAAAATACTAAGCCACAGCACATTATGTTATGTAATAATTGTTATGGTTTTCCACAGAATTCAAATCACAACCAAACCTGAAATGCATGTTTTTTGTCAGCACTTATCTGTTAGTGTTGGTGTTTGTGTTGCCAAATAGGAGGTGTCTTTTTTATGATGTGTATTATAAGTGATTTAAGAGCTCCAAAGAGCTCATTACAAATGACGTTCATGCAACAAACCTCAGTGATGAGGCCTAATGGTTAAAGCACATACACACCTACATATACACACATACAGTGTCAAGTTTGAGTTTCCAGGAGACTCACCCCAACCTGAAAAACAACCACTGACCCAAAAATCAGCTATTTTCCAAGTGAAGACACAGCTTTTGTCCCCAGTTGCACCAGTCATCACCAATTAAGTGGTCTTGATTCTGAAGTGTGTCCCTGAGGTCATACTCTGACACACACATGTGCACATACACATGCACGCACACACCATGACAGCATCACCACCTCTCAGCATGCAGGTGGCCCTAAGTAGCAGACCTCAGGAGATGACATAGTTATTTACATCTACAGACACACACTCTCACAGCTTCTCAGACACTTCATGCCCAAACAGACTGCCCCTGCTGCACCCATCATGTTGTTTAATGTTTTATAATGATGGCAGTAATAATTTGCTGTGAAAGTAGAGAAGGCACAGTGCAAAAAATAAAGACATTTAGAAATGGAAAGACAGACAAGTCAGAATATTTACATTATCCTTAGTGGCATTCCAATTGATGCAGTCAGCAGTGTATTCATGTACACTGTAAGGCTCCTTCTGTGGGTGTTGTTTACTGTCACTGCTTAAAGCCTTGAACTAGCTGACTGTTCAGCATAGCGTTTTTTTTTTTTTTATGCCTGTGTGTTCCTGATTGTCCTGTCAAGGCACTCTCCTGCGTATATGAATTAAGAGGCAATTAATTGCCTTGTGTTTATTTCCCTCAAGACTCAAACTTCTTAACACAGTGCACACTGGGGAGATACCCTCTTGGCTGTTGACTTCAGTTGGTCAGCATGATGAGTGTGTCCTGAACACTTGTGCTTGTGTTTGTTTGCAGAAGTGGATTGAGGGTTTGAGGTCTGTGATCCACAACTTTAAGGCCAACAACGTCTGTCCAATGACCTGCCTGAAGAAGCAGTGAGAACACTTACAGCATCACTTAATTATCTTAGCTCTGTGACCTGAATAGTGCTCTAAACTGTTTTGAGTTTACTTTTATTTCTTTAAATTGTCTCATAGTTCTGGTAAGAAATCAGCTGTTCCTCTAATTGGCTTTTCTCTGTGTTATCATTTCCTTCTCTGGTTAGTTGGATGAGAATGTGCTTTTCGACCAATGTAAATGGGAAGATACCTGTGAGAGGGTAAGAGTGTATATTGGTGTAAGATTTTGTCAACTTTTATGATATCTCACTTTACTTCACTGTGTCTCATTCAATTTGCTCCTCTGTTTTTCTTTCTCTTTTTTTAATAGCATTACTCGAACATTTGCATCAGGAAAGACAGAGAAGGGGATCTTTCAGGCTCTGAAGGATCTTGGCCTTCCCAGTGGAAAGGTAACACTGACTGGAGACTGTAGTGGTCAGCGGGATCATATACAGTGCTTTAACCTGTAGGTTTATAACCCTCATGTTAACAAATGTTGGGTTTGTTTGTCCTCCGCAGAATGATGAGATTGAACACTCAGATTTCACCTTTGACATTTTCTACGCGCTCACACAAAAGATCTGCCCTCGCACAGACATAGAGGAACTCTTCAAGAAGATGTGAGTCTTCTTTTTTTAACCCGCTTGCCTACTTCTATTAAATTGTGATGTTTACTGATATTTGTGCCCCAAAATGAGTAACTGAACACAAACTCCCCTAATCAACAACTTAACAGTGGTCCCCTTGCATTGTGTCATGTTCCTCTTACCCTGTGTTTAAATAGAGTGATGATATGCGATGTTTAAACAGTCCCCTGGTGTGAGCTACTGCATCTTGATGAAAATAATCTGGACAAATATTTCTGCGCCTGCTGCACTAACTGTGTCTGGACAGCCTAACCTGCTTCCACAGTTCAACATTAATTATGAGTGATGATTAACATGTTTTTACTAAAAGAGTAACGTTTAAGTATGATCCCTTTCAAAAAAGCCTTTCTAATTTTAACTGACTGTGTGAATGACTGTGAGGGTGTCTGTTTTAAGAAGCATAACATTTTGTTTGTTTTTTCTAATTAATTCCTTTGCAGCAATGGGAACAAAACTGATTATTTAACTGTAGACCAGTTAGTCAGCTTTCTGAATGAAGTAAGCTCTTTATCATTCATTAACTTCTCTGTGTGTTTTGCTTGCCCCTGCCCCTCTCTGCAATTTCCCTGCCTTACTCTCCCCCTCCCCCTGTCCTGCTGTGGGTAGAAGTTGCCCTCCAGCTCAGAATGAACATCAGCCAACCCACGTTAAAACCATTAATGAGATGGATAAAATCTTTCATTTACAGTTAGCTTGCAAGGGCAACTTCAACCATCTCCCCTTACTTTGCATTCCTGCCCTCATCTTGTTCCGTGTTCTCCCTACCGCTGCTTGCCTGCGCGTGTCTGATATGTGTTGCCATGGCAACGGGAGGGTAGAGGTTTCCATCCTGTTGCTTCCTGCGTGGCTCATCTCGCTTCCCTCTGTCTGTTTTCTGTGGCCGTGCTTCCCTGTGTGGCTGAATACCTGCTTAGGCCCCCTCCGCTGTGCGTTCGCATGTGTGCTCCTTCATAACGCTCTAGACCTGCCAATGGAGCCAAAGCTTTGGTTAGATGAATTGCCACCTGTCTTTGTGTGTGGGAAGGTGCATTGCAATGATGTTTTAGTGCTGTTGTTTTGTTTGTCTGCTTCAAGCCTCTCTAACACGTACAACTTCCTTGCTTTTAAACAAACACTTAACCACTGCACCTGTTAGTGTGGCTCACAGTTTGATGTGAACATCTTGGAATAAAATCCTGTTTGTCACATCCTGTTTATACCTGAGTGCTCTCAGTAGGCCACAATAACTAAAAGCAACTGTGTTAATTTACTTTATTTGTCCATAAAAGAAAAGACACTTTGTCATATGAGCTCTGTTTGTACCTTGTCCCATGTTGCATTAACTTTGCCCTTGTCCTGTATGTCAGTGAAAGACATTTGGAAACAAAACATGTGTGGATCAATTTGTGTGTGCGTGTTGCTCCTCAGAACCAGCGTGACCCCAGGTTAAATGAGATCCTGTTCCCGTTTTATGACCCAAAGAGAGCTATGCAGATCATTGAGAAATATGAGCGGGATGAGGGGCTGAAGAAGAAAGGTAAGATAAGAAGTGTGGAGGGAAACAGGAGGCACAAAGATATTTTAGACTGTGCTGCCATCTGCTTGTATGCTTTTAAAACTACAATATACTAAAAGGTTGTTGCCACAGTTCTTGGCCAATTTAATCTTTTTTTAAATTTCTTTTTAGTTTGCATTATCAACATGACAATTACGTCATTTATAGAGCTTCTCCTTTATAAATATTATGCTCATAAGGCCAAAGAATATAACATGGTTAAACCTGTATAAGCTATTAAGCTAAGGTCCTTTTGAAACAGTAGCACCCTAACAGCATCAGAATTTAATTGTCCATAGCATGGAGCTTGTAGTGTTTTTGTTCCAGATGAACAACAGTATATTACTGTTTCTGATTACTGATTTTATAATGAATTGGAGAATTTACTGCTTATGTTTACTGTTGAGGTTCTGTTTTTACGCTTGATAAAATACCTATTCAAATGTAACTGCCTTGAATGATGACTACTCACATACTAATGATTTACCATTATGATTTAATTTTTGAAAGATGACCTGGGTTTTATACTTCTTGTATTTACTGCATACTTTTGTTCTTTTAAGCAGTCCAAATGTAAAACCTTCATTTATTAGTTCAAGTAATTAAAACCAGGGTCTTCAGTTTAACTTCAGTTTAATTAATCAATCAATCAATCTTTATTTGTATAGCGCCAATTCATAACAAGTGTTATCTCAAGACACTTTACAATAGTGCAT
>JAQNCA010000012.1:7259009-7276679 GCA_029783725.1 Acanthurus tractus
ACACACACACACACACACACACACACACACACACACACACACACACACACACACACACACACACACACACACACCTAACTAGTAGTGACGCCTGTTGTGGAACAGCTGCTGCCCCATGGCCAGAGGCGAAAGAGGGCACACCATATGGCCTGCTGGGAGCTGAGTGTGTGCAAGAGAGGCTTGGTGGGTTTGGGGGGCACATAAGAGGCGGAGCTTTTGTGATGGATGGATAAATGGTTGGAGGTAGAACAAGTGCTGTCAGGGGAAATACAGTTTATCTTTGCACAAGAAAAATCTCAGAATTTCTCAGTGTCAGTGAAACAGCTACACATGTGACCTGGGCTGCACATTGTTGTGTTAGAGATTTGATGTGTGTGAGTAATGTGAGCACCTGATATTCAAGTTTGTCCCTAAACACCTCTCTGATTGTCTCTCTCAGATTTGGCCATGCAATTGAACCAGGGGAAGTTTGAGTACAACGGCTCCTGCGGGTGAGAACAGCTCCTCACTCCTGTTTCTGAGTTCATTTTCATCCGTCCCATCCCTCCCTTCCACATCCCTCTCCGATGCTCATCAATTAAAGCATGTCACATCTCATTAGTGGTTGCCAGCGGCGACTGTAGCTACTGTCTGCCCCGAGAGCCGATGAGTGCTTTGGGGAAGCAAGCTCATCTGCAGCGCCTTTGAGGCTCTCCGCAGTCATCTATCTCTTTCTCTCTCCGTGGCTGCCCCGTCCCTCAGCTCTAATATGGTCCCTGAAGGCAGAGATTTTACTGCTAATGCTGGAAATCTCACATGAGGGAAGATAGGGCTTTCACAGACACCCATCATTACTAATGCCACTCTGCTGGGCGCCCATTTAACACACACACTCCCACACACAAAGAGCTTTCTTATTCCTGATAGATTCTTAAAGAACATAATTGAAACTGAAAGTCTAAGGAAGAAAGTCATGCAATATTTTATTGGAAGAATATATATTTCATACTGTCAGCGTTCCCAAATTTGATCCAAAGCCAGAATGATTTTGCTGGGTGTCAGTTGTCCTTATATTCATCTCCTGTACTTGTGTGTGTTTATCAGGTATTTGCTGAAACCGGACTTCATGCGGCGGTCAGACAGGATGTTTGACCCCTTCTCAGAGACACCGGTGGATGGTGTCATCGCTGCAACTTGCAGCGTACAGGTCAGGTCATCTGACACTTCAGTCGCGTTGAAAAACTGTAAAAACCTACATGTAAAAAACAAAAATGACAATAATTTATTATTTAAGTATGATCCACAAAATTTAAATGTACTCTATATTCACGTTCACTTTTGGTCTATGTTATCTTACAAACATGATTTGTATGCTTCTCCATGGAGGCTGTCAGCTTCCTTTTTTTATTTCTCTTTAAATGTGCTAGAAAGAAAACTTGTCTTATTATCCTCATCTTTACTTTTAATTTTGGGTACTTTAGTGATAAAGATGGTGCTTGATCGTAGCTCATACCCATTGTGTTAAGATTCAAACAAAAATAGATTTTTTTCTTATTCCTGTGAAATACTTCATTAATTAAATATATTTCTCTTTTTTTAAATAAAAGGTGTTCTCAGGACAGTTCCTGTCAGACAAAAAAATCGGCACATATGTTGAGGTGGACATGTACGGGCTGCCAACAGACACCATCCGTAAGGAATTCCGTACACGTATGGTGATGAACAACGGTCTGAACCCGGCCTACAATGAGGAGCCCTTTGTCTTCAGAAAGGTAGGAAGAAGGGCAGGAGAAGGGGTTGTAAGGTGAGGTGGGATAAAGGATACAGTCAGGTTAAAACACATGTGCTGCATGTTTTACAATGCTGTCTGCATCACGATGAAAGCTGTGATATTTGAACAATCAGAGGAGGAAGAAATGGAAGGGATGTGGAGGACATCCATGATTTGGGTTGGAAGAAAGGTCTCAGTGGAGATGGTAGATACACTTTCTGTCCTCAAAGCAAGGAAAAAGGGAAGAGTGGAGGTAAAAAGAAGGAGAAAAATAACACATGTACTCTGGCAGTAACACCATGAGCAGAAATAAGAGAGGAGGGCTGACAGAGAAAGTTATACAAAAGCAATGGTTAAAAATTTTACAGGAGAGGTGTTCAAGAGAACGAAAAGAGAGAGAAAAAGGGAGATTATGGTTATTTGCAAAAGTATCACAAACCAGAAAAGAGAAGGGAGACCAAAGGCTCTAGTTTGCTTGCACTTTGGTTTACAGAGAGGAACAAATGAGGGAAGAACAAAGACGAGTTGAAGGAAAGAAACAACACAAACAGAAAAACAATTAGTGATGGAGGAAGAAAAAAGGGAAAATAAGGGAGAGAGATTAGAGATATGGAGAATGAGAGAGAGAGAAACCTGTGTGTGTGTGCGCGTGCGTGTGTGTGTGTGTACTAGTGCTGCTCTCAGCAGAAAGAGGAGTCTCTCAGCCATGACTGTGACTCCAGCTTCCTAACACACACCATCAATCACAGTCTGCCGCATTTCTGCTCTGCTCACATCCGGGCACACATACACACACATACAAACTTACACTGTGCTATCAAAGGGGCAGCACAAACTTGTTTCTAGCCAGACTTTTTTTTCTCCTACCTGCAAATACACACACACACACACACTCACTGACAGACACAAATGGCCATTAATGCTACACAGCTTCTGCATGTATGCTAACATAAACAATGTGTCTAGAAGACTCAGTGAACACACACCAGCAGAGCTCACACATAGTACATCAAGGCTACGTTTGTGTAAGCACACACACTCGAGACTGAGCGCTTACACTCATTCATCTCGAGTGAGTATTCTAGGTCTTATCTCTTACCTTCCCCTTCGTCTAGGTATTAATCATCCTCCCTTCTCCACTCACTTATCTCCACACACAAGGCCAGTTAAGACTCTTGCTTTCTATTTTCCAAAGGTTGTGCACACATAAGCTCATCCACAGACACAGTCACAAACACACACACTCACACACATACGAGATATACTTCACTCCCTATGTGCATACAAGCTGTGGAGATGGCCTTGTCAGTTGTAAGATATGCTGTGTTGTGCTGCACTATCACGCCTTTTTCCTGTATCACAGTGTGACCGTCCCCTGATAGTGTCCTGTGCTGCTTCATTCTCGACCTTCCCCGCTAATGATGCAGAAAGCCAAGACTGTGATTTTACTGCAAAGACTCCCAAATAGTTCGTTATAGATGTCTATGTTGTAGATTTGTTGTAGTAGTCTACAGTGCCAAAGGGCTAATTGATTGACCCCTTACAGTTTCCCACTGTTTTAATTTATGGTCTCACGATACCCTTTGCCTCCCTTCTCCCTCAACCCATCTTTTTTCCCTTTATTCTGGCTCCTTCTCCCTCCCATCCTGCATTTTCCTTCATCCCTCCCTCTCAGGTGATCTTACCGGATCTGGCAGTACTGCGCATTGCCGTCTACGACGACAACAACAAGCTGATTGGCCAGCGCATCCTACCTCTGGACGGCCTGCAGGCTGGCTACCGTCACATCTCGCTGAGGAACGAGGGCAACAAGCCCCTGTCGTTGCCCACCATCTTCTGCCAAATCATCCTCAAGACCTACGTGCCCGACGGCTTTGGAGGTGAGGACAAGAACACACACGCACACACATATCTATATAAAGTAATACTAATATGGTTTTAAAATTACTCTTTGCTCTAACATCTAGATGCAGACTTGTAGGTGTGTTTTATACTGACATACTTTGTTTTAGTGCTCAGTTTATTCATGGCTCATGACAAAGTTGCAGCCTTTAGGGTGGAGATTTGGAGGGGGTGGGGCTGTCTCCTGCCTCCTGCTCACTTCCTCTCTGCCTTGGGTTGGTTTGAAAGGAGTAATGGCATGGCGCAAATGATGATGACTGTGAAACTGCAGTAATAGACAGTTTAAAACGGGAAAAAGCAAATGAGCAGGAGGATTGGAGTTGTCATTAAATAAAGCCAAAGGGCTTCTGCAGACGAACCATAACTGTAACCATTAGCTTTGTTCTATAAGATGCGCTGCCTGAATCGCTCACCTACCAGACGCACAGGAGCTCCGAGTAAAATCCTTTTCATAGGAAACCATTTTTTAACTAGTAAACTTTGTTAGTATGAGACCAGTGAATCATAGGAGTGGCTAGCTTTCATAAATGCTCTGTAGAACTGAATGAGCAGAAAGAGATTCAATCTAGCACAATGTTGACTGCCTTTCTTCTTGCAAAATAGCAAATTTAGGTTACCACAGCCCAAAAAACACTCTTTTAACAATTGTCTCCTAAAAATAATTTCTCTTCATGACCTTTTCTCTTTTGATTAATGACTGTTTTTTTGGTAAGTTTGGAGTCTGTCACTTGAGAAAACACAATCCCATCAGGCTTGTTAAATAATCTTTTCTCTGTGCCTTTAGCTATTGTGGATGCCCTATCAGATCCAAAGAAGTTCTTGACCATCGCAGAAAAGAGAGCTGATCAGATGAAGGCGCTGGGAATCGACACGGTACACATAACAATCAAACATACATCTGTAGCTTTAATTAAAGTTGGAAGAAATGCTTAAGTCCATACTGGTATGAGGTATTGTACAGTACTATACAGTATCAGATGTTAGCCACATGATTATTGAGACCTTAAGAACGGTAACATTACAGTAACATCTTAAGAAAGCATATAAAAAATGCTTTTTTGTCAAATTTAATACTTACTTTGTTTATTTTGTGTTTTGTCTCTTTTGACAATTTAATGACAAAATACAGACCATAGATGTGGAGTGTCTTTTACCATATTTTTATCAAAAGCCAATGAGAATAACTTGATTTTTGTGGTTGGTGCAAACAATTGTTGTGGTGCATTAGGGCCCCCTACTTTGACAAAAAAAGAACAGAAAGAAATGGAAACCATTTTAAAGCCAATGTATTATCATACATGCATATCATGCATACTGGATTCATACAATTAAACAATGTCCCTTTGCTAAAGGCATTGTTTCCCTTTTGTAGAATGACATAGCAGATGTTCCCAGTGGAAGCTCAAAAAATGACAAGAAGGGAAAGGGTAAAGGTGACACAGTGAAGACCAGTGTGACACCGCAGGCCAGCTCAGACATGGCCCAGACCTCCAACTCCGCCCAAAATAACACAGCAGAATCCAAGAAGGGTAAATATGAACTAAAAACATACACATTTTGAACACATACACATTTACACTATGTAGGCATAGAGTTTAATTTCCCTTTTCTGGCTGTTGCAGATGCACTCGTGCCTAATGTCAGCATTGACGACTTAAAACAAATGAAGGTTGGTAATTTCTTACTCTTTGCTCCTACAGATCAATCTGCATTGGTACATTAAGTTACTGAATATTTAATTAGTAATAAAGCAGTTATTATGAATATGAATAAGTATATATTAAGAAAGTATGTTACTATCAGGTTTCGTCATTTACATAAAATAAAGCTACTAAGCAAACAAACTTTTTACAAAGTGAAGTGATTGAGTGTTGAAGTTATTTTTAAGATTGTTAGTTGCTGAATGATGATACAGGTGTAGTTTTCTCATGAAATTGTACAATGAAAGGCAAGGGGACATCACATTTCTGTTCAGGGAAATTTTCCTATACTCTGCCCCAAAGAGGACACAATTTCACATTTCTGACGCAGGTAGTAGGTAAATATAGTTCAGTGCTGTCACAGACTATAAACAAAATGCAAGAGAGATGCTGCAGTTTGTTGTCTAACATTGTGTTACTGTTCTTAATTTATATTGTTAAAAAAAGTACACCTCTCTCCCCCTGCAGACCTACCTTAAACTGATTAAAAAGCAGCAGAAGGAGCTCAACACTTTAAAGAAGAAACACTCAAAGGTGGGTGATTGTTTTCATGCCGACCTGTCGCTTGGTAATGCAAAAAAGGCTGCAGCCTATTCTGCACAGTTATTGATGCTCAGAGGGACAGAAACACAGCAAGGGGGGCACCTCCACCTTTCATCTTCCACTGACCTCTGCTCCATCACTCTGTTCATAGGCACACACACAGAAACACATAATCTGTCCAAACACAGGCAGATGCAGCCACATAATCAATTTTTTCTGAGAAATTAGACTTACTAAAGTTGCTTTTCTTTTGACCAGCTTACCATAGAAACAATGAAGCATGCTGGCTCATTCATAGTGGCTGATTATCACAGTGTGCAGTATTTTTAGTGCCCGCCAGAACCATCTGTTGACTGAATAAAAGTACTGCTGGCTCATGTAGAACAAAATAACGTGAATATCTTTGAAATAATTTAGTTGCAGTTACTTATCTGCTTATGAGGGAGTAGGGGGAAACATTCAGAATTGAACTCGCACAGTATAATTAAATACTAGGACGACCCATGTCTCTCTTTAATTAGGATCAAAATACCATGCAGAAAGCCCACTGCACCCAGGTGGACAAGATGGTGTCTCAGCATGACAAGGAGAAGACAACCCTGGAGAAGCTACTGGAGAAAGCCATCAAGAAAAGAGGGTCAGAAAAAAACAGAGCAAAAAAATATATATATATTGTTTAATTTAATTTAATGTTTTATTATTATTATATATTTATTATTATTTTATTTAAATAAACTAAGCTTTACTTAACTCAGATTTATTTTTAATGGTGCAACAGAGCTCTGATTAATTTAATTCTTAATCTCATTTTAAACTTAGTTTACTAAACTCTGATTATAGCTAATCTTATACTAAATTGAACCTTGTTGGTGCAGTCCAGCCTATGTGACAAAAGAATTAAAGGCTACAATAAACTGACATCACTGCATTGCCTGGATGTCATGTATTGCATGTACATTACTAAATTTGACTAACCTGCTCATGGCTTCCTCACAGAGAAAACAACTGTCAAGAGCTGAAGAAGGAGACAGAAGATAAGATCCAAACACTGATCGCTGATCACAAAGTCAAGGTAACATCAAACTCCTTACCCCACACTGGCATCCTTTTTGCAATTTAATTAGTTGTGAGGATGACAAGTTCCTCAGCGGTGGATAAATGACTGAGGTCTGTATCTGTTGTGTGTGTGTGCAGGTGAAGGACATTACAGCACAGCACACTAAAGAGTGGTCAGAGCTGATCAGTAGTCACAGCAGTGAGGAGCAGGAGATGAAGGACAGCCACGTCACACAGCAGTGTGAACACCTCAAGAAACTGCTGGCCACAGTCCAGGAACAGCAGACCATGCAGCTCAAACTCATCCATGAACGGTGAGAGGCACACACACCCATACATATACATACATACAGATGCATGCCTTATACACCCATAGGTGACCAAGTCCAGAGGGGCAGCATGACTGTGAACAGCTCAACTGAAGCCCCACTTGCCCACCTGTTGTTTACAGCTTGAAGTATTATTGTTATAAATGCTGGGTGTAATCAAGTATTCCTACAGTACATGTGTCTTCTTGTTTCACAATTCTAGTCAGAGCAAAGAGATGCGTGCCAACCAGGCCAAGATGTCCATGGAAAACAGTAAAGCTATCAGCCAGGACAAGACTATAAAAAACAAGGCTGAGAGAGAGAGGTTGGTCATGCACACACTGTATCTATTTGTCATAATGTCAGACTTTCAATAGAGAGCTGATTTGTCTATTAAACGTTAAACTGTTATGCTGTTATTGTTTTATGCCATTTGTAACACCATGGTCCTGCTCTCTTGTTCTGTGTAGGAGAGTGCGAGAGTTAAACAGCAGCAACACCAAGAAGTTCCTGGATGAAAGGAAGAGGGTAGATTTTTACTATTTATCATTTTGAATAATAAGCTAAATAAATAATAGTAATGTTATAATGCCATACAAATGTTTGGATGTCTGTTGCCATACAAATGTTTGGATGTCTGACTCCAGTTGTCCATATTTTTACAGTGTAAAATAAGAAAAAATTTCTAAAGAAATTTTCACTGATCTGGAGGAAAAACAGATATTTTCTCTGTTACAAAACATATCTTTATATGTATTAAGTATAATACAATCCATGATTTTTATATCAAGCAAACAAAGGTTTTGCTTTCTTAAAGATAAGATAGAAAAGGTTCACTTTATTGTCCGGCTTATGAGAAATTTGGCCTGGGCTTTCACCAATGCTGCATCCTTAAGACATTCAAGAGAATAAACAAGAAAAGCATTCCCTATACACAAGAAGACCTTAACACATCACCAAAGAGCCAGGTACATATCAGGTGGTATAATAATAAAAAAACATATTCCAAAAGTGTTTTACTTGATCACAGAAAGAAAAATTACATTTACACCTGTCACTTTACTGGTCACTTTAGTTTGTGCTGTGCTGTACAGGACAATCCACCCTGTGTTTGCAGAGAACAGTAATACAATCATTATATTGGGGAAAATAAATATAGCAAATTTTCCATAACAACATTTGTTTTTTGTGATCTTCATTAGCCATAGTCATGGTGTCACTCTGTTTGATAAGTTAGTATTAATCATAGCACTCAACAGTATCTGAATTGCTGTAATGTATTGTCTCTGTAGTTGGCCATGAAGCATCAGAAAGAGATGGAGCAGCTGGAGAAGAACCAGAGAGAACAGTTGGAGAAACTGGAGAAGTTCAATGAGCAGGTACAACAATCAAGAAATGACCCTCATAGCAAGAATCTCCCTGTTTATATAATGTTTAAAACAAATTATTTATGATAACTGACATGCCTGCTGTCAACCTGACTGCTGTGGTCCATGTCCCTGTTTCTAGTCCTCTGCTCCACCAGCCTTTTGAGTGTAAATGACACTCAAAACTTGAGATTAGTGCAATTCTCAGGCTGACTTCTTCCTAGTGGCTGCAGTTTATTAATTTGTGATGTAAACTGTAATTAGTTGTGCAGGAAATGTTCCACATAGCTGATTTAAGTGCCTCTCGAGACTCTGAAGAGAAATGACAATGCTGGTCCCAAATACTAAACAAAGTTCATACTGAAGAATGAAAGTCTCAGCCCTCTTGTACTGTCTTACCTCTGCACATTTCTTAACATAATAAATAATAAATCTTTACTGAAGTGTTACTTGAAAATAAACACTTGAATGTATCTCTCCTCCCTACATGTGATAAGGGTACATAACTCCATCTCACTGTTTTATTTGGCCATCTGCTACACTCCATTGCCTGTACATGTCTTACATGTATGCACATATTCATTTGTTTTTAATATGATTTGCTTCTTCCGGCACAGCTTTTGAAATCACACCATGCAAACAAACAGGTTCAAGGTAGGCATTTCCATCTCACTCAACTCTACCTCTCATTCCACCTTTCTGTCAGCATCTCTCAGTGATCATGTTCCCTCCATGTCTTTTCCCTCTATCTCTAAGTCATGTAACTCTTTTGTCTCAGTTTTCTGCTGAGCCTGATAAAATCTGCATTTTCCTACCATTTAAATGACTGCTATAATGAGCCCCCTTCAGATGAATCACCAATGAGTGAAGCTGGGGAAATTGTACACAACAGGCCCATCTCTGAACGAATGGCAAGATTAAAGATTAAAGAAAGAAAGCAAGTGATTCATTCTCCTTTGTGTTGTAAAATCTCATTCCCACTTTTGTAGTCTGCAGCTCTCAGGGTGTCAGCAGTGCCAACTAGCAGCTTGAGTCATTTATCACCATGACTCACCAGCTATTACTAAGCAAAAACAGCCAGCTCCCAGCCTGCTCCACTGTGCTTTCACTCCAGCTCAAAATCATTTGCTTTCATAGTATGTGACAGTATCCTGCTGCAGACATTTGTGGCGACCATAATTACACATCACTCCTGCTTAATATGTGCTATACATTACCTATGAGGAAATACACTCAGCAGAAGAGATTATTGCTCAAGGAGAAACAGATTAGTCTCCTACAACTCAAGATCAAATTTTTGGGCTGTACCAAGTGTCCTTTTTAATTCAAAGCTTCTGTTGGGTTATTTGTGCAAGTTTGACCTTGCACCTGCTACATGCACATTACTGTACAATACTCTATTCGTGCGCAACAGGAGAAGTCTCTGAAGTTTTTAAATGCATCTTATAAATCCACTTTTTAATCCCATAAAAATAAACTGAGCTCTCCTCCTGTCATTACTCTGGATCAGGTGCAACTCCAGGTGTCAACTCCTCCAGATATTCCAATCCTCCGCATCCAGAGCTCTCCAGCTACAAGCAGCTGCCTGCTGGGATCTGTTCCTTTACTGTGTTTGGGCCAGTTTAACCCACAAAACATGTGCAGCTATGAGCATTCTGATTTTAATTTAGAATTTGAATGATAATGTTATGAAAGAAGCTTCGAACAATTTGGTACAGCCCAATAACACTTACACATTAGAAATGATGATAGAAAAAAGGTGGCTTCTCTGCTCTTGATACTCATGAGCACTTATTAGTGATGTTTCTATGTGTTAGTCTAACTATGTTTTCGTCTCCTGTAGGCCAAGGACATGCAGCAGATGGTGAAGTTGGAGGAGGAGATGGACCGCAGACCTGCCACGGTGGTGTGAGCGACTGAGATCGAGACACAAGCACACACAGACACACACACGTGCACTCACACATACACATGCAGGTGCAGACACACTCCACCGCGAATAGCCCTGTACAGCCAGATGCGGAAACCCTGCCTTCATCACTCTCTGTACTTTCCTGTCATATCCACCCAAAAACACAGTAGCCCTCCACACAGTCCTGCACCTTCACCCTTCATGTTAACATCGGCACTGCTCATTGTGTGATAAGGGGTTGAACCACTTGTTAAGAGGACATGTAACCTCAGAAACAAAGCAACACAGTTAGACACATCCCCTCCACCACTGTATGTAGATCAAAGTTCTCCATCACCTTCAATGTTCTCTGCATCCTGTGGGCAAAGCAAGCCGCAGCTATCGGTGGATATACACACGTAACACATGCACAAACACTGACGGGAAGTGGATATCCTTGTTTTTTGTTGTTTTGATTTTTTAAGTAGTTACCCAATTAAATGCTCCAGAAAAAGCGTGAAGGTGGGGAGAAGAATATGTATAAGATTTAATGTCTGTTCAGCACAAACAAATAAATTTTGTGAAATACACTGTATGCTACACACCAGTCCTGTCCTGAGCACTTTGTATGTGATAGGCCATCATTACAATGTGGAAAATGTAGCAGTGCACTACTGTAGGTTTTCTGTATTTCAGTAAGAATGTATTTAAAAAACAAATCACTGTATGACAGAGTGGCACCCCCCGCCCATGTCACCTGTTCCTATAATGCAAGTTGTGTGATTTCCCAAAGATGTGTTAATGGGTTTTCTTTTGTTGTTCAGCAGTGTTACAGCTCACTATACCAAGCTTATTATCTTGCTTAGTTGGAAAACTATGAAGGGATCACAATGGATTGGTCGTCTTCAAATTTTGTTTTAATTTTTGAGGGGAAAAAAAGACATTTTGTGACTGTTGTGCTTCACCTTTACCTGCTTGTGCTTCATGCTCACAATTTACATCTGCCAAACTCAATGTTTTGATCTTCTAATTGTGGGCCTAAAATCATGTTTACTATGCAAAAAAAAATTAACACATGATTCCCTCAAAGTTGGAGTTTAGGTTGACAACAGCAACCAAAAGACGCACAGATAAAATAGTTAGTTACAGCAACCATTTATATAATGTAGCTACACAAATGTTGCATCCCTACAAATTAAGGCACTGATATGAGTAGTTACAACACCTAATTGAAAATATTACAATATAATAAATGGGGCATGCACCAGTAAGTAAAAGGTTAAGTATTAAGGATTAAAATGGGTCTTTTCACTTAGGAGTTTTGCACTTGAAACTCTTGTGAAAATTGTGCCAAATCTGTAATACACTGCTTACATAATGAATCCATTCTTGGCAGCATACTAATTCTGCTGTAAAACTGGGTTTTAATTGACCGACCTGTCACCATCAGACAAGAACTTTGGCAGACATGAGTCTAAGCCACCTCGTCTTGTCTGAAGCCCATTCATTAAGGCACTGTTGGAGTGAAGTGCTCCCTTAATAGCTTCTTGACTGCACGTTAGCAACCTCGGCTTGTAATCCTCATCATTTCCCTGCTGGCCTTTGGTCAGGGGAGATTAGCCCTAATAATTACAACAGATGTGTAGTAAAGCCTGTGACATGGCTGCCACACTCGCACACACACTATATCCACACCAGGAATTTTAGATGAGGCCACCATCCCAAACAGGTTCCCTCTAAATGTTACTGTTCATGGGACTAGAGATGGCTTGATGAAGCACTGTTGTACACAGACCTCATGACACTGCTGGACAAAAAGATCTCTGCAGAGAAAGAAATGTGACTTAAGAGTACTTTAATGAAGTAATCCTGTGAGTAATAGTCTTAGTAGTATTTGTGCACATGACAGTGCCAGGCATTCACACTGCATGGCATACCACTAACAAAGATCAACTAAAATGACAAATCATAATAATTATGATATGAGAAGACAGAAACATGGCGGTAAATCACCCCTTTGTGTTTTGGCCTTTTAAAGTTTTTTTTCCTGTTTATTCTGCTGTAATACACATAAAGGGTAGGTGGGATGTTTTTGTATATACTGGAATGTATGTAGTTAAATTTACTTTTTGACCAACTGTCTCTGTCATACAAGGGCTTGGGGCTTAGAGTACATTTGTGGGATGTTGGGAAAAAAAAGATTTATCAACCACTGGGTTTTCTTGTTGTTTCTTTTTGTTTGTCTCTGTTTTCCAATCTGCCCTTACTGCACCACACAACACAGTATAAAGCTCTCACCACATATCTAGTGCAGAGATAAACGAGTAAAAGTGCTTTTAAATTTTATTCCATCGCTTTCAGATGTGCCACTCAGTGTCTGTTAGGAAGTTAAAAATATTTTATGAATGATAAAAATGCCAAATTAAGGGGTTATTTGTATGAAGATATATATAAATAAATGAATATATATATTATATATATTAGATATAATGTGTAGTTTAAGATTATTATGTTTGTTAGAGGCTTTTTTGCACTAGTTGAATGTTTCTGTTGTGTGATTACATGTAACCTCTGGCTCTCTAGTTTGTCAAAAAAGCAGATTATTTTTGCAGAGCAACATCACTGATTTGATTTCCATTCATTTCTACTGTAACTCCTCTTTGTTTTCTATTTGAACTGTAGCTTGTCAACAAACCATTCTGTGCGTGTTTTTGTATTTATATTGTACTGTTGAACTTAAAGCAATGAAAATACTGTTGTTATCCAGCTCCTTTAATACTGTTTTATAGTATGTGTACCAATAAATCCAGGTGTAAAATGGGACCACATGGCTCATTTGTGTTTTTGAACTTAATCTTGTTTGACTTGTCCACCTATGAGATGGGGGACGGCGGCTGGCAGAAATATCTAAATACATACTATTTCAATACTGTTTCAAGGGTTTTGTATAAGTTAATAGCATCTCACAATATTTCTATGAAAATTAATTTTTGCTCATTAAAATCTTATTCTAATGGCAACAATAGACTACGTTCACTCTCTTTCTGTTTCTGATCCTCTATTGAAATTGTCTCTGGTGGGGAGGGGCTCACTGTCTGCAGGCCAGATTTATTGTTATCAGCGGGAGTGGGCAGCCCCGCACTTATTTCCCAAACAATGACCACAGCAGTCTTATTACAGTCAACAAGTGCGGGATGAATTCAAACCAAATCCACTCTTGAACACAGGCGGCTCCAGCACCGAAGCTCTTAATTGTTATTATAAGTGAAGTATTTCCACTAGAAAGACGAACAAAGCACCGTGATTATGTTTGCGTTGCCAGGCAACTCCGCGGTTCCTCTTTGACTATAAAACAGGGGTGATGTGTTTGTTGTATCTGTCTGCGGGAAAGGCTCCCAAACCTGCTCCACAGTATAGAAATATGCCATTTGTCCGATAGTGTCTGACCCAACCAGAACCATGCTCAAGGCTCAGAGGAAGTCCAGCGGACGAACAGGCACCGAGATCCTCCTCGAGGCGATGTCCAAGGGCAAAGTCCACCTCGCCAGGTTCGTTCTGGACGCGCTGGATGGGGAAATCGTGGACTCGAAAACGGAGGGCGCACAAACCCCTCTCATCTCTTCTGTCCTGCTGCCTCATAGTCAGATTCGGTGTAAGTTTATAGAGCTTCTGCTGCAGAGAGGGGCCAATGTAAACTGTCAGGACGGCAGCGGGCGCACAGCGCTCAGTTACGCCTGTGAGAAAGGCTACCTGGACGCTGTGAAGATCCTAGTCCGAAACAGCGCAGACCCAGAGATTGCGGACTCTTGGGGTAATACTGCGCTTATGTACGCCGCTATGGCAGGTCAGTCGTCTGTGGTTGAGTTTTTGGTGAGAGCTTTCAAGAGGCTGGGTCTTCAGATAGACAGGCAGAATAAAGCTGGCAACACTGCGGTGGAAGTGGCAAAGTTTCTCGGCTACACAGAGTGCATCTTTGCGCTCGTTAACAACTCCAAGAAGACCAGTGTCGCTGAGGGGGGCGCTACTGGAGACGCGCAGCCGCGACTTAGTTCGGACTTTGTTGATGAAAGTGAGAAGTTTGAGAAAAAAGTAGGATATTTAGTGAATAAACTCGAGGTTCTTCAGACGTGCAATCATACAGATTGCCAAGTGGTTAAAAATTGCACTTGGAAATCCAGGCCTCGATTAAAGCAGAGTCGGTTGCCGTCGATGGACTCCATAGAGGAGTTTGAAAGGTCGGATGACGGTGTCCTACTGCCTCCCCAGAAGCAGCTGGTCTTTTCTGGAGTCCTAACGCCTAAACCCCCTCCGCGGACTTCAGACCATTCTCAAAACTCAATGCAGCCTAAGAGCGGGGATCACCTCCCTCCTCTGATACGAAGCTGTGAGCCTCAAAAATCTGATTTCTCCTCACCCCAGCCCAGCAGAAGCAGCCTGAAACCAGGCGCGCCCTCTGCCCTGGGCATCTTACTGACTCCCATTCTTTCCATCAGAGGCGAGGATGAACCAGGGGCTGAAAAATCAAATATGTCAGACCTCTGTATGCGTAGATTTCAGGACAGCTACTTTCAGAAAAGATGTAGTCTGCCAACCAGCATCCTCAGTCCCACACCTCCGGAGCGCACTCAAGTATCTCTGCCTAAATCCAGAATCGCGAGGAGGCGCGAGGCGTCCCCTTGCAAGTCGGACTTTCTTCAGTTTCCTGCACCGACTTCCGCTTCTTCAACCACGGCTTCCTTAGTGTCGAGCAGCAAGCTCTTACGTCGATTTACCTCCCCGGAGTTTAAAAAGCCTGTGAAAGAGTTGGAGGAGGATCCGCAGTTGACTTCAGGGCGGATGCCACGATCCGAAACTTTTCCTCAGTGCACAGCACATCTGCATGTGGACAGTAAACCCAGCATCGACAGCATCAGCTCCGTCACGTGCGAGTTTGACTTTCATTTCAGAATGCCAAACTCTTAAAAGCCACGGTGCGTGCATCAAGCGTGCATCACGCATAAAATGCGCATGGACCTTAATCTTAAAGAGTATCATGTTATCAGAGAGAAACTGCAAATTCTCAAAATTTATTGTAAAAATGAGTCTAGTGATCCTCATTCACATTCAAAACTTTGAAATTCTTACACGTGAGCAGAGCATCCAACAGCGATGTTTTGTAATGTTCAACAATACACCCGCTCTGCGAAAGTTTCTTCCATTTTACACCCGGACGTTGTCAACCGAAGGACAGAGGAAGCAAAAACGAACCTAAATGCTCCTAACAACCACCGCATTACCGGAATGTCAGAAACTATTCAAAGTACCTCGTGTAAACCTTTTGTGTAGATGCCATCACCTGCCAGCTGGATGCCGCACTGCTAACGCAGTGTCTTACTTCTAGTTCCAGTGCTCATGGTTGCTTTTTACGTTCAGCATCATTTGCCACTCCCGTTGGAGGGGTGGGGGTTACACCAAAGGTTGATGGGCGATGTGCAATAACTGCTAAAAAATATTGTTAACCATTGTTGTTGTTGTTGTGCTCTAATCTATCACATGTCTGTATCTATCAGTACATCAGTGGTCTGCAATCTTTGATCTCTGGTTTTAATGGTTATTAACAGTAAATATTATCTGAAATAAACAGTGTCTTCTGCATTTTTTCAATAAGATCAAAACGCCATTCTGCATGTCTGTTTGTTGTCATGTTTTCTTATTGTGGGGTCCGGGTTACATGTGAGTGCGGTCACAGAAAAAATATAAAGAATATAATATTTCAGGCGTTTGTGTAATTTAATGGCATGTCAATAAACAAAAAGTTTTTTGTGAAATTTCATGAAATTTCCGTTTGGGTAATTAGTCATGATGGCGGAAGGGTCCAATGTCAAGTTCGCTTTAGCTTTTGAAACGTCTCTTAATCACCCAACGAGAAACTTTTATACAGAGGTTAAGGCTACAAAATCTTGATCCATCGAATAGGTATTAAAGGGGATGTTGAGTCTCCATGTGATTTTTGCAGCTCTTATTCTCAAACTCTCAGCTGCAACCTTGCAGAGTTTGAGAGGAGCAGGGGAGTTTGGGGTGGGGGGGGGGTCAGCGTTTCCTCCAGACATACATCATTTCAGCCCAACCTACAGCTGCTACCACAGAGACGGAGACTACAGCAATGCGGGAATAACTGAGGCTGCGAGCCGAGTCCTTTGTTACAAAGCGACAAATTCAACTATCGGAGTTTGTCTTTCGAGAAGGACCATTACTCCTGACGTTTATAATGCGCAGAAGGAGCTCAGTCCTGCAGCTGTCGCTGGGTTAAAACCTGTCAGCACTGGGGAGGGAGAGGCCGGTTTGGACAGCGGAAACTCCTCGAGCTGCTGCTTCTGCACCGAAAAAAACAGATCTAACGTCCAACCTGGACACATTTTTTGCTGCATTCGCGATGATCTGAGCGTGACTTCTGGGCGCTGAGTAGAGGCATCCCTCCTCTCTCTCTCTCCTTTTCCTCCCCTCTTTCTCTCCCGCCTCCCCTCACTGTCTCTGTCTCTCTTTCTCTGCCTTTTTTTTCCGTGGGTTCAGCACAGGCTGCCCAGTCAGTTAGCCCCCTTTTTTCAGCGGTGGGGAAGCTGATAGCGGTGGGACAACTCGGTTTCAGCACCATGGAGAGCGCCCGACTTCTGCTGCTCGGCGTGTTTGGTAAGAGAGTGTTTGTGTGCTGTTGTCGTGACTCCTCACTGCAGTGTGTGTGTACGTGTGTGCGTGCATGCGTGTGTGCGTGTGCATTCCCTGCGCGTGTTGAGCCACCACAGTATCTTCTTATTTCCTTCTTCTTATTGGATCTTCTTATTTATCACATTTTATTAACGGCTCGCATGAAAATAAAAATCGTGCAAACATAATTTGGCTTGCAGTTCGTTACTTTCTGACGTTTAGACTGCAGCCAGTTGCAGCGTGCTGTTGCTCCCCTGATACTGCAGATTTTAGTCTCCAGTGTTTCAACCTGGTTTTGACTTTGCCGTAAGGAAACAAAGGTGATATGCCTGTGATCTAAGATATCGGGAACCTTCTGCTTAAGTCAGAGTTGCCTAATACGCTGCCCTCTTTATGCTGATTCTGCATGTTTTGATATGCGTGCGTGAGTGTGTGTGTTAGTGTGTCTGTTTGTGTCTGTGTGTGTCTGTGT
>JAQNCA010000012.1:7276779-7290495 GCA_029783725.1 Acanthurus tractus
TGTGTGTGTGTGTGTGTGTGTGTGTGTGTGTGTGTGTGTGTGTGTGTGTGTGTGTGTGTGTGTGTGTGTGTGCCCCCTCTCCATCTGTTACCCCATTGACATAAACTCCTCCACCAATATTCTACCCTGTGGGCAGCTGTGCTCGCACTGTCCGTGGTGCTGGCGGAGCAGGAAGGCGAGAACCTGTCCGGTTTGTCCACCAACCCAGACAAAGCCATCTTTGCTGTCCGAGAAAACGGCACGACATGTCTGATGGTGGAGTTCGCTGTGAAATTCCTCGTGCCATATGACGTCCTGGCTCTCAATGGGATAGACGTAAGGAATCCCCGTACATAATTACACATGTGGATGCTTTAACAAAAATTAAAAACCCCTTGGTGTTTCAAGCATGTAAGCTGAGTAAAATGAGGCTTAGTGCTGAAGACATAAAAGGTTCATCTTTGTGCGTAAATGCGGTTTCAGGGCTGGAAAATTGTTTGAACAAGCACATTATTTCATCATTTCTTTAAACTGACTGTTCTTTTCTCCTATTAATGAGGAAACTGTATTTTTAACACATGAGAATTATATTTGGAACCTGCTTATGTAGTGTGTAGTCGTGCGTAAAATGCTGACGTCGCATCAGAACCATCATCGGAAAAAGGAAAAAGAGAAATTATTTTTTCATAACAAATATTTAATCACTAATTAGTGTATTTTTCTTTGTTTCTGCCTTTAAAAACAATTTATTTAAATAACGCTGCTTTCTGCATATCTGGTGACACTACAAGTTCGTGCGTAATAATGGGAAGCCAATGCCAAAAACTCCAATGTGGTAACACGCCAGAATTTGTCCCTATATGACAACTTTTTTTCCACTCTTGTTTTTCTTTTCGCAGCTGATCACCGAGCAGGCGTCGTTTATTCTGCCCCGTGGTGCAGAAATCGAGGGGAAATGTGGGAGCACGGAGTCAGAGATCCACATATCCTGGAAGAACAATGCCTATACCCTCCGGATCTACTTCTCTAAGGTTGGCGAGAAAGAAATGTATTTCCTGTATCAGCACACGCAATAAAAGTCTATTCTGTTTTTGTTTTTTCCTTGAATCAAACACTATCAATCATATAAATAAAAACATGCCATAATACTACTCATGAAAGAAAACACAGATTAATTATTTCAGTCCGTTTTGCTAAGTTCTTGCTGAGACCAGCCTCCCCTCTCCGTGCGTTGGAAAAGCCCATTTTGACGCCAGCGTGTGTGTGTTGCAGGAATTCCGTGACAAGGGCACTGAGGTGTGGAAGATTAGCAAGGTCCAGTTCGTTTATGACACCTCGGAGACATCACATTTCATCAACGCATACAACCGTGAGTCCCCCGCTGAGCCTGTGTACAGTAGCTACTCAGCACATTTCCATCCCGTCTGCTTTGATCGCAACTTGCTCTCGTTCATCTCACATTTGCATTCAGAAGGAATTACAGGGTTGACTCATGCATGGATTTAGGATTTTTGCCCTCTTTGGATGAACAGTTCAGAATTTTTATTATCATAATTATTACAGATTTAAGAGAGTTCCTCATTAGTTACAACTGGCATTTTTTTTAAATACACGTATTATTGCAAATTCTATTATGACTCATTTTTACAATATAATAAAACCTCGCATGCACTTAGTGTCGGACCTCTTTCAATAAGCCCATCACATAACTTTAATGAGTTAATTTTAATTTTATGGTTTTCTTATCAGTTCTAAATATTTTAATTCACTTTGCAGAATTTTGCCCTTTTTTCACCAGTGGATCCACTGAAATTGTATTATTATATTATACTATAAATCATCATAAATTTGAGAATTTGCATGAATCTCGTTCTCTTTGTATACACCTATGTCAATCACACACGCACATACACACACCTTAAAATCAAGGTACTTTGTAATTCATGCTTCCTATATGCTCATGCGTATCTCATCCCTTTTCCCCAGCTGGGAAGCACACAGCCAGCACCCACCACCTGTCGGCCTTGGTGACCCCCGCCGGGCGCTCCTTTGTGTGCCAAGCGCAGCAGACCCTCACGCTCATCTCAAGTGACCACCAGAAGGGTGTCACTGTGTCCATGTATGACATCCAGATCCAGCCTTTTGACATCGCCTCTGACTTCATGTTCAGCGAACGTAAGAACAACAGACAGAACCTTTTTGAGAGGAAGTACCACGAAAAAAGCACGTCTGCCTTTGGCGCACACTGTCACTGTTTCACCCATCATGAAAGAACAGAGATGATCATCATGATGGGACCTGCTGAGGCTGAGGGTGGTTTAACTTTACATCTACCTCTGTCTCTGAGTCACACACATAAACACACAGGGGGGTTATTACTGCAGTATGAAGAGCACATAAGGCTGCAGAGTGGGAAACGGGGAAACGAGAAAAAAAGAGGGGGTGGAGATGCAAGAGACAAGGGGGGGCGGGGGGGGTGTCATTAGGACTTTATGAGTGCAGTTATATCTTTCCCCTCAATGCAGTTTTTATAGACACACTCGGTGTACTTGGCCGTCCTCTGAAGCCAATCACCTTGGAGGAATCATTTGCTCTGAGTTGCTGTAAACTAGGCTGTGCCATGCTTCACTGCCTCCCTCCTGGTGTACATTACTGCTGTCCACAGGGAGAAACACCTTCAACTTTAAACCATGTACACACACGGTGCAGCCAGTTGTGGTTAAGCTGTCTTCACATTCACCCCTTACAAACATCCATGTATGAAAAGACTTGTGTGCATGCTAACATGCCTTTGAATGAGCACACTAGAGGAAAAAAAATGTGTCACTAATCGCATAACTGGGAGTGAGAGGAATATGTGTCATTCAGTGGGCAAAAACCTCAGGAACGTTTGCTTCCATGCAAACAGATACTACCTCTATTTGTCACACACGGCTACTACCCACAGATAAGCACATATATGCCTCAGATAACTATGCGTGCTGCTCTTAAGGTATGCACAACTCTATCAGCTGACCTCTATCAGCTTTACTGAACCTGTAAGGAGCCACATGCTGATGAAGATAACAATGACAACCACATAAAAAAGTAATGAATAATGCAGTCAAAGGCCCAATATGCACATTGCATCAAAAAATTCTATACATGTTTAATGAAAAGGTATTGTTCAACAAATCAAAAGTCACTTCACATAATATCGACCTGCAACTATTTTGATAATCAAACATTCAGATTATGTATTAAGCAAAATGTCCTAAATTCACTTTTTCCAGCATCTAAATGGTTTGGTGGTTTCTTTAAATCTTCACAATTGTGAGGTTAATATATATTTGGCCTTGGGGCCTCAGGTCATATTCAAAAAATAAATCTAAAGATAAAACTTAAAGAAAATTGTTGCATTTTTATCTATTTCTAGAAATTGTACAGACTAAGCAATAAATTATTTGATCAAGAAAACAATAAGCAGATCAAACAATAGTAAAAATAACAGTTATCAATCTCATATGAAGACACACAGATAAAATAACAAATGACAACTTGATTTTATCAACATGATTCCACCAAAAGCATTAAAAAAAAAAAACCATGAAATTATCACCCAGCCTAAACAGACATTTGAACACACACTTGAATTTTGAACAAATCTTCACTCTATTTATGCCCTTTTGGGACCCTTGTTAGTTCAGTCCCCTCATCATGCTGTTTTTATTACTCCTTTCTTGCAGCCTACAAGTGCATCACCGATCAGCGGGAACGCCTGGAGGAGACCCTCCCCCTCATTCTTGGCTTCATTCTGGCCCTCATCATCGTCATCACACTCACTATCTACCACTTCCACTTGAAGCTGACGGCAAGCCAGCCTCAGCTCCCCAGAGATCGCTCCATGTACAAGAACATGTAGTCAGCAGCACCATGGCGGCCCCCCTCAGCTCTCTCCAAAGCTAACCTGACAAAAGACTTGTCTCCTCGACGTCCCAGGCCTAACACCACAGAGGAAGAGTGCTGTGCAATGGACTGATTCCCTGATGGAGAAAGCCCTGTAGCCTGTACTGTAGGCCCACTGGAACCACTGGGAGTTAATGGGACAGCTTGGGGCCTAGCATGGATGTAGTTGGAGGGTAAATCCACCAGACCTAATTTACCCAGCTGCTGAATTGAATCTTAGTGCCATTACTTCCTGGTTTGCATTTTACAGTGTTAAGAATTTTAAAATACTTAAAACATACATATATGCTTTAATGGAAACATGATTGATTTTTCCTACGAGTGTTGTTTGTCATCCGAAAATCACCAGCTTTGGTTTACAGTTCACATGTTTTTTACATCACTGAGATCTGGTTTATCATTTCATCCATCTTTATCTGAGTTCTCTTCGCAAGAAATTTCAGAAAATGCCAGAGCCTCTGCTGTCAGTTGCCAACAGTTTGTCGTCTTCTCCTCTTTCTCTCTTTGCAATTGCCGCTAAATAATTTCAGTACCTAATGTCGATTCTGTATTTGCTAATCTGGATCATTTTTTGTTAAAGAATCCCTTTTTATTTCATTTTTGAATGCAGTATAGTGTTTTACAGTGGACAAGTCTTGTGGTGTTTGCAGTGCAGTGGCATTCAGAGTTGTGATGTTTTTGCTTTGACTTCGACAAATCTTTTCTCCGCACAAATGTATGGAACATATCAAAAAAGGAAGAAAGAAACAAACGTCTGACAAAAATTCTGTACTAAAGAGTTAAGAATTTATCAGAATGCCATATGCGAGAGTGCTTATAAAAATGCAGAGAGGTTATTACATAAAAAAATATATGTGAATAATATTTTCAAAATCAAAGTCTATGCATAAAACTCTGCTGATGCAATTTTGTGCAGTATTCTTCTCCTCATTGAAATAAATAGCTGGAATCATCTCTAAACACCTGTCGATTCATTTCTATTATCTATGACATCACTGGAGTGTGAACTCTTCTTTCAAAACCATCAAAAGGCTTTCCTGTATATCATTAAATTAAAATCAATCAAGTCTTCAGTGGACAAGTTAAATGGACTGACTGTAAAAAAAAAAGGTGATTGATAGTCCTGTCAGAGGAGACGCTGCAGGGACCAGATATTGATTGCGTCGTCCGAATCTAGACCTCGGAGGAAACGAAATATGAGCACGTCTAATTGAAAATAAATAGAGCATTTGTGTCAGCTACACCTATTTGCTTCAGCAGCGTGGATGTCATACATCACCCTCAGTTAGAGGACATCAAAGTCAAAGTCCTTAATCCAGTTTTTCACCCACACTGGTCACATCATTGTGTGGATTGATCTTGAAGAAAGATGGTCTTTTTGTTACATCAACTCAAGATCTGAGAGGCCTATTCTCACCGCTCCGACCTCCTTTTTGACTAGAATTTAGCAGTAAAGATTAGACCAAGTACAGGTTACAAATGATTTTTTAAAAGAATAATATTTCGTCTGTACTGTCAGGACTGAAAGCTGTGTTGCATCAGCCACTTTTCTGTCTACTTAAACTAAAGGCAACATTCACTTACATAGGCACCAAAATATACTCATTGCTTCCTGCACAATAGAGTCAAAACACTAAGTATTTTCAGAGATTACAGAAATAAAGCGCAACTCATTAACTTTAGCAAAAAATGTACTTATTGGAGGACTTTTCATCAAAAAGGTCTGAATGAATTGTAGTGTGGGCCATATTTCTATTCATCCCCAACAAACATGTAACTCAATTTAATTTGATTTGTATTGTAATTTTAGTAATTTGGAGTGGCAGAGGTCTGCAACAAAAAGATGTCACAACCCTTCCTGGTTTCACCCACTGATGGGGACAAAAATGAGTTAATTTCATTTTCTAATGTAAAGTTAAATCTATAGCATAGTCATCAGAAGAATTTCAATCTGTAAAGTAACTCCAACTGTCGGATAGAGTAAATGTAGCAGAGTAAACACAAGACAATGTTTCCCTTTGAAATGCGAGAGTTAAACTGTGAAATGGCATACGACTGAAATACTAAAGAAAAACCAAAAAGGTCCTTCGAAGTTGTACTGAACTACAGTACCAGAGTAGAAGTAGGCTATTTAGTTACTTTCCTCCTACAGTGGTGTTTTCACTGACATAATCAGAGAACAGTTGTGAAACAAATAAATTGTCCATTCTGATAATGACGTGTAACACCTGCTCATGTTGTGATCAGTTCATTTAAAAAATGCACCTGAACGTCCCACAGGACACCTTCACGTGACCAGGGTTACTATGACAACACATGACCAATGGCGGACAGGGCAGAGCCGTGAGCAGAGCTAACTAGCTTACAGACTACATGTTTCACTCTAAGACGAGTTTTTAAAAACCCAAAACACTCAACCATTCACCAAATGTTTGTGCTACAATACACCTGAGACACAATCAGCATAGAAACAGCAGCTCACACTCTCACACACCGACTAAATGTAACAAGCAGCCGAAAAGTGGAGACCGTATTTAGCAGCCTGGGTTCAGAAATACATCTGTCCACTCCGAGTTCAGCCGACAAACAAACAAACGAACAAACAAGCACTTTGACTGATTTTAGGCAAATAATTTACAGAAATAAAAAAAATATATATATAGTGCCAACCCAAAGCTGATTTAGAAAAACTTAGCCTACCTGTTGCTGGGCTTCACAAATTTCCAAAAATGTTGGAGCTGCCGGTCCAGTTTGTCTGTGATGTGGCCAAAGTAATCCCTTTCCTCCATTTTCAACAAGTTTCGTCGACTTTTTTGTGTGAATTATTCCGCACATGGACACGTTTCTCCAACAACGTCGTTCAAAGTCGGTAATATGCCATTTCTTCAACTGTTTACAGGGTTATTAAACTAAAAACTCGTGAATTAAAAAAATGACTAGCTGGTTATATCCGGTCTGTGGCATTTCACTGTAATTTCTAAAATTTGTCGAAAGTTCAGAAATGCAGCACCTTCGAGCTGCGTGGAGACTTCACAGAAAACACAGGTGTAACAAATTAGTGGTCACAGCCCACCTGTGCGCCACCGTAGCGCAGCGCAGGTCTGTGGACCAGACAAAACTGGGCGGTAACTGGGATTTTAAAAAAGCCTTGAATGGTGCTCAGCAATGCTACCCTACCCAGCCTACTGAAGACATTTTAAACAGATATCAAAAAATAATATTTTATCAATGTAACTGTTAAAAAACATCATTTATCCCTCCAAATGAGGCCTCGGAATTGTCCACACTGCGGAAAATTTGATTTAGAAAAATCTTAAATCTCTTCATTCCGTTTTCATCTGTCATTCTTTAATGAATTTACTAATTTTGTCTAAGAAAAGTCGCATTTAAAGATATTGACTCTATACAACCCTCCTACAGGTTTTTTAAAATCAAAGGGCGTGACCTTGTTGTCCCCGCTGGTAGCGGTGGTCCTGAATCAAGTTGTCAGTTCATGGACTAGAAAACACATGTAACTTTACTTTTATGAGTTGTCAATAGGTAAAAAAAATAACATGGGAGAAATTAATAGCCATCTCAAGATAGTGCTGAACCACTGATACATCTGCCTGGGAAGAAATTTACAGTTGTGAACCTTGTGTACCTTTTGTGTGATGCTGAGAGTTTGAAGCAGTGAGTGTGGTCTTTTCAGAATATATGGATGTGTGACATTATTCAGCTTAATTGTGACTCAGTGACTCTGCTGTCTTGAGTGTGATCCTCATCGATGCCCTGCAGTCCCACTGGCCCCAGTACTTGTGCTTTTATTTACTAGGCCGTCGGCACAGGTATCTTTCTTTGAGAGAGAAGCTCCATTCTCTGTCCGAGCTAAATCAATATCCCATTACAGTGCTTCAGAGGGAAATGGCTCAGAGGAAAGAAAGAGAAATAACCTCATATATTATGGCAACACCGATCCATGGATGTGTCTCTTTGTGCTTCGCTGTTTGGAGGTGAAGTTAGAGTGAAATAGTTGGAAATGAGAACTGCTGAATTTAAAGAATATGGAAGACCCAAACAACAAAGAGAAAATAAACTGTTGATGACTGAAAGGAACTCCCTTGAATAATCTGACAGTGTGCTGTTTAAAAAAAAAATCTCTGCTTGATATGAGACACGAGAGAAGAAGATAAAGAAGAAGAAAAGGAGGAGGAAGAAGAGAAAAAAGAGGAGGCTGCAGAGGGGGATGAAGGAAAAATCCATGCAACACATCTCAATGTTTTTATGGGCGTTTTTTTAATTAAAACCAGCTTCACTGATAACAAACATGCAGTATCACTGTACAAGCCAACACCACAGATAAGTGTTACTCATTCAGGTCTTGACACATTGTCAAGGATTAGCCAGCAGCACGCGCACACACACACACACACACACACACACACACACACACACACGCATACACACAGACTTTCAGATATACAGAGATAATCACGCTCTACCTCTTTTGCTCTTTGACGCACACACACATACAATCACACGCTCACATTCGCGTACCCACAGTCATATTTACATATCACAGTGAATGATGGGTAAAAACGACACAGGGAGGAGGATTACACTGTTCTCCCGGTCCGACCAGAGGTGAGAATGGCAGCACAGTTCCAGTGATAGCGAGTGTGTGTCTGACTGAGGTGGGATAAGGAGTGAGATGATGACAGTGAGGATGTGAGTAGCAAACAAGACCTTTTATCAGCATCCTAAAATCTGCGTGGCAGGCGGGCGCCCTGGATTGGCGCCTCTTAGCATTTAGAGAAAAAAGGATGAGACTCATACTATATAAAAGAAAACAGGTCTGTTTAGAAGATTTTTTTTTTTTTGTCAAATCCACTCAATCTGTGCTACATTTAAATGCATGGTGTAATTATCATAAACACAAGGATTCATTGTTTCATAAAAAGATCTGGGGTATTGCTTGGATGATATACCAACTGATATCACTGTCTGCCAATGCGCTTTAAAAATGTAAATCAAAACCCCAAAAAACAAAATAAACTCAACAAACAAAAAAAAGGCCACACTACCAAAAAATAAACCTTCAAGTCCAATAAATAAATAAATACTTTAAAACATCATACAAAAATTCTGACGTTACCCTTTTTTCCAACATTTAATGGAAGTTCTGTCTACAAATGTAAGATAATAAATATATTTAGTACTTTTTTTGTAACAGTTAGGTTTAGGTGAGTTTATTTGGGATATCTCTTATATCTTTAAGCAAAAACTGGATTATAAACAGTAGGAAAGATCTCTGCAGAAACTCTATTTAATACTGCTCATATCACAATGGTTACGACACGATAAAATACTGCAAATTATCAAAACTGTACAGAAAAACTTACAAGTTTCTCTAAAATACATTTTCACTGTTAGTGTGTGAGGAGATACAAGAGAGCTCGTCTCTGTTTGACCAGCCGAGTGGCAGCCCGTCTTTCAGAGGGACTAACTGACGCAGCAGCAGCAGCCGCACAACAGTCCTCACCAGTCGAACACACCCCTCTCTGCACGCAGCTGATTGTTCTGCCCTCTGCTGTTTGGGGTCTTGAGCAGAGCGCCGGGCCCTGTGGTCCCTCCATCCCTTCAGCAGCTCGTAACATCCCTCTGAAGCTCTTGCTGATGGCTATTAAAACTCTACATGGAGCTGAAGAGTCAGTCTAGGAAGAGAGAAGACTGCAGTGGGGCGAGCCAGCCCATGCATTTCTACTGCACGTCTAGTGAGTTCCTCTTTAGTACACTCTTCTAATCCAGTTTATAGTTTCAAAATGGTTGACTTTTTTTTTTTCATCTTTTCACTGTCATGTGTTTTTATTAAATGTATTTCTTAGATATTCCTCTTGCTATTCTACTTCACGGTTACAGGTGTCGGTGTTAGTGGCGCGCCACCAAGCGGTGGGGTGTTTTGGCTGGGTGAGGGCAGTGCCACCCTAGTGGTGTGTGTATGTGTGTGTTTTTTTAGTGTAGAGGAGGGCAGGGTTTGGGCCAGCACGTCAGCGGTGGCGATAGTGTCTCATAAGGGGCACGATGCAGGAAGGAGGTCCAGAAAGCTTGAGGAAGGGGTGCTGGAGGAGTTCCTGGGCTGTGGCTCTCTGCGAGGGCTCCCTGACAAGCATCAGGTCCAGGAAAGACCGAAGCACAGAGGACACCTGAGGACATAAAGAAAAGCTTTATTTGAGTATTTGCTGCAAAGGGAAGTTTACGACAAACATAAAAATGCAAAAAGACCTTAAGTATAGAACATGCACTAAAGTGTTACATGAAAGTGTGAAACGTGAAATATTGCCATATAAAAACAGAGTATGTCATGTACATTTTTAACAATGCTAGCTGGTAAGTCAGTCCACCACCAGACTTCTTACCTTGTGCGACTCTTTTAGCCTCGGGGGCAGGTTGTCTCGTATCCTCCTCATGGCCTGCAGAGGGGGTTCATTAAAGTAAGGAGGCTCTCCGTCCACCATCTCGATCACCATAATGCCTAAAGACCAGATATCCACCTGCAAACACAAGAAAATATTAATTGTCACTGACATCAGCGCCGTACACCACAGTGCACAAACACACCGCACAATGCTAAGTCTCTCTGGCTCAGTGTGAGTGCATGTGTGTGTCCTCCTCACCTCAGTCCCATATGGTAATCTAGAAATGACCTCTGGTGCCATCCAGTAGGGCGTTCCGACGAGGGACTTCCTCTTGGGCACTTCTTTGGAAACTTGGGCACAAAAGCCGAAGTCTGATAGCTTAATCTGCAAACACATAAACATCATGCTGCTTTCAGGTTCCACTCGTTATGTACGCGTGTGGACATACAGTAGAAATTGTATTAATTCAGAACCTCTGTGTTTGATGTCAAGCAGGGCACTGACCCACTGTGATGAAGAGCTTTCATAGAAGACACTAATCTCCGGTATTAGTGGTTAATCATCCTTCAATTAATTACGTCTTATCAGCTCTTTAGGAGGCATTAGGCAGGATTTAATTACTGCGGCATGAGCGGTAATTGATGATGATAAGTTTCTGGCACTGGCTGTTGACAAGTGGCAGGAGTGGCCCCCATGGATAAGGTCAGTGAGTGTGTGAGAGTCTATGTATTAGACTAAAATCACCAATGACAGAAACAATGGTAGCAGAAATACATTGGGAATTATTAAGATCCCTTTTTAAAGAGTAATTTTTGGGTTTAAAAACATCCCAAAAAGAGAAACTTAATTAAATAATATATGTAAACACACAGATAGAAGCACACACACACACACACACACACACACTCGTCATGTGCACTTACCCTGCCATCACTGGTCAGGAGAATGGAGTCGCTCTTTATGTCGCGGTGGATGACACCCTGTGTGTGCAGGTAGGACAGAGCCCTCAGCACCGACAGACACACTGTAGCAATCTGCTCCTCATTCATCCTGTGAGGAAACAGACACACACACGCACACACAAACAAAACGTGTGTCAGCAGGCACTATGAGAAGAGAAGAGCCTCTAAAACCATCTTTGACGTGATGGATTTTTGGAAAAATAAGTCAGTTATTATGAACAATAATGATAGATAAAACTGCACTATTTTATAATGAGTATTTGTCTCATTATTTAGCTACAGAAACATGACAAACAATACAAGTTTCTGGTACCAGAGCAAGTTGAGGCTGTTTGTTGTGCAACACTGAATCTGCACAGAAATACACAAAATGACAAAGAAGACACAAACAAATCTGTTTGGATGATCTGTAACTGTCTGTGCTGTTCAGGTTTTTAAAAGCTGAAAACTGAAATTGATTCCAGGGCTCTTTAAAATGTATACAATATAAATATGTGCAAATATAATGATTATATTTATACATAATAATTTATATAATTGCAGTTATGAAGGGGAAAAAAATATTTGGTGTATTTCTTGTTTTTGTGAGCTTTTGTACAATTGTTAGAGTCTCTTTTCATCTCTGTTAGAAAAGAGACAATAAAACAAAAAAGCTTAAGAAAAAATTAAATAAAGAATCTTTTAAATTATCTTTTAATATCAGGATTATATTCTTATTTTAATTTTTTATAGGATGATAATCATGTGAAAATCTGTTATCTTGACAGTCAATTTCATGGTAATTTTATTAGTTAATGTTAGGACATTCTAATTAAAACCACTGTAATACTGTGATAACTTTTAACTCGTTGTATTCATCAAATTATATTTTCTTTAATTGCCACTGATGGCATGGCAGTATATGTATTGTATAACCTCATTTTCTTTAAGAATTTTATTCATTTACTCTACACAGTTTGCCAATTTCCTCTTTTTATCCAGCAGCTTGAACAGTCTCCCACACAGATGTCTGCATTTTTCTCTGAACGTTTTGTCTTTGGAGGCTTTGAGGGAGGAAGGCTATATTATTATTAAATAAGTGAAAAAAAATAAAAGTGTCTTGCATAAACGGTATAAAGTTCTTCAAAATACAGCACAGTTGAGTTTGGCTTCAGACTTTTACGGCAGTTTAAAAGAGACTACTATTAACCTCAACTAAAGATGGTGCAGAAATTTCCCCCTGTAGCCTGCGGCGGCTGTAGCTGTGATGAGCAGAGCATGCAGGAGGGTCCCATATGGAGGGACGGGGCGATGCAGTGCGTCTGACTGAGCTCACACAGAAACTCCCAGCTCCACTGAACATTAACATCTAGACCCAGCTGGCCAGGCCATGCTGTGTGTTTATGAGTGTGAGTGCACACATACAGTGCATATGCAGAAATAGAGATTTGCTCATTTGCAGGCAGGGAACATACACATGTTGTACATGTTTATGCAAATAAAGTTCACACACACAAAGAGTCAAACGTGTAACTGTCTCAGCACTCACACATTTACACACCTCTCTCTTCATCGTATTGTCTTGTCAAAAGAATTGCACTATTGGAGATGACACTTGCAGACTTGTAGTATGTGAAGCAACCCCAGGGACATGCACACACACATACCCCCACACACATACGGATACAAACACAGCAGCAGATTTTATTGTCACACATGTATGCTTTTACCATCATGAGAGATAAATGAGCCTTCTGCTGATGGGAAAACAACTGGCTAACTCAAAGTGAATCACATAGAGATGTGTATGCAAAGACAATGCACCTCTTACTGTCCCAACCTCTTCAGGCTTCCTAAAACACACACACACACAACAACACACACAACTGAACAGAAAACAGGATCACTGAAATAGAAAATTGTTTCAAACACAAAGTGAAAAACAATTTTAATGAGCCTGTAAAGGTTGCCAAGGGGAGGAGAATTACACAAGCACCTACACACACACTAATGTGCAGATATTCATCCACTCATACACACACCAGTGAGCACATATACCTATGCTTTTGCACTTACATGAGATAATATTCCTGTGAAGTGCAGCTTATTAACAAACTCCGAAGTATAATTGAAATTTGAACGTGATTGAAATAGTTCAGGAACATGAACGCCCATTCTGCCGCTGCTGACTCGCCTGTGTGTGTTACTAAAGGTTTGTGTGTGGGTGTGTGTGTGTGTGTTAAGTATCTGAATGTGTATGTTTGCTACCAACAACCCAGCAACCTGATGAAGCTTGCACAACGCAAGGCACGCAGCAGTTATTTTCTCAACAAAAGGCTTAACAGAAATAGCACAAAGCTTTCACATGGACCAATATGGCTACACGCACACACACACACACACACACACACACACACACACACACACACACACACACACACACACACACACACACA
>JAQNCA010000012.1:7290877-7303530 GCA_029783725.1 Acanthurus tractus
ACACACACACACACACACACACACACACACACACACACACACACACACACACACACACACACACACACACAGTTCCAGTTCAAGTTAAGCAAACTCATGAAAAAGAGATATCAACTCATGTGCATACTAAAACTCCTTAACACACACACATATACACACAGACAAACAGGCAAACATCTGTGTGGGAGACTGTTCAAGATGCTTCACGGTTGCAGCGGTGCTCAGCCTCAGCAAAGCGTATTATTAGCATCCGACACCGCGCACTGTTAATACTGACACTCCACACAAATGACTGTAATTAAACACCAAGCACGAAGTAAGCTTAAAACAATGAGGCAGCAGCTTAGAAACACGACACAACAACAGAGAGGCAATTAGGGAAAGTTGGAGAATGATCCTAAAACTATCAAACGCATGACTGGATTACAGCCCATCTGCCGGGTTCTTGTGGTCGTCATTTGAAATGATTCATCTTTGTGAAATTTCTGATGTGCAGAGCAAAATAAACAACGTTATGATTTCTAACAACACATCTTTTCTTGCAAGTTACCAGTTAGACCATCTGACTGGAGGACATGAGCCTTCTCACATATGGTTGCTTCCTCTGTTCTTCACAGCACTTAAATACACATTTAAGGTTAAGTCATTTAACACAACTGACAAAAGACACACAAAAACAGCTGCCCTTTTATTTGGAATCAATGCCTTATAATGCATTATAATATAGTTTATTCAATTTTATTTCTTTAGTAATTTAAGCTCTTATCATTCATTTCAATCCTCTTGCATGCAGTCGGTCCAAAAACAAGCTGTCAGGGTTTGTAGCGACAAGTTCATCATTTTAAGAAATATGGCACTTTTTTGACAAACTTAAATGAAAAGGTGATAACAAACTGTCTAACCTCTGGACAGAGTCAAGACAGCTGTTTCCCTGCTCCCAGTCTTTGTGCTAAGCTAAGCTAACACACTCCCGGCCATAGCTTCTTAACAGACTTGAGAGTGTTATTGATTCTTGCATCTTCATTTCAGGAACTACACAAATGAGCATATTTTTTTAAATGGTAAATATTTCATTTGCTGGTGCTGACACTCTTACTGATCCCACTAAACTGATTCCCACTAACTGTCTCACAACTTTAAGACTGTATACTGAATGTGACACTCTGCACTTTAAGAGTCTTAGCTAAAGTACAGTTCTATTTGTTGTTTTAAATGGGTTGTGGCTTACTCTTTCATACTAATACCAACATTTATCTCCATTGGTTATGACCTGTGTAGGGGTGCTCAAATCCCATTATATCACTTGCACCAGCTTGCACACAAGGTCCTTTAAAATTTACTTTTTGATAGTTGTCTTGTAACTCTTGGTACACTTTTTAATCTTTGAATGTGTTTCTACATTTAAAAGAGGTTACCTGGTGTGGGTCACGATGTCAGTGAGAGCCCCACCCTCAAGGAACTCCATGACAACCCACAGCTCGTCTCCAACCAGGTAGCTGTTGTACATGTCGACCACGTTCTCGTGGTGGTAGTCCCTCATGATCACCACCTAAAACACACAGAGAAGGAGATGAATATGATACTACATCTGCTTGTTATTTTTTCTAGACATTATGTGTTTTTATAGGAGCGTCACATGACACAGAGCCTAAACAAAACCTGACCTATAAATTATATATTCTGATACTAAAATTATGGCCAAGACTTATTTTCATGTAACACAATTATCATTATTGTTGCCATTATCAATTGCTAAATTCAATTCTGTATTGGTTCAATACACAAAATTGAATTGATAGAGGGATGTAAGACATAATCTACTTTTTAAATCATGTATTTAATTTGTGCTTATAATTTTATTTTTTTATTAATTCAACTTCCCTCAGTTTAATGCAAACATGTTCTGGAGGCTTAACTATAAAAGGGGAACATTCAGAAATTAATAGGATTACACAAAGCAAATTAGTTCCTAGCTGAACACCCACATCTGTGTTCACTGCACACATGTGCTAACATGCATGCATGTATTCCTTCCCTATCTCTTACTTACTTACACACACACACATGACACACACACAGAGATCCAAAAATAGAGTCAGAGCAACATTAATTGATAAAGAAAATCATCCAAGGTTCAACCTTGCAGTCAATTAACATAATTAATAAACATTTTCTGCGATACATGCAATCATGAAAATTGTTTGCAAACATAATTTTTTTTCACTGCAAGTGCAAATTATACCAAGCTCATTTTTCAATAGTTAGCAAACTGTGTACAGAAAAATCTATGAATACATTTCCAGCAGAGAATTTTTATTGGTGTGAGCATTACTTCATTCATAATAAAAATAGCACACTGTACACGTTTTAGTTCATAAGCAAGCTACTGTTGTGCTGTGAGATGACGTTGTTTTTTATCTGTTCGACACAAACTGAGCCGTGTTTAATGATGTGATTCAAACCAGTTTCATCTCTGCTGCAGCTTGTTTGAGCTATCGACAATCAGTCCTGATTTCACATGTGGGGGTGGGCATTACTTACAGAGCAATGCAACATCAAGCATCCAGATAAAAAAAATACTCACAATCAAAACATACAAAATCAGAAAAGAGTACATGAAATGTTTAAAGAGATAAAGTTAAACAGGGATGGTAGTCAGTGTACGTCTGAGCATGCATACTGTGTGTCCTGCAGTTGGGAACTATCTCTGTCGGTCTTTCATACCTCATTAAAGAGCAGCTCTCTCCTCTGCTGTTTCCTGAGGTCCATCTTCTTCACAGCCACCTGCTTGCCGCTGTGTTTCTCGCTGGCGATGCACACGATGCCCGTGGAGCCCTCACCAATTTTGATAAAGCTGTCCAGGTATTCCCGAGGGTCTCCTGCAGGCGAATACAAGTAAAGCTCAATACTGATGCAACGTAAACACAAACAAAATGTTTTTATGTTCAGTGACACTTTTTGTTGTCCATTTCTCACCTGGGTTGACCACCAGCTGAAGTGCAGCTCTGAACTGCTCATGTGAGACTCTGGAGGGTTGAGTGTCAGAGCTGGAGCCCCAGGATGGGGGCGGGTAGGCCCCCGGGGGGATGTAAGGTGATGAAGGCTGTGAGTAGGCCCCCTGTATTTTAAAAACACACAGACATACAGAGTGACTGTAAGGCTTTTAAAAAAAAAATTAAATAAACTCCCAAAACAACTTAAAATGCATTATACCTCTGCTAATCTATGGGCCAGTCATCCAATGTCCCATAAACACTATGAATCTTGAAAAAAATAAGCTTTTCAGGCCTGTTGTCACTTTGCTACAATTTGATTTCCTGACAGTTTCATTGGTTTCTTTTAAATGTTTTCTTTTAGTTTTAAAAAGCATAATGATTGTTTTAAACCCTTAAACCAAAACCTATTATATCAGTTTGTCCAAACCCTGTAATGAATCTTTCTGGTAAAATGTTTAAAGGCAGAAGACACTCAGTCTAATATGCACTTATCCCATTCAAATGATGACTGATTTGTATTGGACCCACAAAGCCTGACTGAAGCATCTTTATGTCATCATTTGTATGAGTAAACACAGCGAACATACTCTACCTGAGGGGTGTATGGTGGGCTTGGCTGGGAGGGGGGGTGGTGGTAAGGTGAAGGTTTGTAATGGTGAAAGACAGGAGGGTAGGGCAGGTGTGCTGGGGGGTAACCAGGCGGCTTAGTGAGGCTCTGTGGTTGCTTGAGAGGCCCTCGGGGGTAAGTGTCACCACCTGTCACCTGGGGACTGCCGTCACGTAACGGGCGCTCATAGTCACCCTGTAGAAAGAAGTACAGGGACACGGTTATTTTATTGAGGGATGCATTTTTAAAGAAACAACACTGTGACATGTGTTTACTGTTTGCACTGAGTGTGTTGGATGGATGGGTGTGAATGCATGACCACATGCTCTGTGAAGCGCTACCCTCACGTGTGTCTGCAGGTACATCAGCCCCTGACAGAACTAACAGAACACATTTAGTCCACAGGACAGGAACCATACTTTATCATTACCACCCACCAAAGCTCCTCAGCTACTCCATTCATCAACCAGGAGCCAAGGGAGCATCTGGATCTGGGACACACCTCTTCTGCAAGATCCTAGAAACACCTGAGTCTCTTTTAAAACAACATGGCAGCATAAATAGCCTACTGGTGTATACATACACACACACACACATAGTGGGAATGTAGAGCATCATACAAGGAGATCTAATAAAAGCTCAGTTGTATGACTCAGCTGATTTGTTCTGACTCATAATGGGCTTTGCACACACACACACACACACAAACACACCTTGAGGAAAATCTCAAACCAGTTGTTCAGTGTGGACTCTGCAGTATATACTGCAAACTATTGAGACAGTCATGGGTCAAGCTGCCTCCACACTGCGGAGATTAAATTAAATTACCTCTGTCACACCTCCCAAAAATGATCTTTAACCAGCCAGATTTCTGTCCTCATAAATTCTCAAGAGACTGAGAGGATAATGAAAACTCCCTGTCTTCCTTTTTCCTTTTATTTGTTTCTCTCTCTGCGCCCATCACTCTTTCTGTTTACACATACACAAAGTAACACACACACACACACACACACACACACACACACACACACACACACACACACACACACACACAGATAGACAGGGCAGGAGGAGGAGCCCTGATGTGTTGGGATGGTGTATAATTACATGGTGTGAACTCTTTTAATCAATCACTCTAAGGCAGGTGTGGGGGGGCTGGGGGTGGGGGGTTGCACTGCTGCTGGGACGGCCCAGTCTTTGCCCCCCTCTCCCCTCACATTCTTTGGCCAGCACCGCTGGCTGGCTGTCAGCCAAGGGTCTCCTGATCCATGTTGGTTAAACGCGCATTAATCTGAGTTTGGCAGGGTAATCAACAACCTAACTCAACTGTGAAATTGAATTCCGCGGTAGAACATCGTTCGGCCAGTTTTATGCTAAGGCTGCAGAAAGGGAAAGTGCCGCAACATCAATTTGTCACCGAGAGCTGCGGCACTGAGCTCACACTCACCACAAAACACAGAGAGAGAGAGAGAGAGAGTGAGAGAGTGAGAGGGAGGAAGGAAGAAAAAAAGAAAGAAAGAAAGAAAGAAAGAGAGAGAGAGAGAGTGTGTGTGTGTGTGTGTGTGTGTGTGCGTATCTTTGTGTGTCTGTGCGTCTGTGTGTGGCCAAGTCTCCATGCTGTCTACTGTTACATCCCCATCGGCTCCCAACAACAGCAGGGAAAAAGAAGGATTTACTTCGGTGGTGTGAGTGGGCTGATTGAGGCAAAGAAAAGAAAAGGTAGAGAATGAGAGAGGAGAGGGAGAGGGTGGGTTTGTAACAAGGTTCGTGAGCTGAGAAGAATAGAGAGTCTTAAGCTGCCAGATGACTCCTTCCTTTTTTCCAAACATCACAAGGCAAATTAGGATGCAGTGATTCCTCAGCCAGCCCCTCATCTGATCTATGTTTAATTTGATTTGACAAAACAATACATGAAACAACAAATCAGATATTTACAATGAACTAAATATAGTCTTATCTTGAAGCATTTTTACCTTTTTGTATCAACTTCTATCAAAGCTCTGTTAAGTGCTTTGGTTTACCTTCACATACTGTATCTTTCTGTGAAGAGTTTGTTCTACAGCACAACGACTCAGAAAGTGGAAGTAATAAACAAAACGTAAGAGATATGACCTTCACCTGCATCACTTTCAATCCTGCCACTCTTGCATTCTCTGTGGCAGTTTTCTTCTCTGAGTGGCTATTTACTGAAGCATGCAGGTTAAATGGTTTTTCATCAAGGCACCCTGGGATCTACATCAGCAAATGCAGTTTTCCTCTCAGCTACTGGACTCATTGTGTGAGTGGTGCAGAGCTGTGACAACAGCATACACACCTTTGTAATGGGCCTAATGGGGCACTGAAAGCTTCGGAGAATGATATAAGCAATGATATAAAGAACATTTAAAGAAATGATATAAGGAATACCTCACAGAATGACCACGCTTTCTGTTTCAAAGAATAATTTGCCCTTTATCGCTATATAAACCAGTTCTGCGCTTTGTACTGCCTGTGTGCAGGAGGCGGCCTGAGTGATGGTCCCGCCTGGCCCAGCAGCTTTAAGTCAAACACACTATTTTACAAATAAAGCTAAAAAAAATCTACAGCTACCTCCAGGTTGGTCCTGCCTACAGTTACTCCATATTGTTTTTTAACCAATTTTAGGAGACTTGATCATTGTTATTGAATGAATAAAGTCTTAAGTATGTCCTGTGATTAATCAACTAGTCAACCACTGTGGGAGTTGTACACATTGTTCACTGACCTAGTTTCAATTAGAGATGCTGGATATTTTACAAACAATCAAGTCTCTAATGTGAATTTTATATTTACAGTAGAGATAGACCAGTTCCTTTTTTTCTGGGTCAATACCGATACTGATTATTAGTAGTCAAGAAGGCCGATAACCGATATTTGGAGCCGATATTCATATCTGCTCTCGGGAGTTTCTCCACTCGGCAAAACTTTTTCTCCTCCTCCTCCTGTGAGCACTGTGCACGTACAGTTTTCAGTGCTGATTGGCTGTTACCCGTGCCTTAGCTCTGCATGTAACCAATCAGATGGTGCTGTGTGTGGGACAATGCAGGAGACAGAGTAGTGACTGCAGAGAGGCGCGGCTGCGTCAGAGCCAAAATAACCCAGTTTTAAATTGATCTCTTATTGGCTGTCGAAAAAAAAAGGCAGATGCCAATATGAGTTAAAATGCCAAATATCAGCGCCGATAATAGGCCTGGCCGATAATCGGTCTATCCCGAACTTACTGTACATTTTTTTCTGGTGACAGTATAATTTTACAGGCCATCTGTGAAGTAAAATTAGACCTCAAGCACATCACTTTCATCCTGAACTTTTTGTACTTTTATTCTTTGCACTTTTCTTGCTCTTAGTTGTCTTAGTTCTTTTAGTTTCATATCATTTGATCAAAGCAAAACTACAGAATTCACTTTGACAATTTACTGTCGTCCTGCTCTGGTTTATTTTTGCAACCATATTTGTCCACTTTGTTTACATCTGGTTTTGATTTTTATTTTAATTTTTTAAATTTCTTCCAACCATTTCATTGCCTTTCATTTATTCTACACTCTCTACTGTCCTACGTGCCTCTATTTGGCTCCTCTCTATGACTCTTTCTGTAATTCAGAGCCCACTGGTGGATGGTCAGCCTGAGCATTTATTGATCGGCGTGCAGTGGCAGTGACAGTGACAGTGGCTACCACGGTGGAGCAAATCTGTATGTGGCAGCACCTGCCTCCTTCAGGGTTAAGTAGATTAACAGCTGAAATCATCTATCTTGCAAGAAGACCGGAACAATTGTACAGAGCAAGAATGAGAAAGACTTAGAAACATAGAAAGAGATGAAAAGAATGGAAGAAAAAGAGGAAGTACAGGTGGATAGGAGGCGTGATTAAATGTTGGGATACATCTGTGTAATTTTCTCTGAAATGTTTCCACAGTTTTTCCAGGTGTGTGTCGAGTGCTGTTTCCTGGACAGCCACTTTAATATGAGTTTATACAACGTGCTTCACTGTTTAGAGAAAACATGGTCAGAGTCCCTCTCACAGTTATTTTCATAGATAGATTAGAATACTTTAGAATACATAGAATACTTTATCAGAACTAATCAATGAATGTAAATTGTCTGTGCTTGGTGTGGTTACCTTGGTTAATGTCTGTGAGTTTGCAAGACTCTCAGAGAGGCGAGGGTAGGTGTAAGAGCTGTAAGGGTGAGCCTGTGGGGGGCTTTTGAACAACCCGCTGGCTGCATAGGGAACATTTGGCTCCTGCAGCCCAGAGCCCGATCGAGAGCGCTGCCTTATAGCCGGCGTTGGGCTGGTCTGCGTCACATAGGAACTCTTGGGTCTCTTTTCGTATTCGTCCCGCAGACCGCCATAGCTCCACTCGCTGTCTGGGTAGTTGATCTGTTCACTGTGTAGCGAGGCACGAGATGGCGTGCCTACTGAAGTGTCCCTGTAGTCCTGACTGGACGAGCCACCCACAGAGGCACGATAATAGCCGCTGGAGCCCACCCCACTCCCCACCGTGGAGGCCACCTCATCTGCCGAGCGCCCTTTGCTCTCCAGGTAGGTGTGGTAGTCCGGGGGAAGCTTGCCATAGTCTGATTTTTGGGGCATGGCGTCCGGGTAGAAGGGGCTGCGTATGGGGTGTGAGTGACCATTCTGCTTGGTGAATCGATAGTGCCTCCCAACTGCCCAGTCCCCATCTATGGAGAAGCCTGGCCTGCTGGGATCAAGAGAGAAGTCCCTACCGGAGGTGTCCAGGTCACAGGAGTAACGGGAGTAGTAATGATTGAATCCATTCTCCTCTGGGGCGTTTGGATGACCACTGCTGGAGGGTTTGGAGCTACTTCCAGCCTGGTGGGGGCCCGGTGGGCTCTCTTTACGGAGGGAGTTGGAGCGTGTTACTGAGATGTTGTCAAACTCCTCCAACAGGCCATTGATGGATGCATCTTTGGGTGGCCGGTTCCCTCGAACAATGGTCTACAAGAAGAACAAACATATTTACATTTAACACACAAGAGAGTCAGCTGGCAGATAGTTTGATGAGGACAGCCCTGATACTTTGGGGTTGCAGTACATTCGATTCCAGTTTGATCATTCCTGACTGAAAACAGAATGAGATGAATTGAAATTCCTGTTTAATCAACTTCAGTTAACTAAAATCGTGTCAATTTTCAGGCGGTAATTTCAATTCATGTGTATCAGGGCTTTGTGACAAGTATGAAATTAATCATCACTTGCAGTAAATGAAAGTCGGTATTTGTCATCTCAAAGAACAGCAGGCATCAGTCTACACAACCACCAGTTGTGAGTTTGGATGCAGCTTGAAAATGCATGGAGATAAATGGCGGGATACCTCAGATGCTAAAAGGAAACCACCAGCGGTTTGAAGGAGCTCATTTCTGCCCCACTTCCCTCGAAACAGATTAGCTTCATTTTCAGTGGGCTGATCAGGATACATTAATAGTCGTGATGTTTGGTTTTATGCTCGTGAGGAGCATGAGCACACCAGCATGCACTTGCACACATAAAGGAAGAGAGAGAGTGAGGAAGAGAGAGAGGGAGGAAGAGAGAGAGGGAGAAAGACTGAACACACATGCTCACATCTGCTTCAAAGCAAAGGCAGCTTAAACATCAGGGGTGCTGCTTATCCCCTCCTACCTTGTGTTAAGCCCTTTACACGGATGTGTCGTGAGTCATGGGGAACTGGTGCAACAGCAGTGCTCACTGAACTAAACTGTGCATGATGTGTGTGCACGTATGAAGCTTTTAATGCGTGGCGCTTGAGGATCACCACCTCCATATTGATAAAAATCATGAGTGTGAATGCAAAAGGCCAGACGCACAGCTTTTATCTACCTGTCTCTCAACCACTTTGGACATTACAGGAAACACTGCATTAGAACAATGGAAACATGTTGCATGACTGTTGAGTGCAGAGAGGAGGCCGAGCTGAAAGGATTATTATTTGAATTTTAAATTCTTATATAATCTATCTGAGAGCTTTTTTTGTGATGCTCAAACATCATCTAACTGTGTTTTAGTAGTGTTTTCCTTGTATTACAGCCACAAAGAGCCTCGAGTATCAAATTCACCCAGTCAAGTTTTTTCATTTGGTAAACTTTGCACAATCCTCAGTCACCAAAGTTATACAAAAGGCTACTTCTGCATCATCACTTTCAACTCCTTTTCTTTTCTTTTCCCACATTAACATACTCAGTACATTTCATGAAAGTGCCCATCATGCTTTAAAGTACTTGCATCTTGATGTGTTTTTTTTTAGTCTCAGTCCATTTTCTGCTCACCTGTCAACGTTAACTCATGTGGCTTTCACAAGGATGAAAAAATCACTCCAAATTTCTCCCAAATAATATTCTCTAGGATGTCATAAAATGAATGGGTTTGTTGAAGCTCTAGCAATCGCGGAGTAGGACAAAGCAAATCTAAAATAGCCAACTGTAACCCAGCATGCCCGAGTCTGAGTGAAGAGTGTTTTAAGTTGAATTGACAAGGCAAATCGGCTCAGACTGCACGAGTCATGGCTAGCTGGCTAGCATGCTAATGTGAATAGATATTTAACATAATATTAAAACTGTTACTGTTTTGTTGATAATGTTCCTTCCTTTTTCAAAAAAAGTTCATATACAAACTCATTGCTTGTTCTAACTTACCACCATTTGTCTTTTCTATTATCACTTTAGATTTAAAAAATGTTCATATCAAGAGTGTTAACAATTAAAGACCCATTGTGTTTTTCACTTGTATCCTTATTAGTCTTTTGTACCTTTAAAGGTGTTTGCCGAGCCTAATTTAGACCCGACATTGTCACGTCAGCAAGTTCTTTGACAACCCTTGACAGTGCTCATGCCTTGCTGTCTGTCACATATCTGTCATACTTGTCTCTACTGTGGTTCGTTCGTGTCACATGTGCTGAGGCAGACGCAGAGAAAAGCTGGGATAATCATCAACCCTCAGCAACATTATGCTGACACAGGGATGCAAGACTCCCACACTTTGCTACCTGCAAATTGTCACTGCAGTCACACATCCTACTTCTCATCTCTTTCATCTATGAGATAAATTATGGCTCAAACCAGGCTAAAAAAGTACTAAAAGTATTACTTATTTTTTTAAGGAGAGTCTCTTTTCATTTTCATCCATTCAAGAAATACTTAGTAATGCCTAAGTAAAATTGTGACAAAAGTGTTGACTGTTAAACAATCAAGCAAACATTTGCTAGCTGTGTTGCTCCAAGTCAAGTAAAGCAATGTCAGTCTGTTGTAGCAACAACACAACCCCCCCTTATTTTGACTATTCTGACTCTTTTCAGTGTATTAACTTCAATGGTTGAAGTCACATAAGATAAACAACCATAAATAGCAGATTTACTGTCCTATATGTCTTTAGCAGTTTGTTGCCACATGAAATGGATACAAACCACTGGCACTGTATGTACAGTATCTCCTAACATTAGCTGAGTTGACTGTATCAGTTTCCATGTTGGTTTTTATTTTGATGTAGCTATCAGCAATGGTACTTTTGCAGTTACTGTGCCAAAAATCTGTTGACATCTCTGCAGGTTCTTCTCACCAAGTGTGATAGCAATCCTGACATTTCCAAAGGAGAATTATGAGTTGCTGGCTGTCCTGAGAGGTTTTTTTTTATTTTAAACTCAGCTCATAATTGAGCTCTAACAGTATGAAATCAATGTAGCTAATGTGAGTCAGTACACACTTATTCTTTGGAAATGAATATTGCAAAAACTAGCCATATGATTAGTCATACAGCACAAGCTAATGATAGCCATTTTTTTATTAATTCAACTTAAATTTCTTACAACTTTCTCTCACAAAACTTTCTTTTTAATTTTCTGACATAAAGCTACTAGTTTTCTTTCTTTTTTAGTGCCTTTTCTTAAGCAACATACTTAAATAAAGCCAATGCTCCACCTCTTTTTACTTTTAACACTGGTTCTTTCACACATCATCTCTTCCTCCTATTTTGTTTCTTGGTACGCCTCCCCTCTCCCTCTTTATCACCCCAGTTGCTCTCCTCTGTTTGAGAGCTATAGGCTGTTTGGTGCTGTGACCTGGAACCCAAGGTGGAATGGCCTATAAAAGCAGTGAGTAAAGTCTAGCTGAGAGAAGGAGACTGCAGGACGGATGGTCTTTTAAACAGGTCGGTGAGTGGAAATCTATCATGCTCTCGACAGATGTTGCAGTACACAGAGCAGGCTTGGACTGACATAAAAAATTACAAGTCATACAAAAATCACCTAGGTCTGCTCTTCATGATGTTGAGCTGCACTTCCTCTAAAAATAAAGCTCATGACACATTAACGCTGTTCCCGGATGTAACTAAAACTGTAACAAACAAGTACTGCTCCTAGCTTTGCCATAAGAAATATGTTTATGCAAATGGTTTGATTTGTGTGAAATCTAAAATGAGGTTTAGTCTCATCATGTCACGCTAAGGGAATGTTGGTGATCCAGAGCTAATTCAATTGGCATACAACAGTAGGGAGTGTCACTTATCTAATAAAACATCATGATCTTCATTTGGTTCTTAGTCAATAAGACTGTGTCTGGGAGCGTGACAGGTACAGGGATGGAAAGAGTTGCAGAAAACAAGGCGGCGAATAAAACCAAGGAGGTGATGAGAGTGCAGAGGGGAGAGGGAGACAAGGTTAATTGTGTGCCAAATCACTGTCAAACGGTTGGAATCAAGCCTGAAAATCTTTCCATTAATTTGAATTAGGGGGCTAATACAGGCTTCTGTACCCCCCTCCCCTCTATCCCCCCTGTCCTTACAGCTTTGCGAGCTCTGTGCATGGGGCGTGTTCGGCGGCGGCTGTGACAGCAGCCATATTTCACCGCCATGCAGCGTTGGCCTGTCCTTCAGTGATAAGCTGTAATAGATCTACTCTCTCTACTTACTACGGCCTGTTCAAGGTAAGCACAGGAGAGGGGAGGGAAGGGGAGGGGAGAGGAGAGGAGAGGAGAGGAGAGGAGAGGAGAGGAGAGGAGAGGAGAGGAGAGGAGAGGAGAGGAGAGG
>JAQNCA010000012.1:7303914-7315490 GCA_029783725.1 Acanthurus tractus
GGAGAGGAGAGGAGAGGAGAGGAGAGGAGAGGAGAGGAGAGGAGAGGAGAGGAGAGGAGAGGAGAGGAGAGGAGAGAAAGTGGGGGGGAAGAAATGGCGAGAAACAAAAAAGGTGGGATGATGCAGAACCAGCAAAAGACCTGAATAAGAAACTGTGTGGAGCAGCTGAAAAGGGAGAGAAAGAGGAAACATGGGTAAGAAAAGGATGGAGAAGGGATGACAAGGAAACAGAGGGAGGAAGTGTCGTAGACAGGGAGCCATGAAAAATGAGGCTCATTGGGAGATAAGGGGGGATTAACCTTGCTGGTAATGAAGGGAGGGTGTGATGGGAGGATGGAGGGAGGAAAAGAGGGAGAGATAATTAATGAGCTTGCCCTTCCTGTGACTCCTTGCTGGAACCATGGTTTGGAGGCTGCGCTTCACTTGCCAGCAGGGTCCCAGGACTACTGAGGGGCCAGAGGAGGTGGAGAACAAGGAGGAGGAGGAGGAGAAGGAGCAGCTCTGCTGCATGGGTTCTCTGCATCTCTGTTTCATTTGAGTTTGGTTCTGAAACTGATCTCTAGTCAACTTCTCCACACTCTAAAGCTGAGATATTTAAAGTTGTCAGACACACTCAAAAGTGAAGTGAAAAGCCCATCACCATGAGTCTACCACTGAAAAAAGATTTATTGTGTTAAAGTTTGTTGATCACATGAAAAGTGTCAGAAATGGTTGTGTGAAAAATGAAAAAAGATAGTTTGAGTTAAAGCAAGGCTCCATCTCCACACAGCTGGCCAATCAGTGTGAAAGGGTGCAAGTGTTGGATTTTTTTTTTCAAGAGTTACAGAAATGGTTGGGCGCATTAGAAGGTTCTGTTAACACTTAATACATGAATATTTTTGTTTTTCAAGTGTGGATACAATCAATCAATGTAATCAATTATGAATGAGAGACGTTGCCTATTCAATGTTAGCTATTTGTCCAGAGAAGAGGGTCAAAACTTGGACTGCAAGCAACTAACGAGTATTTTCATCATAGTATTTGTTTTTTTTTCTATTATCAGATCACTGATTAAAGGTTTAGTCTTGAACCCCAGAACACAATCACAATTTATCAGAACCCAAGATCCCACCTTCAGAAAACTCCTGTAATCTATTTTTTTTTTATTCCAAACTTTATTTAACCAATAACAAGTTCCACTTAGATTAAAAATCTTTCTTTCAAGGGAGTCCATGCCAAAACGACACCATAGTGTTAAACTTTTACGTTCACATGCTCTCTCGATCAAACATTTTATTACCCAAATATATTCACTTATAATGCAACTAAGCTAGGGTTTTTTAATTGAATGATTTACATAATGAATTGATTATCAAAATAAGAGTTGATAGTTGCATCTCCACTAATTTATTAATTGAACCAACTGTTTCAGGTTGGAGTGTATGATTAATATGTGAAAATTCTCCATTTTCGACTTACAGAATCTAAACATGGGACACTACTGTTACGCACACACACACACACACACACACACACACACACACACACAGATACATTAATACATAACAACATAACAATACAGATTTAACAAGATACACACACACTCACAACAACAGAGGCAGATGTGTAACTCCTCCCATTTCTGAGTCTTTAGTCACACATGGAGGCTCACTGCATGCCACACCCCCACTCTCTCTTTCTGCCACACACACACACACACACACACACACACACTGCAGAACATCACCTGCTTAACACCCCCACTCTCAGCTCTCAGTTCTGCTGGATCTCAACCACATAGAAATGTTGTTCTTTAATTGGACCATGCTTGCTAACATGCTGTAATATACTACCATATTGATACTACATGTTTAAGCACAGATATATTCCTATTCCTCCATCCACATCACACTTTTCTTTCTTTCTCTATCCATCTTTTGGTGCTGACACCCAGGCACCACATCTATTCTGTGAATTTCCCTGTCACGACTCACACTGCAGAGAACAAGCACTCGTACGCACACAGGAACACGCATGCACACAGTCAGAACACACTTCTACAACTAGTGCTACCACTGCAGCTCATGAAGTGCAGTATCCTACCGCATTAGCGATCAGTTTGTTAACAGAACCTTATTCATGGTTGCTTCAGAGAGATAACATCAGAGAGCCCTTGAGACAGCAGACTGCTCACGAGTCTCCTCTGAATGTCTCTGTAAGGACCAAACATGACCTACAACACTGATTAATAAATGATCACAGAAAGTTACTACCGCAGCTGACGCATACCAAATGTTTTTGTATAAATCAAAACATTTGTCATTCACAGTGGTAAAAAGAGGTGCAAGTGTATAAGCCTTCTCTTTGATGGAGATGAAACTACAAGACAAGAGCTCATGTGTTTAATGATAAGACATGAATTCACAGCAAACATAACATGTTTTTTGTTGGGGGGGATCATTTCTCTTGATTTATGGAAGCAGCAAGACTAAGTGACTAAGTTACATGTTCTTATCCTCTAGCTCCCTCTGCTGGATTGAAGTGGTTAAAGCTACAAACTGCTTGAGCTATCTGCTACCTCAGCTTATTTAATGTCATATTTAGGTGTAAGTCTACATTACTTATTTCTAATCAGTTTTTAAGACAATATAATACAGAACAAACATGGTGGAAATATGAAATCTATGTTATAGATAACACACACAAATATCTCCGTGGAGACTCTAAAAACACACCAAGAAACAAATTGGTGGCAGGATATTAAAAGTTACAAATATTAAAGGAAAATAGCTTTTTTTTTTCTTGTCAACAAACTACATGAAAAGACAGAACAAACATTGCACTAGTTAATCTTGTAGCACTTTCTGAAGGCCTCTTGTTTCTACGGAAAACTAATGTTTATGAAAAATAATCGATGTTTAAATATGGTTCAGAAATGCACTTTTTTTTTTAAAGGCTCATTTTTTCTTAAAACAGCTCGACACTTTAAGATCAATCCACATTTGGTGCGTATGTATTTCTGGCAGCAGTGTTTGTAAGAACGACTCACAACTACAGCATCTATGTTGATGACAGCGTAGGTCTCCCTGTGCAACTATCTAGTCCATTTATGAACAACAATGTGGCTTTATGGCAAAGAGGGATGAGATATATCAGGCTTAGGCTACACAGATAATATATTAAGTGTGATCCTTTTATTGTTTGCTCTCATCATAGTGTTTTTTAACAGCAAGAAAAAATATATATTGAATATCGCAAGCCTTTCCCCTTTAAAAATGCTAAGTTTGGATGGAGATACATTGATAAAGGTTGAGTGATGTGGATTTTGTTCATAATGATCTCTTAAGTGAATTAAACCAAGCTTGTTTGACTATGACAGGAATAAATGCAAATGTACAAATGCAAATGCAAATGTACAAATGTAGTAATGACAAAATGTTTTAGTGCTACATAATGTCAAAGTAAGCAGGAGAGTTTTCTTTACGGCTTCATGTTTTGTGGTTTATGATGTGGGGGGAGCAGGAAGTGTTTTGCCCTCTGCTGCTCTCTGCTGGTCTGACCCGGTATGACAAACAAGAACAAGCACATTTCATGGGCATGAATTAACCGTGAATTAAACTGATGTGGATGTTAATTTCACTGATTAATAGACGTAGTACAGTGAGGCTTTTGGTAATAAGATTCCCTGAGGCACATATCTTGTATCTCAGTTATTAATTAGAACGACTTACTCTGACCTTAAAACCCTGTCGAATGTGACCTCAGAGGCGTAAGCACGCTGACAGGTTGACCCACCTGTATTACTTAGCGGAGGATTTCACTGAGCAGTTTCACTGATTTCTTGACATGTTATTAGTGGAACTACAGACGAGGTCTTAGCAAACATGAGCAGGATTATTCAAGGTGCGGATTTTAGAGCATTTCCATGATTAATAGGCTGTGAGCTGACCTGATTCCTCAGGCCATCCTGCTGCATGTTAGTTACAGTAATAACCATCATCTCAACATGCCAAGGAGACGCTATATGCAGGGAGGGTTTCATTGAATAGGGCGAGAATTCTGCTATAGACAATTACAGTGTCTCAAAGCAAATGTTTGTCTTTTTTACATGCATGCATGAAAATGAAGGGAAATAGAAATGAAGAAGCTATTGCTTCTAGCAAAACATTTTAGACAATGAATATAAAGGGAGATCTAGAGGGTTCACTCGTATTAAATCACTGAATGGTTTTCAAACTGGGGAATGCTAAAAAGAGCACTTGTATGTATATTGAGACTGAAGATCCCAAGAATGACACAAATATTCTTGGTGATTGAGTAGCTTTGTATTTGCGAATATGCTAAAGGTATGCTAACTTTGAGACAGTTCAAACTGCAGTGACCTCTACATGTTAGGAACCCACTTATATCTGCCTAAAATGCCCAACTTCAAGCACAGCCATCAGCTTCCATACAGCAGGCTTCATGTCATGGATGCATAACATCAATTTTCATGAGCTTCATGTTTATCTGGCCAACCAGAGTTTGATCAAACTGCTCACTGAAAAGGCACATACATGAGGAGTTAAAATAGGGGGGATCTGCCCATTTTTCAGTTGACATGCATGCATGATTGTTATGAGTGGGTATCACATTATTTTGAGGAATCAGAAACAAAAATGTTTGGACACCATTTTCGTATATCTTTTTAGCATTTTTCTGCAGGGTAGAGATCCGGTGACTCTGCTGTTGTTCAACTGCGATATTGTGTGCACAAATTAACACGTTTTCATTAGTATCTGTAAATGTTTTGCGTATTAATATATATCATACTGCTAGAGTCAGACTACAAGGCCCCTTTAACAAGGTTTTAAGTATTTATAGCTATATTTTCCTCTCCTGATGTGATCCCTCCAACCCCCATAGCCTCCCAGCCAGCAGCTCAGACCAGTGTGACCCAGTGACCTTTGACCTCAGCTGGGTAGAGCCTCAACTCCAAGCTCCAGGATCCATGAGTCACAGAGGGTGCAACACATGGAAGGAGGGATGTTTTCTAGCCAAATAGATTAGTGGTGGAAGCATAATGAAATACAAATATACAGTCAGGCCAAATCCCAGACCTTAAGCATATTAGTGCAGTAAAGCCTGGATGCCCTTCTTTTTTTTCCATCCCTCTAAACACTAGCAGCTTTAGGGTGATTCAGAAACATAAGAAACAGAAATGTTCAGAAAATATGACAAGATAATAAGCAGAATAAATTAAACTGCATTACTACATCTTTGTCAGTGTGATCAATTTTGCGATCTAAATGATTTTTGGCATGGTTTTCCTTTTGGAGGAGTTTCCAAGACTGTCTGTCACTGACAAGGAAACTTTCTGATCTAAAGGAGATGAGAGCAGAGGAGACAGAGAAAAGAAGAGGAGCAAGAAAAAGGGGAGATCAATTAGATGTCCCTCAGTTATCTTCTTGTCAACTCTGAGACAGATAAACAGACAGCTACCCACTATAGATTAATTACACAGCAGCTCTCATTAATCTGAGCCCGTCAGCCAGCCTATAGGCCCTAAAATCCCATCTTGTCCCTCCCATCCTCATTCAAACAGTTAACTATTATCTTTTCCTCTCATTAGACTGCTCCCTGTTTTTTCTTCCTCATTCACACACACTCTCACTCCGTATCTTCCACATGCAACTGTCAAGGTCACAATCACAACATAGACTGCAGTTTTATTGTGATGTGAATGTGAATAAGTTTGCAACAATACAATATCATAATTCATTAAACTCTATGCTTAAACTGTAAACACAGTTAATATTATAACTTTAAAACAACAACTGCTGACATGCTAATATGCTAGCATATTGTTGTGAGCATGTTAGCAAGCTGACATTAGCATTCAGCTCAAAGCACTGCTGTGTCTTACTGCAGCCTCACAGAGCTGCTGGCATTAGTTTGTCAGTGGGATCACAGACTGATACTGAATGTGAACTATTATAATGAAACCAGTAAAGATGCTGATGTTTGCTAAGATTTTGCTCATATTAATACTTTTACAGTTTGGATTCTCTTGTCATTTTAAATTTCACAAGAATATTAAATAAAACATAATAAAGACTTAGATTCGGTAATACCACATTCTTACAAAAATGAGTCATGCGGAGTAAACTAATGATAAAGGCGAGACATTCTTTTAGTTTTGATGCTTCTGAAAGTTTAAGAAAATGAACTATTTCACTAAACTGTTTTTGGTGACAACATTATTATCCTTGCAAATGTATTAGTGTGTTAAAAGTATTTCAAAAGGATTTTTATTCAGTATCCTTCCATCCACGTTGTAAAAGAAAAATGCTGAATTGGTAGTTGTAGTTTACTGTCTGGCCACATGAGGATACTGCAGGTCCATTCATTCATTTTAGAGCGACTAGTGATGCTGCTGACTTTCAAATGCTGTGGTTCACTTTAATAAGATGTGAAAATCCACAATAGAGTCATGAAGGGCTCAAAGGAAATACATTTATACTAAGCCCACAGGCCACAGAGTATTACTGTGGTCAAGGAGATCATGATTTTTAACTCATCCTAGTTTCTCATCCTGACACTGGAAAGCACATCCAGTCCTTTACAAACTTGCACCTTTTTAAAGTATGACACATCAGTCATCTCCAGTCAGTTTTTCCTGCAACAATTCATCCCTATTTAAAATTCACAGCCTAAATGTCCTTCCAAAAAAACCCACATTCAGACACTGAAGTGTGGTTGTTAGCCAGGACATTTTGAGCTGCCCTGGCAAAGTACTCAGCACGCTATTGAGAGCCAAAATTCCCCCACAGACTGTGGCTCCGAAGCCTCAGAGATGATTTGCAGAGTGTGACTGTGAATGGCAGCCGCGAGAAAAGACAAGAAAAGGAGGAGGAGCGGAGTGGAGGAAGGAATGAGAGGGGTCTAAATCAATGCCATCCACTTCAGTTCAGTGCCAAGAAAGACAGATGCTCTCTCTGTCTGTTTGTGTGTGCATGAGGGTGCATGCCTGCGCAGGCTCGCATCAATCAGGAGTTGTTTTGCTCCGAGTCTATTTCTGCTTTGACCAATTTAATCCTTGACCAATGTAAGTCTGAATGTAATACATACTGAGTCGAATTTGAATTAAACTTAACATTAAACGCATGTTGCTCACTGCAGCTCAACTTTCTTTTCTCTCAATTAAGAGGTTGAATGGATGCTGCAGTCTTTGTTTATGACAGACTAGAGTACAAATCCAGCTTGGCAGATGTGGAGCACAGAAACAGTGAAGTGTGTATGTGTATCTACAGGTTTACAATGATGGAGGAGGTCTTTGAAAAATTGGCACTAGAGAAAACTTCTTTCAAATTGTCCATCCAGGAAAAAAGAAAGAAAGATGGACTTTTGGTTAGAAAAACTTGTAATGAGGGGAAGAGTGTTAGAGATTCTGGACTTGCTCTGCATCTTAGCACTTGTCTAGACCTCATTCATTCCCAGTCTGGACAGGCCACTGCCTTGGAGCTCACCCAATGTCGTTAATATACACTGCAATAAACTGCCTGCTCAAATTAGCAACTCCCTGTGTACAGATGTCAGAACTGTAATAGCCTGCTTCCCTTTTCAATAAAGGCACAGGTTTGAATTTCTGCCCCTGAAGCAAGGGCTGGGTGACCCTGTTAAAACAGAAACATTATCTCTCTGAGCTCCGTTTCCATATGTATACATAAAGCAAACCCAGCAAAGCTACAAAAATAACTCTGCCATGTGGAGCTTTGAGCACAAACCTGCCTCCTCTCCGGAAACATGAGAAAACAACCTGCACTCTGTAAAGCTGTTATTCATGGTGTGTCACAGTTTAGTGTTTAAAAAGGCAACAAAAATAGAAGCAGGTTTTAAACAGAGTCAAATATGTGACCCTCTAAACACCTGATCTCTGCAAAGTCAGCACAAATTAACTGGAGAAAGTAAAAGGAACGGCTGCTATCTTACCTGCTCTATCACTGTTTGTTCTAATATGTGTTTCACCAAGAGCTGGGGGCTGCTGGCAGTGAGGACTAAGACCTGTTGCACAGAAAAATCTGTGTAGCCAGCATACCAGCATGCAGTCTTGGCTCACCAGAAGCAGAAACGGTTGAACACCCCACCTGTAACTGCTTATGAATCTTTTGTGCCTGTGGTTCAAACACCACCGCCTCCTCAGTCTTCACCGCTCCCCTCAGCTGCCTCAGCTTCCCTGGCTCTCGCAGCGCCTCGGCCCTCCTGCTCGCTCCAGCCCTGATCTCTGTCGCTCCTCGACCCCCTGCCATGACAAGTCACTCTGCTCTGCTGCAGCTTCACCCAGTTCGGATCGCCTGGGGGTCCTGCCACAGCAGCTACCCTCTGAGGGACCCCGTGATCATGTTTCTTCTTCTGTCACCTGCCAAAGAGTTGGTGGGGGAAGGTGGGAGCGCTCTGCTATTACTGACATTTACAGTAGTGTTGTGGCAGTTAACACCCTGCATGTCATGCCCATTGTCACATGCCTTTTACTCTCACTGTGCCAGTCCATTCCTTTGTCCTACTGACACACATACTGTGACAGGTTCACTTCAGTCTGCCCTGAACTAAATGTCTCACATCAAAACATGAAGATTCAGTATCATTTAAGTCATTAAAGCAGGACTTTTGCTCCAAAGAAGACTGTCTTTCATGTTATCCGAGACCAAAACTGTCAAAATTAAATTTTTCCCAACAGCCAAAATACTGAAAAGTTCAAAACTATAATGCTATACTGTTCCTCAAACGAAATCAAAATGAACAAAAGAACCAAAACATAAATAGCTACTGGCAATGCTGCATACAATTCTGGGCGCATTCTGTCGCATTATATTCTCATCCGATGTGATGTAAGGATGAGATATTTTCACTGCAGCTATAATAGGTTCGACAGCGCAGAGATGTTCAACTACCTAAAATATCAGCGGGCTCTCTCCACCTACTCTACCTACCTACAGCAAATGTAACCCACAGCTGAATGCAAGAAGTTTAGGCATGCCCTCTTGTCAGCAGTCATTTTGGGAAACACATGAAATCACAAACAGCAGAAGGGAAAGACAAGGCAAGCTGGAGGGAAGAAGGCACATCAGAATCTGAGGTATATCTTCATTTCATAATATCTCCTGGAGTGTACTGTTCATCATGGTATGATGTATCTGAAAATCTATCTATTCCAGGTTTCATTTTACCTCTAGGTTTATATTACAAGAAATGTCATGATGCACATATCTGATGCATGTGTATGTCTGTGGATATGGGGTTGGGGATTGGGTGCTGTTATTGCTGGATTGTATTTTATTCTTCTATGTAAAGTCCTTTGTGCTGCGTTTTCTTTGTATGAAAAGTTGAAAAATGAAATACAAAAAAAGTCTAATTGACTGATTGATTGATTGATCAATGTGGATTGGTCTCCCCTGGCTTTGTACATGCTAGTCCTAATGCAAACTAAGAATGCTAACACCTTGTTTGTAGTACGTGTATAGTCTCAAAAGCCACATGGCATCCTGGCTAAAACACAAATTTAACACTAAGTACTAACATCATCCTTGAAGATCAAGTATGTAAGATTTCGGGGATCTATTTTCTAGAATATAGCAGAAATTGAATATAATGTTCAAAAGAATATTAAATACTGAAAATAAGAATCTTTTTTTACTACCTTAAACAACCCTTTTATACAACAAAGGAAGCAGGCCCCTTCCACAGAGTCGGCCATGTTGAACAGCCATGTTTTTACATTAGCCCAGAATAAAAACTAACACGACTGAGACTGAATTAATCATTATCACACAGCCATACTGTCAGTGTCATTCTACAAATTATTCAAACTAAAATTGACTTTCTCAGGTAGGAATACAAACCACTCTAATATTCATTTCATTTTTCCAGATAACAAGCAGTTGCTGCTCTGCTGCATTTTCTGCCAAAGACTGAGGGATAATAAGAGGAACTAAGACAGGAGCACATTATTTGAAGAAGGGAGGGGGTATTAACAAAAATATCCACCTTAAAACATGATGCGCATATATTATTCCTTTGATCCCTCCAGATTTGTATTACCTGTGAACTTAAACATCTCTCTTCTGCAGCTTGTGAGGAATTAAGAGGACTCAGCTTTAAGTTAGTCTTACAAATCATGATGGGTCGGGCTTCTCTGAAATCCTTGTAAGCTATAATTTTTCTTCTTTTATGTCTGTCCATGCCTTGGGGCTCTTTGATAACCCCAGGATCAAGACTAAGAATTGAAATTGCTTGCAAATGAAACATGGATTGGGGTTAAGTTTAAATGATCTACAGGTCTTATGTAGCCTTTTTGGTCTGTCTGCAGCATTTGTTCAGAAAGATTTGGCTATGACCTCATTGGCTGCTGCTACTAACCAAACCTTTAGTAAATACATCACCGTCTTTATGTCTGCGTTATAATAATGTGGCATTAGATTCCATTGTTGTCATACTTTTTTTAGGATTTAAACTCAACTCCTATTGTTAAATAGAAAATCCTATTAAAACAATTTTATTGCTATTCACTCAAGCTTCTTATAGTTTTGAATCATTCCCCTTACACTCCTAACTGATTTCAGTATTAGTCAGGTAGGAATTAAATCCTCTTTTGTTGAACACACTGAAAGTTTACCTGCATCTTTTATAAGCATTAAGTTCAGCACAATGCAACTGGCACAGGCAGAGAGTGGCGGCACGCTGCAAATCTGCTCCCACTAAACTTCTTGTATGAACTTATGTCTCCTTTCATATGCTAGTTAACTTGTCTTTTATTTACAAAAGCCCAGATATCTACCGCTCCACGGTTGAGGAAACACGAGGCAATAGAAACAAGGAGGTAGCATTAGCAGGCCTAAGCACTCAAACCTACAAACACATGCATGCCAACACACATTCTGCTTGTACTCACACATCTACACACACACACACAACATCCTATCATGGTAAATTACCTCCTAAGCTCTATGGCAGTCGGCAATTTGAGGGTGTCAAAGCCAAGGTGCAACATGAGACTGCCATTAATAACAGTCACAGCACAGCCCCTGCTAACGAATGCAACACATTAACAAATGTAAGCTTGGATCACACACCATCCCACTCACAAGAACCCACACATACACACACATTTGAGCCATGTGCATCAAGGCCAAAACAAGATATGCAATGAAAAAAATGGAGACATTTCACATGCACCAACACACACATGACATACACTTTAATTGTCAGACTGGAAAAGCTTTAAGAGCAACATGTTTAAAACACGGAAATGCTGTTAGGGCATGGTGTTAGCTTATACTACTGGATTAGCATGTGTACTGAGGGCTGGGAGTGTGTGTGTGTGTGTGTGGGGGGGGGGCTTTAAGCAATACTAATGCTTAGCTGAGATGAGCGCTCTGACAACAAGGCTACAAGCCTTGTGAGAGAACAATGAGGACACATGACAGAGGGCAGAGGTAGTGGCTATTTCAGCATGGTAATCATGCTGACCTCTCTAACTGCTCTACACACACACACACACACACACACAAAACAATAGGGCACATACACCTACACAGACACACACCATTTTGACCTTTTGC
>JAQNCA010000012.1:7315590-7334828 GCA_029783725.1 Acanthurus tractus
ACACACACACACACACACACACACAAAACAATAGGGCACATACACCTACACAGACACACACCATTTTGACCTTTTGCTGTACTCTTTCCCTCCCTACTGTTTGGTGAGAGCGGCACTGGAGGTCTGCCAGACTTAAGACCACTGCATCCATGCACTCCTGGTTTGTGCACAAACACTAATACATACACATACACACATAGACAGAGCTGGGGGACGCTGCCAAGCAGAGGAAGCCTTATGTCAATCAAGTGTCAGGTCAACCAGGGCAGAAGTGTATCAGTCCATGAGGGAGACACTATAAATAACCCAGCCCACCTTTAGAGTCAGAAACTCTCACACACACGCACACACACACACACGCGCACACACACAAATCATGTTAGACTGACCAAAAAATACCATTAAAAGGATTTCAAAGAATCCAATTTTTTTTAAAAAGGGTGGTAATCTCAAAATCTACTGAATGTTGAGAGAGATGTGCAAGCTTAAAAAAGCCTTGGACTGGAGGCAAAGCCTAAAATGTCTAATCAGTGTCACTTAATTAAAGCAAACAACCGGGCTTCTTTCATTTGCTTCTTCAAACTAGCCCACTTCATGACTTGAACACAAATTTGTTAGTTTGCAGTCTTCACATGCAGACTCTGAGAGAGAGTGACTAATAATCCTTTGGATTTGACATGAGAGCGAAGTGACCCTGACTTCTAAGTAACATCAAACTACTTTTCACAGGTGATAATTTTTTTTATTTGTTTTAAAGACTTGAAGTGAAGCACCAATTCAGATTGGATTTGTTGCCTCCAGACGAGGCTGGGGTGATTTTAACTTTTCATGTAATGATCAGAGATTTTAGTCTGACTATATGAAACAGTTCAATATACAACCTGTTTGTCAACTCAACTGTGGGTCCTATGATTGTTTATCTAGTCTTTTCTTCCCTTTATATCAGTTGCCTCACAGTGATGACCTGATTTTCCCTTTGAAATATCTTTATCCAATATAAACTACCTTGAAATCTGGCATTGCTTTAGACGTACTCCAAAGCAGTGACTTTAATATGCAGAGCATCTTTCCATCCATCCATTATCTCTAACTGCTTATCCTTGGCAGGGTCACAGGAGGTGCTGGAGCCAATCCCAGCTGACAATTGGGAGAGTGGCGGGGCACACCCTGGACAGGTCGCCCGTTCAGCACAGGGCTAACACATAGAGACAAACAAATATTCATGCTGACATTCAAACCTACAGGCCATTTAGAGTCCTCAGTTAACCTGACCGGCATGTCACTGGACTGTGGAACCCAGAACCTTCTTACTCTGAGGTGACAGTGCTAACCAGTGCACCATCACGCCACCCCCACACAGAGCATGACAAATATTTTACTAAGCAATTCACATTTATTGGTTCATTTAATACTGAACTATAAAATGATGCGACAGAAATGAGCTTGTCCTACTTAAATCTGTTAATTAAAAACTCTGGCGATCACCTTGTAAATTTCTCAAGGGCTTAATAACTGCTAAAACAGCTAAAGCTGGAGTGCAGACTTTAAGATGAGCAAGTAAAAAAAAAAAAACAGAATATGTCAACATTTTGTCAATAAAATAACATAAAAAAAGGTTTATGGAGTAAATGTCAGTTTTCATGATCTCAATGTTCATAACATATCTAAAAAAAGGTACAGCCTGCAAATCGTGATTTTACAACCGAGAGACTACATTATATTGTTTGATATACAATAACAGAGGAAAGGAGAGAAGAGGAAAGGAAAGGAGAGGAGAGAATTTTGCCTCAGCCCAACTGGGTTGGCTTGGGTTGGATCAAGAGTTGGATCATAGAAAGGGTTCTCCTAACACATGCAAACCCTTTATAACCGGTTTTCTACAGAGTGGCGGCCTACAGCAGAGCATAATCAGCTGTCATGGCAACATGCACTTCACATCTCAGCACCCATCATCATCACCCTCATCATCACCATCATCATGAGCATCATCGTCATTATTAATGGTGTCTACATAGCAAGGGCAGAAACAAGGGAACATGCCGCTACAGTTAATCTCGTCATTTGTGGGGAGGCTCATGCGAATGAAGGAGAGAGTGGAGATGAGGCCTAAGAGAAGAGGCAGAGCGATGTAGTTATGTCATGTGTGGAGTCATTCTCAGTGTTTCTCCCTGTTCCTGCTGACACGCCACCTCCACCTGAATGCATGGCAGCAGGCAGCGGAGGAGAGATGTAAAAAAAAAAAAAAAAAGGTTGTGACTGTGTGAGAACGACCAACAAAAAAAGTTGAAAAAGAAGAAGGGGGGGTTAAAAAACAGAAGGGAAGAGGAAGTCATACTTTGGGCAACGGCGTTTCGGAAGACCGGACTTTCTTGGGAGATATCTGTGAAGAGAGCAAGAGAATTATTTTCTTGTTTCCCCCTCTTCAGAGATATCTCCTGTGGCATATTGCTGTTCTCTACAGGACTTTTGTGGATGTCTAATCACGTATTTTTCCTGTCAGCGGGACCTGTAATTGGTTCCTCAGAGACTAATGCGTAAGTTAGGTTGGTGATTAATGCTCACAACAGTGCTTCTAGTCTTTTCATAGATGTAATCAAATGCAAACAAGTGCTACAGATCTTACAGATCTCATGTTTTTGGGGCAAGTGCTCTGTAAGTATTATTAAGGTCAACGAAAAAAGGTGTAAGCAGGTGTTGTAATACACACAGGAAAGGGTCCTGCATTTTAAAGCTGAAGGGCAGTGGGTCACACATGCAGTATGATGGGACCACAGACAATACAATGGAAGAGAAAAAAACTTCTTTTAGAAGTGCCCCTGTGAAGACACACTAAGCCTGATACGACTTCAGTATGCAAAAACATATATTCTGCCACAACCCAGAGAAAGGTGCACAGAAATATCAAGGAGTAATAATCAAACAGTCTTGTGAGTATAAATAAGTAAAATTAGCAACAAACCCTTTTCAGTTGATCAAATGTGTCAATGTGATATGTTAAGAAGAACCAATGAACAACAACACATCAGAGGAGACACTCAGAGGGTTCAGAGACAAGAGGAGACACACAATCACAGTGACAGGTGAGGCAAGAAGGAGAAATCACACAGCCAAATGAAAAAGAAACATCTATCTGGATTAGGGTTTCTGAGATTGTGACATTCCTTTACTGAGAAGTTGAATGAAACATTATCTTTAAAGCTGCAATAAATAATATTTGACCAGCAGGGGGCAGACAGTGTACTGTTTTATTATGTAAACTGGAGTCATGTTTCTGGCCACATGGTAAATGTTTGGTGTCATAATTATGTCATAAAATATCTAGGTCAACTTTAATGGCCTATGGTTTGATATAAATTGCTCATAAAATGATTATGTGTTTAATTTATAGCTTATTTGAGGCTTTTTGTTTTCTTTATGTAGTAACTGAGGGTAAACAATGCAGCAAAGGGTAATTAGGCACGTTATAATAAATGTTATGGTTCAACTGTATGACTAGTAGTCTCAGTAGCACAGATATTGCCCTATATTTCCTTCTAAACCTCTCTGTTACCTCAGTTCTTGGCCAGTATGGGCTGGTGGAGAGGCATTATCACATGACTAAACTGTATTACACTGTTTTAAGCAGATCTAAAGCAATGAGCTAAAATGAGCTAGTAGCAACAGAGAACTGAGTTGATTGCTCAATTGGAATTGCAAAACCTGGATTACAAAAAAGTTGCTAAAACATAAATAAAGCAGAATGTGATAATTTGCCAATTCTTCTTCACATATAATAAACTGAAGACACTGACAAGAGCATATGTAATGTTTTATAAATAAATTCATTGACAAGTTGGGACAGGAGCAACAAAAGACTGGGATGTTGCTGAATGCTCAGAAACACCTGTTTGGAACATTTCATTGGTTCATTAGTAACAGGTGATAGTAAAATGATTGGGTATGAATGGGGCATCCTCTAAAGGCAAAGTTGTTCATAAGCAAGGATGGGCAAAGTTCACTACTCTATGAAACATGCTTGTCTCAAGAATATTACTACATTGGCTGTGAAATGCTTTGTGCAACTGTTGTTGGTGAGCACAGTTTGTTTGCAAATATGTCCAAATGTCCCAACTTTATTGGAATAATAATCTGCGTAATCTTTCTTAAACAAAAGCTAAGGTAGCACCTTGAATTTTCCTTCATTTCCACAGACTGTTTTGATATTTTGCTATTAACAACATCACCATTTGGCAAACAAGGCCACAAGCAGAAAACATGTGTCCTGGTAAGGAAGGGTGTAACTGCTTGTTTTACTTTTTTTATCTAAAGCACTGAAATATGACATCCTGAAATGTAGTGCAACAGTAGCGAACAGAGAAGAGTGATGAGGTCAGCAAACTGACTCAAGTTGTCTGAAGTTTGCTAATTGATAAGGCACTAAAAACTACTGGCCATACAGTATTAAACCACATAAAACTGTATTAAGCAGGATTTCACTGGATCGACTATTCATTAAAAAATGTACATTCTTCGTTTTGATTCTCAGTAAGTTTGATGCTATTAGGGAATCATTCAATGTTACTATAACATCATAAAATTGCACACTGCAGGTTTAAAGCAATAAATGTAAGACAGTGACTATAATCTCATATACTAGGGCAATCTGAATAGTGTGAAGTGGCCAGATGGCACTGGAATTATCTATTTTGCCTCAGAGAAAAAACAACAACTTGTGTAACAAGTGGAGGATGGAGTGGTGAGATACAGTGACATTGAAGTGCAAGATAGATACAGAGTGAGGAGGCAAAGATAGAAAAGTAGGAGGAGTAACAATGGTGGGAAAAAAGGAATGTACAGCTAAAAGTTTATATAGATAGAGAGAGCAGTGGTGTGGGTGAGAGTGAGAGAGAAACAGGGGGATGAAGTGAGGTAAGCAGGAAGACAGAAGACAGAGAATGATAAAGATTTGGCCCCAGTTTGTTGCCCTCTGTCCATTCACACTCTACCTTCATTGGTGCCAGCTGGATAGGAGTGATGTAAGAAGGGTCCACCATGGGCTTGGGGCGGTTGGCAGTGTCGGCCAGGAGACTCTGCCATTGTTGCGGCAGCCCAGTGAACTTCTGCTCCCGCGGGTCGAAGCCCGTGTGGACCCGGTGCTCGAAGTTTGAAGGAGCTGAGATCTCCAGCCGTTTCTTCTTCTTCCCAAACATGCTGGAAAACCCTGGCAAACCTGGTAAAACAAAGAAGATAGCTATCTGTAATGTGGGCTCTAGGCTAGATATGTTTATTTTGAATTGCAGTCCATAATACTGTCTTATATTTGTTGGAGGTTGTGTTTTCAAAACCTCATTCTGTGCTCCACTTTAGTTTGCTTATCGCTATGACCTTGAATGCATTCATTTATATATAACAGTACATGGGACGTGTGATACTATATCAGGTTGAGTGGATAGCGAGGAGTGTATGTTAACCTAGTTTGTGTCACAGCATTATCAAATGTCCACCAGCAATTCCTTACAGTTTGCTTGCTATGGCTGCAAGCTGCAAAGTTGATGTATACCAGATAAGTCAGACATGTTGACTGTGAGTACCAGTTTTAAACTAAATGTTTGGTGATGATCTTCATTGTGCTCTGCTATTCTGCAGCATACTCAGCTCAGCCTCATAAAGCAGCAGGATACAAACAAGGAAAAACAAGTGAAAATGGTGAAACATGCCAGGAAATCCAAGTGCCCACTTTGATTACGTAACATAAACAACATAAAAAAACCTAATGCACTGAAGCAAAGAGAGAGAGAAGAAAATTATGCCAAGTAAGGATTGTGTTTTTTATGTATGGTTTAATAGTGATTTAGATACAGTATGTAACTACAATCAGAGGCACTGCAGCTGGCAGCTGCTCCCGCCTGTGAATTTACTCCTCAACCAACAGGAACTATTTGGAAATCCCATTGTGGTATTGGCGGTTTGGGTGGAAGCACGATGTCCAGTCATAGGAACAAAATGTCATGATGTTGTTGGTGTGGCTGTGAATAGAGACTATTGTGTCGTTCCTTTCTAGGACCCATTGTCCTCAGACAAAAACAAAGTCATCCCCCACCCCCTTCTTATTTTCTGTCTCTATCTCTGTTATGGCGTTTGCATAGTTTATTTTTGCTGTGCCAGTCAATACCAAAGATTTATTCATTTACATCAAATGTTGCATGTGTTAAATATATTTGTGTTGTGTAAATCAATGGTCAAAGTGTACATCTATTTTATTCAAAGAGGTATGGACGAAGTGCAACTATAAATACTGTAACTATAAACAGAACAATTACAGTTTATGATTTTGATACAAAAGCCATTTTGGCGACTGTGACATAAAGCGAGTTATGTCCTTGTGTCTGAGGACTTCAGGCCATCACAGCGATTGGGTCCAAACTCTTTTCAATATTATTACTACAGTTGCTTATTTTTTTTTCTTCCGGCTGCCTCGTCTTTTAGTCAAAGTAAGAATTAATAACAAGCTAACTCGACTTTGACATTTCCAGTAGCCTGCAGTGAAGTGCTTTTTGACTTTTTAGCTATACCTTGATATAATCTGTTCTAATCTGTTCTTCCATGCTGCAAGGTTTTAGGTCTTCAGTTTTTTCATTTATTTAGTATTTAGTATTTCATCAAACCAAACTTGACCGGAGGCTTTGCCACTGTTTCTGTGTGATCTACGTTAACTTCGCTAGCTGCCGTAGTTGCTCCGTATTTTACATATTTGCCATTCTGCCGCAGACCTGGGGGGTCGAGGGGAGGGCATTTTCTGTATCTGTGTTTGTAGTCTGCAAGTTGGACACCTCGACCGCTCTTCCACTATTTGTTTCTGTACAACCTTAGTTATCATATAACGTCAATAATTACAGAGTCAAATAAAAGCTGCGCCCTGCAGTGACAAAGTCTCCCAAGTTACACTGAAAACAGACACTACAGTTACCGAAAAGAGCTTTCCCGCCAGTGGCTGAGTGGTTAGTGTGATCAGTTTGACCGCAAAGAGTAATAATAATAATCTTGAGGGTAATAATAATAATCTTGACTCTACAAGAGTAATATTTACCATGTCTTAATACAGGTATTACTTAAGACAGCGTTTGGCAACCACCGGGCCGCGGACTGGTACTGGTCCATTTGTCATTTGGTTTTGGGCTGCACAGAAAAAAATAAATATATAAAGGCTGGTCCCTGAAAATACTGTCTTACATGAAACCGGTCCTTGGTGTAGAAAAGTTTGGGGACCGCTGGTCTCGAGGAAGGCTGTGGATTTTGTGGCTCAAATGTCTACTGTTGCTAGAAGATTTAAAGAATAGTTAAAGCTGGCTGACCTAATGCTAATCCTATCACTGCGGGGCAGTTGAAGCCTAATAATATAATAATATGATACTAAAAGCATGACAATAATGGCAAAAAGTCAGCATCCTTACTAACTGATGATCCTTGTAGAGGACGACAGTTAAGACAATATGGTTAGCATGTTTCAGTTCAGAGCTAGCTATTTGTGCTAGCCTGTTAAGTGGTGTTAGAAAACTAAATTCATTTCTATACATGTAAATATGTAGAAACAAAATGAACAAAGCACAGCAGATAAATGTATGTCTTAATGTTTTGGTAATGTAAGACTAGTTTAACTGGAGTTGCAAGTGTTAAAAAAGAGTTGGGTGGTGCTGCTAATATTAGCTTATACTCCCATTGTATAAGCACCTCTGCTCCCACACACTGATTCCTCTACTTCTAAACAGGTAGTTTTCCAACATAAAGTGCAACCTCACAAAAAAAGTTCAATAACATAAAATTTGTCTTGTCTGAGAAAGCAGCACTTGGTTACCGTTTTACTGTTGTAGGTAAGCTAATTACCACTAGCCGTGTGTTCTTATATTTAGAGCTTATGTTTGATCAGATAAGCACACTGTTCATTCCTGTCCTTGTTTCTATTTTTCAAGGACTAAAAAAGGCACAACTCAAAGTCTTTACTGTAGATATTAAGTTTCCTGAAGCACCCTTAAAGCTGTGTTTGTGCCTGTATGCACGTATGTGTGAATTAGTAGAGGATTTAGCCAACAAATTGTTGAACAAGACATTAGGTCTACAGAAATGCTGGTCAGTTATAAGAACGTATGAACAGAGTCTGTACAGCAGTGTACTTTATCAGTTATAACTCTCGTGACTTGGCAGTACCTCCTGAGCAGATGCAGCGACAGAAGTCACCAAAGAGTCTCTTTCTAAAAGTAACTTTAAACTGACAAGACCAAAAAAAAAAAGCAATCATGGAAATCTTCCCCAATCATTTCCTTTGCTGCTCTACAGGAGAGCCAGACAGACCAATTTAGTGGCCTCAAACAGGAAAGATGGAGAGATATATTAATGAGAGAGAGAGAGGGAGAGCAAGGGGATGGGTGGAGGCAGAAGATAAGAACAGAGGCAGACCGTAGGGGGGAGGTTAAAGAGAGACTGCAAAATGAACAGATAGAGGAGACCAGGGTAAGAGAAAGTCATGGAAAGAGGAGAGGAGCTGAGAAGGCTTAAGGCTTTTGTGATGCATGCAGCAGCACAATCATAGCACAACAGATTATTATGCAGCACACTGTTGCCTTTGGAAAGCTCAATACTGGATCAAAAAGGTGTTAAGTCATAGAGAGAAAGCTCGTCCCACAGGCATGTTTACACAACTCTGCCTTCTACGCTGCATTCACTGTCAGCCTTGGTTTACACTGTAAAGACCCTAGGATGTATTTCATCAACTGGCAGTAGAAAAATGTAATTTTTCCGAAAAAAAGACAGACAGGGTTTTTGTCCAACTTAAAGCACATCATTTTACATTTATCATGACATGATCTAAGGACAGCACTGTGGAGCAGTTGTTAGCACCACTGCCTCACAGCATGAAACCCTGTCTTTCTGTGTGGAGGTTGCATGCTTTTCCCATGTCTGCGTGGGTTCCCTCCGGGGGCTCCAGCTTTCTTCCGCAGTCCAAAGACATGCAAGTTGGGTTAACTGGCAAATTGCCCATTTGTAAGAATGTGAGCACGATGGTATTTATTTCTATGTGTGCTGTGATTAACTGGCAACCTATGCAGGATGTACTTTGTCCTTTTCCAATACCAAAACAGAAATGGCACGTGCCCATCCCCTGCCCCCAGACACTGTCAAGAGTAAGTAGGATAATGGGATCTAAATTCTTGTGTGCAACATATTAAGATAGTCTATAAATTAGTCACAACAAAAATATGTCAACGTTCAGGACACATCTAACAAGAAAAACTTCCACTGCTGCATATCGGATTACAGCCCTAAAAGAATAAGTACAGTAATGCAATGCAACTAGTGTATGATCCCATCCACTGATCTATATATCTGAAAGATAATACCAGTCTTTTTGCACAATCACCCCAGTAAATCCTTTGTGCTAACAACTTACAAAGAAGACAACCTTTTCCTAATTCATGCAAGTCATTTTGTCATTTTAAATGTTTTCTTCCTACCTTCCAGGCACCCATTAGATTAAGTGCATTTTAGTACATTATTAATACAACGATTGATACTCTAGCATAGTGGGCTTTGGCAGTGAAAGAACTTAATTTTAAGATGTGTGTACTGATTGAATATTTCATTTAGAAAATGTAAGCAATTTGTCAAATATTACAAAGGCCAAAATGTGGCTGCTTTCGGAAGTTACTGACACTAATAAAAAGATGTAAGCAGATAGTATTAAACGCATAAAACCGCTGGTTTGGTCCTTTAATTAATCACACCACTGAAAATATCGAAAAGAGAGACAGGTCATTTAAGACCCACTTTGTCTTTCTTGGGCTTCTTCACTTGGTCTCATTCACAAAAACATATGACATGTATGCTCTCCACAAGTTCCTCTTTGACAAGCAGAAAATTCAAATACTCAACAACCCTTCATCTTTTTCATGCTTGTGCTGAACTACAAATGTCTTATGCAGTGCCGACATGTCAGCAACCCTCTCTACTTTTGGCTTGTGTCCACTTAAACCTCCACAAATTGCCCAAAGGTTTCTGACCCTGTTACTATTTCCAGAGCCTGCATACAGTTTGGCTTGTACAAGATGGAACGCTGACATGTAGGCATTACGCTGATTAGAAATGACAAAATAAAGTCAACAAAGACAACGCCAAGGATAGAGCTAAAGAAGAAGAGGAAGAGTCTGACAGAAGGCAACGCTCACATATTTTGTAAATAACGACTGTAAAATTGTCTTCTGCAGTCACCACAGTGAAACAGACAGTGATTAAACAGGGTTTGATCGAAGTCTTGCACTGAATCATCAGCCGACACATTCGGCAGCTAAAGCCCTTGTTACCTTAGAGCAATGTGCAAACAAACCAAAAACACTTCCCATGATGCCACATTTAACTAAGAACAGGGCCTGAAGTGCAGCGGAAGTGATAATCAGACTGGGCCTAAAAAATGAGCACGTATTTGTGGTCTGTAAGCTCAGTGGGAGTTTGGGGAAGTTTGTAAAGGTGCTTCAATCATGGTAGACTTTTGTGTTTAAAAAAAATGCAATGGTATTGATGGTTATTATTGGTATTTTTTCAGTTCTACCACCTTAAGTGTGAATATGAAGGCTGACACATTTATACACAACCACATAAAACCTTTTACTGGGTGTTACTGTTAAACAAATCATCATTTTTTTATATTTAAAGGTCAGTTAAAAACATTTTTAACCATTTCTCAAGATGTGTGCTAGCTAGAGTTTATGCTTGTTGGCTACAGCTAATAAAATTTGTCAGCAGCTGTCATCATGTAAGCCAACAAAAAACACAATCATTGCCAAGAAATGAATTTACTTCTATGTGAAATTGAAGACCTTCTTTCAAAAAATTGCTCTCCATTACAAGAGGTATATCTGCTACTGCTACCATTGTACAGTAACTGTGCAAAGTTTGAATAAAAGTTTGAATGGAAACAGTAACTGAAGGATGCAGGATTTACCGAGCAGCCGACTGGGTTGAACTTGACTGGAGTGATTTATTATTTTTTATTATTAAACCAATAAAACTGTTGCAGACAACACTATGTGAGACACCACCTTTTGCCCCCTATGTGGTCTGTAAGCAGCCATAGAGTAAATGGAAACCCCTGACCTAGATCGTACGTCTTTGGAATGAGATTATTAAAGGCTAGTAGGGCTTAAGTTGTCTAGGCCAAGCTCAACTGCTAAGACACAACAACAACACGTGCGCACACACATACACACCACCCAATGCATGCTCAGCGAGATAGAGTTGCATGTTCATGCACTTAAAGTCTATACGCACCACTGCAGTGCCTCTATACAGCTGCCCTTTCACAACAGTTGAAACAGGTACTGAGGTGCACTTGAAGTGTTAGAGACCTTCAGGATGTGCCACCATGCAGAAGCCGGAGGAACTACTTACTGCACACCTTCTCCTGGCTGCCACATAAGCACCTCTTGAGCTGTAATTTATGGGCAGATTGTAAAGCACTTTGTGAAGTTTCAGACTAATGCCTGCAAGGTTATTCTGCCAAAGAGTAACAATGTCACAGCGATGAGAAATTGCACCTGGTGATATATGGCAGAGATTATAAAACTCCATTATTCTGGGTGTGTAAGACTGAAGTGAGCTGAGGCTGTGTGTTTTGTCTATCCATAACTGTTGTATGTGTTCACTCATTAACCACACTGCTAAGGGCTTGAAAGCTGACTAAAGCGTGCATTTGCTATAAATGCATATTGTTCTGTCACTTGAATACCTCCCCTTTAAATACATGAAAACAATGTATTTTGATGTTACTGTCACATTCAATCTGTGCTGTTACAAAAGGCATTACACACTCACAAATCATGAGTTTAACATACAGCGCAAACAAAACAGGGAAGCTCAGCCACACATAGACACATCCACACAACATTCTTAACACATCTCACGTACACGTGAAGACAAGGTACTGACACACACACACACACATACATATGTAAAGGGTCTACTAGTCCCAGGGCAGAGATCCTAACTCCCAGGCTGATTTGTCTTCAAACCATCTGTCACCATCTGAACCTCCACAGGCATTTCCCCTTTTGTACAACAACACCTAAACACACACACACAATAATACGCACTAACACACATACACTTTCACCAGAACCTGCTCCACACTAGCAGACTCGGTGCGTGTGTGTATGTGTTGGTGTTTGTATATATACTGTGTCTATTTTTGGTTCCCAAGCACACGTAAGCACTCTGCGGCAACATGATGTATTCATGTGTTTTCCAAACACCACATTAATTTTGTGTCTCTCAGATTGTAATTTAGAGGCATAAATTGGTATTGAGATGCAGAGCATTGACTCATACCCGAACATGCAAATACATTTCATACATAATTTAGAATGCAACATGAAAAAGGACACAAGTTCGAGCTGATAAACAAGTTGAGGGAGGGGCGACGTTCTCAGCCTCATTTGCTACTGCAGGGAAGAGGAGGAGTTCCTAATTGAATTAAAAGGTCAAATGCTTGACAAGCAAAAAAAGAAGTGGATGGTACATTTTTAGTTCAAGGTATTACCTTTTGTTGCAGTGTTCTTGAATGCTGTTTTGTTTTGAATGATGGAAAATGCGGAAAAAAAAAATGAAGGCACAATACGTTTCTGTCCTCATCAATAGTGTCTTGGTTCTGTTGTCCTTCTTCGTCCAGGCCTCCTTTGTTGTGTGCTGTTCAGTTCTGTCCCATTTGCATTCACTTTTTTTCTCTAGACCTTGTTCCATCAGATGATTTAATTGGCTCAAGAACTGTTTACACAGAAATGCATTTCACCTTCTATTCCCCATAGATGTATTTCTAGAGCAGTAAACAACTTGGGTTGAGGAAGATGCTCTTTATTATTTGCAGAGTTTACAGAGAAGAAGCTTGTAACATCTCTCATTCAAATCATGTTTAAACCACGGATGATTAGGGAGCTGCAGCATGTTAAATTACAGCTCTGATGATGAATGTATCTCATCTTAGTACTCTTGCATTTTTATTCCAACCCACACAAACTCATTAAAACGCTGCTCTTACCTGGCAAAAAACTGACGGTTTCTTTTAACCAATCAAAGTGCTCTGGATACGCCATGGCGACACAGTCCAGGACAATCAGAACCTCCTCAGATGTTGCGCTTTGATGTCAAATTACACTCCTGATAAATCCATTATGCATCTCTACTTTCTTTTAACAAAGCCTGAAACAGCAAGTCCTCTCTGAGAAGCATGATCACTGAATTATGAGCCAATGATTCCCTAGAGGAGCGACACTTCAGTGAAGTTATCGAATAGACAAATCAGGTCAGATTTAGGACCCTCTGCGGCCCCCAGCGAATTGCTACTACCACTGCTAGCTTGCTGCTGCAATGACTCTCCCTGCACGCTCTGATAACTCCCGATGTGAGATGCACAGGGCACAAAAAAGTGCCTACGCCAGCAGCCTGGACCAAGGCACGGCCAGACAGCTTAAGCCCGGACCCATTCCAATTCAGTTTCATTGTTTGTCTAACTGGGTTTGACCAGCCGCGTCCCAAACTGAGCACCCACTGACCTTCACTGTCCTCCTCCCACTTGTCTGTCTGTCAGCAGTGCCACAAAGACAACAGAGAGACCAAGTGTCCTCCGTTTGTTCCCACAATCCACTGAATTGTGTGTTGCTGTGTCCTGGCTGCTCTGTGAAACACACACACACACGCACACACATGCACAGAACCATCTCCCAGCATGTGTGGATATCAACTTTGGTGTCAAGGGCTGCACCACCAGGCGCCCTATCACTGCCTCTCTTACAGAGAGGAAGACGCATAGTGTGACAGAGGAGATAAGATGTGAAGAAAGGGAAGCAAACAGCTGGTCCAGTCAGCAGCTGTGACAGAGTCTGGCCCTTTGCCGATGCTAAGGGGACATTCAGCGGTGGCAGCCAGGGACGGACCCTGTGCTGAGGGCAAACACATACTCACACAAGCAGTAGGGCTTTCTAGACTATCAGGCTTGCACTGGACAAACTTCCCCTTGAAGAGAAAAAGGTGCACAAAAATTACAGGATGTAACTCTGCAAGCAAATTACCGTAAAGCAACTGCATAAATTATTCAAAAAAACCAATTATTTTTTCACATTTTTGCCTTGACATTGTCCATGTTTTTACAAGAAGTAGAAATTCTTACCTTTTTTCCTCACTTTTTGCACAGAAACCAGCAACATTCAAACACCTAAATACTCTGAATTTGGCATTATAGACATGAGAAAAAGTTGCTTCGTTTGAATCAAAAGAAGAGTTGATTTTCTTGGTGTTTGAGCCCAGGCCAAACACTTTCAGTATTCAGTGTAAGTTCATGAAGAAGCTACAGGCAACATACATAATGTTGTTCATGACCGAGCCCATGGCTTCCTTTCCTGAAGACATCTAATGAATATTGCATGATATCTGAAAAATTCCCTTGTGTTACAGTAAAGCTACATTACAGTAAAGTGATGTCATTTGCTGAACTTACCAGAATTCAAGCTGTTCTATTATTATCGTTTATCCACTTGGTCATTATATCCACATTACTGATGATGTTTTTCAAAAATGTCAGTGTAGTAATAATAGACATTTAATAAAACTAACCATATTTTGGGCTATAAAACATTTCAGTTGAACAAACTCCCATGCAGCCACAAAATTACAACTTTAATACTTTAAACTGCATTACAATTTTACTTGACCACCTCAATCCCAGATCCTACATTAAAAATTCAATTTTTTATCATGTATGGCAAAGACAGACAGCAAAGTCTAATGTTTGAGATCCAAAAATCATCAATGTCTGGCATCTTTACTTAATTAATGACTTATATGATAAATTTTTAATCATAAATTTGCACATGCTTTTAGTTTTAATGATTAAGCAATTAAGCAATTAACCAACTAACTGCTGCAGCTCTGAGATCAGTAAAATCTTAATACAAAACTTGAGGTTGCTTCTTTGAGTTTTGATATTGGCTTCCTATCCCACAAAGTTGCTTTAGTGTAACTGGATGGGAAAAGGCGTTTGATGGTTTAAAGATGAGATGAGAAGCAGACACGCCCCTCCACCAGTACTACTGGATAAAAATACACATGCCACCTCCAAGGGTCTTATCCAGGAAGTCAGTCTCTCTCTCTCTCCTCTCTCTCTTTCTGCCGAACACAAACACACATGCAGAGGGGCAGTGGGAGTGCTCTGGAGGTGGGGAGCTGCAGGGACAGCTGCAGACTAAATAGAGAAACAGACAGCTAGAATTATGGCAGTTGAGGCTGATTTAGCTGCACTACCCTTTAAAAACATTGATAAATTGTGCCACACTAACAGTAACTTAAATGACTCTGGTAGAGATATAAATAAGAATATGATAATAACTCCTGAAAGATATTTTACGTTCAAGGTGCAGGCTGTTACAATTTGAAGATACGACGTTTAGCAATATCAAAATCACTGCAAAAGACGGAGAAGTTGTGAAAGGGAGAATATCGAGTTCAAAAACTGTTTTCAAATCTCTCACTGATCTCCCACTATCGACTGAAGGGATCAGCTAAAGTTGTTGCTATCTCTTCTAGTGGTAACATACTGGATGAATATTGCAGGGAAGGGCAGCTGAGAGATCAGGAGAGTTATCTAAATGAGATCTCTGCAGTCCCGAGGACAGAACAGTGTGGGTCACTGTCTGAGAAAAGTGTGTATGTGTGAAGCTGTGCGTCCCGGCTTTAAAAGCACATTAAAGCAAACTAAAGCACACCAAAACTGAATCTTTGATAGCGTGTCTTCTATTTGATGAGTTTTTATGTGGATCTAAGATGAAATCTCACAGGAGGATTCAAAGCATTTTAATATTTAGCTTCATTAAGAAGTAGCTAGTGCTTTTATGTCATTTGAAAGAGCAGGATTTTTTAAAAGGGGGATGGCTGACCAGTGTTGTCCATCCATTTATAGTCACTTATTCTATTCTCAGTCTTCTGTTGGACACTTTAGTTAAATTAGTTCACTAGATAAGTTCAGACTGCATCTCAAGAGCCACACAGAGCCTCTAGCTCCTCCCAAGGCGTTCCCTCACTCTAAGGAATGATTTATTCTCCAGCGTGTTCAGGGTCTGCTTTCAGTTAGTAGTGCCCGAAATACTATCACAGGCCTTCCTGTCTTCTTTAAATATGAAAGAGCAGCACTTTAAGTGAGATATCTGACCTCCTAACCCTTTCACTGAGGTTAGGCATGCTAACCATTGCATTTTGGCCCCTTGCATGCCCGACCCTTTTCTTTGGTCACTTTGTTAAGCTCACGATCATAAGTGAAGGCGGGAATATGGACTGTCAAGAACCTCACATTTAGATATTTGGATATTTAAACCAAGTAATCCCATTAAAATGACTTCCATGAGGACACAGATTATGGATTTTAGAGCAGGTGTTGTCAAAGCCCTTTATATATTTTTTGGCCTATATTTGTAAACTTTTTCGTAAATTGGTGCCTGTAAAAGTATGCGACATTAGCTATTTGTATTGTATGTAAAACAGGATGTAAACAGGCTTACTTAATGAGTGACTGTGATACAAAAGGAAACTTTAAAACTAGATGAATCTCAACAAGTTCAAGAATTAAGAAAAGTATAGTTCTCCTGTTATTTCTAAAGGAAACTATGCCTTTGTGTTTAGATTTGAGTAATCACTCCAAGAATATTACTGATATTACTTGCTGCTGTTGCCTTAAACTTTGGGCCACATTTACTTCTTCAACTTCAAATGATGACCATGTTATAGGGATTAATTTTGCAATTAACATGTATAATTTGTTGTTTTAGAAACACTAGCATGCATTTTTACCTTTACTTAACACGTTTCTTTGCTTGATGTCTCCTGACTTTATATAAACTCCCTTAAAAAAAATTACAAGGTTTGCAGTCCTTTAAAACAAACTGATGCTTACCTATTGCCAACAATGTTTTTCTAGAGCCAAAACATAACACAGCTAAAGTCATCTATTGGGTACAGGTTTTCAATTTCCAGTAGCACATTCCTCATCACCGGATTCCTCCTTGTCAAATCCTGGACTTTTAAAAATACAGGTTTTCAATCCACTGATTCTGAATAACTTTGTAGCTTTGAAAAGTTAAATAATAACAACGTGACAGAAGAGCAACACCAAACCAAAAATGTAAAACAACAGTAAATACAATATTATATAATTTTTTACAATGATTGCACACAGTATGCATGTTATCTTGCCTTTGCACTTGTCCCTGTTTCTTGTGGCTGTTGTTCCAACAAAGCTCATGCGGTTTACCTTTCAGCCAACAAGCACAGAGGCTGAAGATAAAGCCATGTTTTCTTTATGCACAACGGCATCTTTACACTGATAAAGGAGGAAGAATAATCAGTTCCCAGTCCTGATATCAACACTATGGAGCACATGAAAAGAAGCCTCAGCCATATGGTATTAGTTTCAGTGCCTCAGGGCTAACATCTGTATGCAGACGTTGTCCACGCCTAGTCTGAAGAGACAAACGTTTCTTTTTCAAACTGAAAGACGTCTTTTCATAGACTTGCCATTTCAGTGAGAAGCAGTCAGACATAAAGAGGATGACTGGCAACACTGCAGGGCACTCTGTGACTATTTGTTTATGTTAGCATCTGGCTGAGTGCATGTGTGCATGCCTTTGTGTGCATGTGTGTGAGTGGGTGTGTGTGTGTGTGTGTGCATGTCTATGTGGATTTGTGTGATGGTCAGCTATTAATGTCCAGTGATCCGCAGCCGTAGTGGATAAATTTCTATAATGTTGAAACAGTTGAGACACAGAACAGGAAGTGATAGCAGATAAGATGTGATTACAGACTGAGTGATTACAGCAAAATGGCGTCTGGTGAAACAGTACAACTTTATTTTCTCCTCAGTAAGAGTTCAGTGTTCAATCTATTATTCTGAGTAACTGCAGACAGAGCCTTTCCTGTTATTAGCTGCATGGACCGTCCACATTTACTCACACTGCATTTTCCTTCATTAGGTCTTATCACTATTGCTTATTTGCTCAAATGCACAATGTTATCAAATATTTAAATGTTGTTGAGAGCAATAAACTACAGCTGGCTGTAATCCTGAGCTCAACAGTCATGTGAGTGGGGAGAAGAAAGGTCAGAAGCCAAAAGCTGCTGCAGTCATCAGGTAACTGGGATTTGACGATTTAATGTTAAAATTGGCCTAAATTTGACTGAAAAATAAAAAAGTAACTGCACATTTTTAACAGCACTCAGATGATCATTTTTAAATGAGCCCAACAGATTAGCTCAAAAATCTGTTTGAATAATTTTTAATTGTTCCCATTTTTTGTTGATTTTACGTTAGATGTTGATCTTTGATGACGTTATTAATGGAAGAAATGTGACTATTTATGAAAGTAGCGTAAATCGGTATTTCTAAATAAGCCATTAACCATCTGTGACTGATGATGCTTGAACAGTAACTCAGTCCTGACCACTAAAACCTCTGTACTTCCTGCTGGCGGTTTTCTGGACTAAAAGCACTCTGTTCTTTGAAAGCCTCCGCCTTTCACGCCCATTATCTACACAAGCATGTTAAACCCTCGACTTAATCGTTTATTATTGATGGCTCGGCAAGTAGCCTTCCCTCCTGGTGTTATGGGAAAATGGTTAAGGCTGAGATGTAAAAGATGTAGGTTAAGGATTTGTGGAAACTGCTCGGCGTGGTGGCCATTGATTGGGCCTGAGAGGCACGAGCTGCGCTCATGGGTGAAAGATATTGTTGGATATGAATATTCTCCAGCTGAAGATTGTTACATCTTTTTTGAAACTGTAATTTTACTGTCTACTCAGATATAGTTTGTGGCTTATACTTTTTAAATTAACTTCATTTTAAAATAATGAAAATTAATATTCTTGAGAAGACTTTAGCAAGTGGTCAACTGATAAGCAACAGTTTACAGCCTTTTTTTTTTTTTTTTTTTAACTGAGACCTGTGAAACGGCAGCACAGGCTCAATAAATGACCAGGGGTCAGGCCTCAGTAAAAGCTGTGGCAAGGCCTGCTGTTTATGAGCCAAGTAACATGGCTCTGACAGCATATCAATCCCTCACATTTAAGCCAAGGACACCAAGAAAAACGTCAGCTTTGACAGATGATGCAGCCTGGGATTTTCACCATAACAGCAGAGGAAGTATCCAGTCCACACCACAGCTCTGAGCCACTTGTAGTAT
>JAQNCA010000012.1:7334928-7349950 GCA_029783725.1 Acanthurus tractus
CAGCGGCACCATGTGAGTGTCTGACAAATGACGCTGCTACTGCTCACCAGATAAATCAAAACATTAGATGTGACGATATTAATCGAAGATAACCCAGCAGGAAGGCATCTGTAAACACGTTTGCATCTACTCTACGTTACAACAGATCTGCAGCTATGGCAACATAAACAAATCCGGCACGTTTGCAGTTCAACCTAAATTAAGAGTGATGTCATTTGATAGTATTGCTGGCTAATTGTGTTAGTAAAACAAAACCCAAACACACATGCACACAACACAATGGGGTTATCTCAAGAACACAGCCCAGTATGACTCACAGCTCCACCATTAGCCCACACATGGAAGAGAGCAGATAAGTCCAACGTACAGAGTAGTGATACTTATAAAACATTGATCAAACCACCACTACAGTCTGTGGACCAATCATCTGCCTTCCTTCCCTCTTAATCTCTTCCCCCCTCCACTATTCATTCTCTCTGTATGATGCTTACATCCCCCTGCCTCTTCCACCCCACTTGTCTTTAGCTGGGAATGGTAGATGGAAGCTTATACCTGCTGACCTACATTACCGCTCTTAACGGGCCTGAACAGAGGATGCTGCTTCTATCCTGTTGAGAGCTCAGCAACGTATAGGAGACAGCCTGTCCTTTGACTAAACTACCTGGGTTTAAATAGGCTCATACTGTGTGACAGCAAGCAGACAGTTGAGCTTTTTTAAGAGGCAAGAAATAACTAAAAAATGAGAGAACAGCCGGATTTCAGGTGCTCTCCAAAGCAACGTGTTAGAAGACCACTGGGTAAAACTTTCCACTGGCTATTTACTGGATTCTGGTTCCTTTCTGTTGCCATTTTCAAAGCCCCTCTTGTTTAAAACCATAATAATGCTAACACTCAAGCTTAATAGTGATAAATTACCATTGTAATGACATTTTTGCATGTTTGCTGACCAATAATGGGGACAGCATAGTCAGCTATGTGAAATACGCACCACTGTAAACAGCCCTGCAGCAGCAAAATTATAATGCAAAGATGAAAAGCTGTTTCACAAATGGTTATTCTATTACTAGCGGGTAAAATAAGCACTGCAGGAGGTGAATGAATTCAGAGTGACACGAGGAGTGATTACAGCACGGAGGACTTCAGAAGGCAAGAGTCAAAGATTCCGCCTGAGTCTGAAGTAGCTAGCATAAAACCAGTCAGCATAGCATTTTGTAATGTTTGAATCTGACCTGAATAAAGACTAATAGACAGTCAAACCAGTTATCCACATGCTCCCTCACATATTTTATGCCTCAGTAGCTGTTGTAGGACAGTGAATATTGCTCAACACTTTAAAAATGTTGACCCACATCTCACTGACTTTCCAAACGGGAAGAAACTATCTCCTGGAGCTGTGAAAATAAGGTCCAGAGCCTTTTAAGGACAGAAAGTTAATGTTTCAGCTTGTTACAGACAATGTTCCCCACAGGCTCCATCTGTTGTCCAACATTACTATACAAGAATAATATTTGGTTCTGCAAGACATTTCCTCAGTGTGGGCACAGTGTAAATAAAGACTATGCATCGTTGTACATAGCAAAGATACATAATATCAAACAAATTGTATAATACTATTTATTTCAGCGGATCTAGCGCAAGCAAATATTGAGCAAGTCAAAGAAAAACTATTGCATCAACATTAGGAAAAGACAGTCTGTGGTTAGTGTATCAGCTCTGTTTATTTAACAAGCAGCAATTTGATGTAGGAACTGGCTTAAAATACTAATAGAGTCACTCAGCACAGACTAACAACTAAGACAAAAACTCAGCCAGTTCTAATAACATGGCACAGATTCAGCAGCACTCAGTAACACATATCTGCATCACTCCTCAATCCCCTTTTATCTTGGAAAGGTCATGCTGATGTTCATCTTCACTTTTATTTTAGCATCCTTTTTCTCTAAACAATCTTCAGCCTTCTGTCTCTTGAATTTTCTGTTAATGTAGTCTCAGTTTGTGCAGACACTGATTAATTGGTAGGCCGACACATTATTGAGATATGAAATATAAAGCTTCATTACAGAACAGCCAAACTGGCCGAGTTTGCATAAAAATGACACTGATCAATACTAAACACAAAGCAAATCTGCAAGAGACAATCAGCAAAGATGATCATGCTAAACTGCTGTCAGCGATAGCAAGTTGATAATATACAGAGGAAGCCTCGCTGTGTGCCTACAAATGAGATGCAACTCAATTAAATAAAGTTAAGTAGTTAAAGCTGAAACAAACTTTTGTGGATCAACAAAATCTGTTCTCTATCCAGACTCTCCAGAGTGTGAAACAAGGCATTCTGCACAATAAAGCAAATTGCACATTTTTTTCAACAAAACAGTCGAGTAGGACAGTGTCAGAACTGTAAAAGCTGATAGTTTTAATCACATCTGACTTTTTACTGGCAGATTATCTACATAAAATGCTAAATATATCCTGTCTTCTCCACGGAGCTAATGTGGTCTGCTAGGCAGTGGTGGGTCAGGGTGTGAGAGGATGACATGCTTCCAGCAGATCTCAGCTGCACAGAGTTTGAGGCTCATACCAGTCCAAATAACTTTACACACTGATGCTCTCTGATAACGTGCCGGGATTAGGGCCACCGTGTGTTGCAGTGTAAGTGTGTACATGAATGTGTGTATATGTGTGTGCGGTCTGAGGGTTGTTTCAGGCCTAAGATCCGTGGAAAAGCAGCAGATATGCTCGACCCATCCAGCCACTGATTCCTGCCAGTAGCAGTCAGCAGCAACTATGTGACCAGATTCCAGTAAATGTCTGTGGAACTGGTTTCCAGTCTGGGGAAGGGACTGGGGCAGGACCTGCCAAAGGGGTCACAACATGAGAACAACAAGAGTCACGAGATATTTGGCAAAATATTGGCAAATTATTTGAGTTTTTTCTTTGGAAAGTAGGAGCTGACAACAGAAAAAAATTACTACTGGTCATCTTATAGAGATGTCAGAATATCCCAAAACTTTATATAACTAAAGAAAGTAAGAAAACACACAGTGATGTAGCTGCTTAATGCTAACAAGAGACAAATATGAAATGGCATAGGACAAAAACAGAAGTTCAAAATGCTCTGAAGCACTGATTTAGTGTAAAAAGTGTTTAAAAAAAATGTCCTCTCTTATTGTTGTTTAAGTATTAAAAGAGTTAACGCTGTTTTCTGTATTTCTTTGTTGCTTTGGCTCCACTTTTTCTAGCTACCCTGGCTCACTCATTGTATCCCAGAAAAAGAAGCAGGAGCAGATAATACAGTCAGAGCCTGTTATAATCAGATGTGCAACAAATACAAAGTGACACCGGCTGTGTTTTTAAACTCAGTGCATGGTTAAACTAAGCTCATTTTTCCCTGCATACCTTTCTCTTTATTTCTCTCTCTCTCTCTCTCTCTCTCTCTCTCCCGCTTGTCTCCTACTGCCTAATTATCTCTTATGTAAAGAGAGTTGAAACATCTATAATATCACATTCATGTACGGTTGGTAGTATACAGAAGCTAAAAAGCAATAACAATACAATTTTATGGTCATTTTTCTCTATACATGTAAAAAGTTCTAAATTACAAACTATTTTATTTGGTCATCCAACACCATAAAAAATACAAGAAAAAAAGTAAGAATGGATTATACGATGTTTACCTGCTCCAACACATACTATGAACTTTAAACATATCTTGCCTTCTAGTTCACAATCTACAATAGGAACTGTCAATTCCAAGACACCATTAGGTCAAAAAGCTAAGGAGATTATTACATAGCTGACACAGTAGTTTCAGGGTTAACATACATAAGTTGAAAGAAACACTAAAAAGTTGATGGAGCTAATTTTATGAACTAGCAAGCAAAGGCTGATTACTGCTGGAAACATTTAAAAAATGTAGCTGATGAGGATGTACAGCAATACCTCCAGTTTGTAAACCATGACAGCTCTTAAAGCCATTTCCTGCCACTCAGTAGACAAGTACAGTGCACACACATATATACATACGCACACAATCTGGTATCTCTTTGTAAGGACCCTTATTGACATAATTGACTCCCTGGACCCTTACCCTTAACATAACCATCACAACTCTAATGCCTCCCTAACTAAACCTATTTTAATATTCACCATTAAATTCCTGTCTTTTAACCAACCCTTTCACAAAAAGTGTCCTCACTGTGTATCAGGTACAACTATACACAAACACACACACAAACACACAAAACTAACTCACTTCAGGGGGATTAACTGGAGCTAGCTGAGAAAGTAGCAGCTATCTTTACCCGTCTGCTTGTAAACCACGAGGACCTGAGCAATCATCACCCTTAAACACAACGTTTCCTATTACTCAGGGAGTGTGTGCACACATACACACACAAAGACGTGCACACGGATGGTCCATTTCTGTAGATGGATAAATTACAGGGAGGGAAATGCACAATGGCATCACCGTCCAAGGCAGAGGAAATGAAGAGGCTTAGCTACAAGTATAATAGAATGACAAGGGGAAAAACAAAGCCAAATAATTCATAATGCATTGTAGCAGGCTGCATAACTGCACAATCAGGAGAACTGCCTTTTTCCTGGAGCATTGAAAAAGAGGACAGAGAGCAGTTTACGAGGCTGAAAGAGGTGAAGGACCTAGTTTCTGCTGTTTGCTTTTTTGGTGAGAAGGTTGTGCTAATTTAACCAGATAAAGGGGAAAGGAAGCAAATGTCCTCTGCATAGGGTTTCCAAATAAAATTTTACATTTGTTTAATTCTGTTTACACATGCAGAATGTAATAAGCACCTGCAGCCTGCCAAATAGGGAGAAAATATTTTATGCAGCAAGTAAAAAGTTTAGGATCCTGCTGTAATGAAGATTCTTTTTCTTATATAAATATTTTCTCGTAATTTTAGTAAATATATTTGAAATGTAATTTTTAAAAAACAGTCAGGATTGAGGTGACATGATAACATTAAATGTTTCATATTTTTACTGACGAGGCACCAGTGACTCAGTGTTTGCAGTCCCAAAGCATTTAAAAATAGATTTTAGAAGTGGCAGATAAAAAACGAGTGACTGTTAAAAATGCTCAGTGACCCAACTGAGGAACAAACTTAATTTAAGACCCTGTTCACATGGCTTTTTTTGTTCCTAGGGAGACTAATGATAGGTCAAATGATAAATCAAATTAGTTACATCAAATATGTAATTTGACATTCCCCTTTTTTTTTTTACTGGACAAACAGAATTAACCAAACAATAATATTCATGGAAGGCAATTTGTCTGCATTTTATTTCATGGGGGGCAGTAAGGTCTAAAAATAACTGATAGGAAGTTGGAGACTGATAAAGGTTGAGAACCAAAGGTTTAGATAAAAATCTTAAAGATTATCACTTTAACTGATGCCACTAGAGGGGTCCACCATTTTGTTTGCTCTGTGCTGTAAAACTAACAACAAACAAAGATGTGCAGCCCATTTATATTTCAGCAGCATGCCGCTTCCTCCTCCTCCTTTTCCTGCATCTCATGGCTGACTTAGAGAGTTGTCTTTTTTTTTTTGTTGAACACACAGGGGGTTTAAAAGAAACTCATGCCTGGCTTAATTAGAGCTACGCTGGCAGCGCTGTGAATGCTGCACAACCAGAGCTGCTGGATCTTTGTGGCAAGAAGGCGCACAACAAACCCCCCATGGAGTACATACAGCTAACAAGCCTGTATGTTGCACAGTTAACATCTCCTAATGCTAACAGATAACTACATTTAACCCGGCTGCTAATCAGCAAGGCAGTCCAGACACACGAGAATGTAACTGCACATACACAACAGTTATCTGCACAATTTTGAGCTAATTGTAGCTAACTTTATACATGCTCAGTATTGTTTTTAATTGTGACTGTTTGGTCAATAATTACATGGTGAAAAATTAGCTCAAGATTTAATTATTATTCTTTTAGCACTAACAGTAATCCACCAGTAGAGATTTTTATTAATAAATCTTATGGGAACACTAGATGAGATTAGCCTGCAGCTGCTGCTCTGACAAGTTACACAGCCTTAACATGCCATGCAAGTCAGAGTGGATCTCTTTTTTTACATCAGCTAAGTCTCTGCATCCCTCTTTTGTTGTAATTTCCTGCAGTTTCATGCTCTGGCATCAAAGAGCACAGCTGTGTCATTGGCTGAATGCTTTAATCTATTCAGCCAGCGCATCTGCGTGCTCTGCCTTACGCTACGTCATTAGCCACCATAATATGTTTATCTGTGAGTGGGCGGGGTTGGGGTGGGGGGGTTACATGTGTTTGGCTTGTTAAGGTCATGTGAGTATTCATGTGAGTGCAATATGCATTCAGTAATGCACACAGAGTATGCATGAGTCCTGCTGCATATTTGCATGTGTGTGCTCTCATGCAGGAATCAGGCTAAAAATGCAATACATTCACTAACAAAGACACACACAGAAGATGACAAGAGAGGATAATGAGGGACTTTTTTATGCCTGAAGTTGTGTTGGATTCCCAGCTGAAGGCCATATCAAGACATCATATCACAGATGCTAATCTATGTGATGGTTAAGTTTCCAAGCAGTGCTAAATTTAGGCTGGATCTCTGCTTTTGACTGACGAAGGATGAGAAATAACAGTCTACACCATTGCAAAACCACAAGGGAGGAAGTGGAGCTTGTGGGGATCACCTATGGAGATCCTCATCCTTGAACGCCCAGCATTAATACTGTCTCAACACAGTTATCCAGTAAAACATCTCTTTGTTTACAATGCAACATCAGCTGACACATGCACTGTGTTGACCAAAAGCATTGCAGGAATCTTGATTTGCAAAATTGACTCTGGGAACTGAATGAAGTCAATTTTTATAGAGCCACAAACCAAATGTTGGGATTGATTAAATTGTCTTGGCTCTTATAAATCATTGTCAACTGACTGTGTCCAATCAGAAAGTCATCTACTCTGTATAATTAGCTTAGAAACAGGAAGCTATTTGTCTTCTGTAATGCTGATTGAATGAATTTCACTCGTTTGGTCAGAATAAATGAGATTCCAAGCACTTGCTGGTCAATAGGGGGATACAGTTGTCCACTTTAAGCTTTGACTAGTTATGCCGTGATGTTTATTTAAATCTGACTTTAACATCAGTGGTCCTGAGTTCAATTGACTGTTTGCTAAATCCCTCCCCTTAACACTATATATCAAATCATAGCCTAGTTACCACAAGATGTTTTAATTTTTTCCACTTAACATGGAGTGTAAAGAGTCTGAAGGCGGATTTAGTCTTTCCAAACCCAGGAACATAAGAGTGGGTGTAGCCCCTTTGCACTGCCTTTCCAAGATGGGAATCTTTAATCACTTGTTGATCAGCATAGAGAAAGTGAGAAATGTAAACCCCCACAACTGTCATTACCAAATCCCCTCATAATGCTTGAAACCAGGCATCATGCCTATTTGCCTCTGAAATGCCAGCATGCTATCTGAATCACATAGTGGGGTGTCATCATGTCAGCATTTTTTGGTTGAGTGTTATGTAGCACTTTGAAGAAGCAATGCAGGTTCCTGAGTAAAAAAGGTCTAATGCTGGGAATTGAATAAACAGTGTGACCACATGCTCTAACCAAAGCTGCAACATAAGCATGTCCACCTAATGAGCTTAAAACCTAGCAACATTTACTTTTCACATTGCTAACTATGTTAGTTAAAGTCCCATTAAAAAAATATTCAAGTCCAATTCACGACTAAATGGTAAATGCATTTATAAGTTGTTTTTCTTAGTATCCACTTATTAGCTATGTAGCTAACTAGGGTACAACTAGTAAAGCCTGGCGATGAAGGCTATCTTGTTAGCTACAGAAAAAATGCTAGTTATAAAGGTGAAATATGCTTTTGTCTACTGCTGACTAAAATCAGGGACCCACTGTTTTAAAAAGATTCTATACATTTATTAGCGGTATGCTATGTATAAATGACACCATTTCCAGGGTAAACTGTTTTAGCAGCTGTTAGCGAACAATCGGTTACACTCAGATGAAACTACTGTATGTCTCACTGAAGGAGGTCTTAGGGTCAGACTGAGTGCTGCAATTTGTTCTGATATACAACAATCCAGTCTGGGCCAATGTTGCATATTGTCCCCTAAATATCTGTCTGATGGAGGATAAAGTATGGATGGTGGCGAGGATGCTATGATGTAAGCCTCAGTGTGATAGCAGCCTGCATCTTCAACCCCTCAGTTTCCTTTGAAGTCTCCCTATGGGGGTGTGGGAGCTGAGGGTTGGTAATGAATCAAGCTGAGCCATAACGAATGTCCTTATTCAAGTCTGCTTTGATGAAATTCCACCTGACTGATCTCAAATCACGGAACAAAACAGTGGGAGCTTGCTGACAACTGTTATGAAAGCTATACTGGCTGCCAATATGATGGAGAGCGTTGAGCGACTTCAAGGATCCCTTCAGGATACATTACTCTGTCTCTTCCCTTGCTTCGTCCTCTCTTCGTTCCTACTTCCTCTGTGATCACTGAGTGGGATGAAATCTGATGAGTGTCTACACTTTGCACTGCTGTTTAAGTCCAAGTCTTCACTCCTGAATGGTTGTCATGTCTTCATACAGCTATTTGCATGTGAGCGAATCTAATACACCCAGAGGATGATTTACACAATTAGGACTTTTAATTATAATTCTTATCACAATATGGACCTGGTGTTATAAATATGTGCAGCATTTATGATATGTAAGGGCTTTATGAGGTCATTTGGGCCTTGTCCATTCAAAAGTACAAAGTGTGAATATGTCAAACACAATAAAACATCCTGAAATACACTGAATTGATCTCCAGTGTGGAACAACTGCATTGACAAAGTTGATATAATGAACACATTACAAGCTGCAATGTCACTTATCTCATAATTCATTGTAAATTCACTGTCAGCGTGCTGCATTAGGCCATAGAAATGAACAAAATGGCTTTTTCACACTTCACATGAGACAAAAGTGCAGCAGAATTGTGGAGATGCTTTGTAGAAGTCCGGGGCCCATCTGGAAGCCTGCTGAATTCAAGATAGGTAAGAAAGACTGCCAGAAGTAACAAAAGAAGAAAGTAATTATAGAGGGATCTCAAAGACAAAGCCTGTGATAGACTGCCAACAGTATTTAGCTGTGTGTAGCAGCAACTGCTGCTTCTGCTTAAAGTTAAAAGTTGCATTTATGATGTCTTTCTATGCAACCTTTAGTATTTAACAAGAGATGTAACACTGCAGTAAAACCACATTTTGTGTCTAAGTTTTAAAAATCTGCATGAAGATTGCACTAAAAACAATTAAGTCAGAAATCCCATTGAGAATATGAAAACAACAAGGCACCAGACTGAAACCATTGTGTCAAGTTTTATTATTTTTTGCCTTGAAAAATCTTTTCGTTTTTAACTTATTTTCAATTTAATAAGACACTGTATTATTTTGTATTGACATAAATTCATTTGAAAATTTATATATATTCTGATAAATAAACTCACTTCTAGTATAGCTCATCATTTTCTCTGGGCAGGCTCATTGATCCAGGCTTCATTAAGTCTTAAATATGACACTGGACACATCGGCCAAATATTTCTGCACTTGCTCAAGATCTCTCGTGGCTACACCAATTCATGGTTTAAAACTATTTTATTGTCCGCTGTTTTATATCTTCATTGATTAATGAGTCCTCATTTTTCTTACCTGTTCAATAGGGGGTGCAAGAGATTAACAACTACTCCAATTTGGGATCATGTTTCTGTGAGAGAAACTCGCAGCTTGTCCACTACCAGAGAGCACTCCAAGCTACATCAATCTATGCCTAATTTTGGAACCTTGAGAGCAGGTTGTGTTGTGAATTAAAGTAAATATAAATTAAACTCCTTATCAGTTTTGGGTTTTTTTTCTAACCAGTTTGAAGTAGGCGTTTCCAACATAGCAAAAGGCAAATCCAGCAGTTGGCTTGGCTAAAGACAAGGCTTATGTCGTCTGTTGCAGGCCACATTTTAGTCCTCGTGCTCACAAACTGATTTTCATAAAATGTTCGATCTCATCTTGAAATAAAGCATCACCTGAGTAATTCCATACCCAAGATGATACAGTACACTAAAGTTAGGCTTGATTCAAGATAAATAAATTCCGGTTTTAGTTATCTTTGTGCTATCTTGATTGCACTTCTCTAGTTTCTTTATAGACTTTTCAGGAAGAGCCCATCTATTGCAGCAGATATAAAACAAAGGAAAGCAACTTGTTTTCCTTTGCATGGAAACAGATTTGAGGGAATGGTGCAGACACAGCAACGGGCTTGATGAGGCTGACCACTCTAAACAGGTATCGCTTTAATAGTGATTAAACTGGAATTAGGTCAAACTGGTTACTACAGCACTATAGCAATACGGTACATGCACACACACACAGGCAGAGGAAATGCTTAAATACACTCTGGTTTGCATTAGATTTTCACCCTTTACGCAGCATCACCCTCTTATTTGCCAACATCCAGAGCAAACTCATAGCTCGCCACCACGGACACACACACACTTCCACAGAAATAGCATAACTCCTTCAGGCCCAAGGGTGGGTGACAGAGCTGTAAGGGCCGGCGCTGTGTTGGGCAGCAACAGGGGCAGATGCAGCACAGTGGCCTGAGGGCATCTCTGAGTATTCAAGCTTCAGTGGGCCTCTTCATCAGCGCCCTCTGATGCCTTAGCCCTATGACCAGCAGCACACACACACACACACACACACACACACAGCATAGAGCCAGTCAGGTCTTTCCAGCCTTTCCGAGAAGAGAGGAATTGGGAAAAAAGTAGAACAGCTCATTGAGTGCAGACACACACAAGTTAGAATGAGAGAACTGCAGGGATGTAGGCTGTGGTGGACTGTGTCTCTTCTACTAATTTTAATGCTATCTGAATATCTAGATAAACTAGGTGAGTCTTTCTGTGTGTGTGTGTGTGTGGGTGTATGAGGCTACTTTCAAGGACATTTTTCATACACAAGACCAGTTAGCTGGGACAGCTGTGGCAACTGGGTTCAAAAGTCATGTCCCTTATGTCTCCAAACAGGTGATTTTTGGATCAGCAGTTAGAGATGAGGTTAGCTTGAGGTTAGACAAGTAGTGGTGCGACTCCAGAAAAGTGATGTAAGCTTGGGTAATTTCTCCCAAAGTGACCTAAGTAAGTTTATGTGTGCATGTGTTCTCAGGCTAAGAAAGGACACAAACACAGGCACTTTGGGTCCAACAACAGCATTTATTTTGGTAGCTGAATATCAGATAACACAAGATGTGCAGATCTGCTCGTGCTTTAATTTGTAAGACTTTGATATTTTAATTGTAATTTCTCAAAGGGAAATTTCCATGTAGAGGAAGTACACATTAATGTTGTTAGGTCCCTGCATATCTGCTTAGCTAATACTAATCTACTGACTGGTCATGTGGCGCAGTAATATTAATGCTAACGCCACCTGTTGCTTGACAGCTAGAGTTTGATATAGTTGACATTCTGGTAATTGAATAAATGAGGTGAAGCCTTTCTACACTGCCATTGAAAGGAACAGTCTGTGAAATGTCTTTATTATGTGAATTTGTGACTAATTCTTACTTCTACTGTTCATGTTGCCAATTAGACTTATAAAGCAGGTCTGTCATAGTAACTTGGGCATAACTAATTGCGCTATTATTGATTTTCATAATTCTTATTTATGTTTGGCACTTATTCTATTTATTTACTCTGCTACAGACCACACTAATGCACCTCCTTCAGCTGTAAGCCTGAATGGTTGAAATACCGTGTTGCTGTTACGAGAGCCTCAGTAAGAAAGAGTTAACTGTGCGCTGAGCTCCCTGCATGATCCGATCGAAAACTCAATGGAAACTTTACTACCACAGAACACACCTGCACAGCCATGGATGTATACCTATACAATAGTAAGAAACTCTCTCTGCCTCCCTGCATTGTATTTATGTGTACGTCATATGTGAGAAAAAAGAGAAAACACATGATTAAAATAGTCAAATATCATTGCGCTGGTAGGATTTTTTGTAGAGAATGGAGATATTGCAATAATATTGCAATCATACAGAATGTTTTTTTTAAGAAAAAATAATCATCTGATGAAAATCTGATACTGTGACAGCCCAAGCAGACACATCATATTTTCCTGCATCTCTCCTCTTTTCATACACTCAATCTCTCTGTGTCTTCCACTCTGTCTCTCTTTCTCTCTCACTCACACACACATACACACACACGCACTCACAATAACACAAACACACCTCATTTTGTTACTGACATGCCAAGTCATGCAGAAAACACAAGGGAAGCTTCTTTTTTTTTTTTTTAATCCCGGGACAAAAACAGCAAAATGCAATAACCTGGGACAAAAGTGCTGACATCTGAAGATGAGTCGGCTGTTCAGACAGACTGCTTGGTCGCAAATGAAATGAGCAAAGGCGACAGACTGAGAGAAAGCGAGACCCCCTACACAGACAGAGAGACAGTCAGTATCTCTAGACAGGCACTCCTTCAATTGAGTCTTCTCTTTTCACTAGACTCAGGCCTTCTGTTCTTCTTATCCCCTCCTTTTTTCCCTCCCATTTATCTCCTTCTTACCCATCTGTATTTCCCTTTTATGCTCCCTTTCTCTTAAACCAACAACACCTCTGGGCTGCAGCTCACCCTTCAATCCTCGTCCCTCCTTCTGCCCTCCGGTCACCTGTCCCACTCTTTCTCTTTTCAGCCTCCCTCTCATAACCTTTCTTCTCACGTCTCATCTCATTCGCCGCCTTCCAATCCCCCTATCTGCTTTTTCTTCATCTTTTCTCTCCTCTCTTCTATTCAAACCGTGTTAGCATGCTCCCTCACTCTGCTTCTTGATTAGCAAGATCGACCAGCACAAGTCCGCCAGACGCTTGGTTAAAATAGCCAATGAGTCTTTTTGAGAGCCTCCTATTTAAATAGATGGCTGTATCAGACGCTTCAATTACAGATAACACATTTCCACCCTTGCATTTCAAACACTGTTTAACCACTGCGAGACAGCGACAGAGATGTTGGCCAGTGGCACATAAGGTCAGCCTTGAAGGTTGAGGAAGTAGCACCGATAGAGTGGACGTTACACAGTGTGCATGGCAAAGGAGGACTAGATTTTCTTCTTCTGGTCAAATTATTCAATGTAGGCGCCCTCTGACTCTTATGTAATTGTGAATTTGTGCGAGCAACGAAGGCTACCTCCTCATAGACAGCGAGAGCAGTCTAGTGTGGAGCCATAGGGACTAAAATAGTTAGTCATGTGTTCATTATTGCTATTCTCTTTTAAGTACTCACCCCGTATTCAGAAACATTAAATAGGAGAGGACCTTCAAGTGGATATGTGCATGTGTGCGTGAGTGTGTGTGTGTGTGTGTGTGTGTGTGTGTGTCTGTATGCGCAAGGTTGAGAGAGAATGTGAAACAGAAAGAGAGAGGCATAATATTAGGGGAATGAGGTTGTGGGATTGTGATAACTTCAAAAGGTTATTATTATTATTACTGCAGGCTGAAGCCATGCTCTGGCATCCCTCAAGCTTTGATCATTATGTAAAGCTGTTGTGCTCAGTGCTGGCACTGAATACATTACAGAGTGGATAACCAGGGAGTGTGCAAGCAAGCATACACAGATCAACACATTGACTCAGCTTCTAAGTTTCTTAGGATTTTAAAATAACTCACTTCCCATCATCTCTGAGGGGCCGATAAAGAGAACCTTCTATCTGATCTCACCTTGACATGTGAGTTGGACAGGGCGATACAGATGGTTGAGAGAGATAGCACCTCGCCATCACTGATATTTAAAGGGGAACAACGCCAATTTTACACGTAGGCAGATTAGCGTGGTTGTCACAAGTACTAGTTGTATAATGTCTATTTCGGTTCTGGGGGAGTTTTTGTTAAGTCTGAGAAAATATTAGTATCATCGGTTTTATCTCCGCTTTAAATTTGGACACAAATTTAATGGAGAAAGTCTGCAATGCAAGGGAGTCATTTTTATAGTCAGTTTGGCTGCAATAGTGCTCTGCAGAGTGTTTAACATCATTTTAGGCTTTTATAATGCAGTCATTTCAGAATGAATGCATTGCTGCTTCCAAAATACAATTTACAGTAATTTCTTGGCCGTTTGTAGACTAGCAGTTTTATGTTATTTTTACTGAACATTAATCTGTAGATAAGATGCTGCATGCTTTCCAGAAACACCAGCCTCCAAAAATGCAATCAATAGTGATTTAATGCAAACTGATGAAATATTTGATTATCCAGCCACTAATTAATTAACCACTTACCAAATGACCCTCAAGGTTGCCTGAAGCACAAGCAGACATTCTCAAAATTCTCGCTTTGAGCCTAAATCCAAAGATACTCAGCTGCCATTACACAAGCAAAAAGCTGATCTGGGTACTGTTTTGCATTTTCACTTCAAAAAATGACTTGAACAATAATAGATTCCCAAAATAATGAGTAATTAATTTTCCATGTATTGACTAATGGACTTATTGTTTCAGCCTGAGGGCTTTGCATCAGTGTAGCTGTTGACTGACAGCCATGCTAGCTCCCTTTTCACTTAAAGTCCTGCAAAAATACTGCAAACTGCATCCACTGTGTCTCCTCGGCATGCAGGCCTAACACTAGTAAGCAACAATGGTCTATAAAACATATTCCAGGCAAAAACGCAGGCCTCCTGACAGCCATAGAGATTTTGTGCTACATGTTATTATTACCTCTATTATTAGTGTGTTGCTGTAAGGGCGATTATGAGCTTAGGAGGGGAACCCCATCTCACAGAGCCGAGCCACCACTTTTAATTTTCGTCTACACATTCTAATCCGAAAGCCACACTGAACTTGAAAACAAGCCATCTGTTCCTGCCCTCACCTGGCCTACATTAGCCCGAGTTCACACACACAAACTCTGGCTGTGCTGCAAGACTAACACACACACACACACACACACACACACA
>JAQNCA010000012.1:7356445-7397244 GCA_029783725.1 Acanthurus tractus
CCCCCCCCCCCCCCCCCCCCCCCCCCCCCCCCCCCCCCCCCCCCCCCCCCCCCCCCCCCCCCCCCCCCCCCAACGGCTCAGTGGGGATTCTCAGTGAAGGCAGGACCATTTTAATGTGTAATATGAGTGTGTTGGTTTCTCACAGGTGCCCTGGATATACATTCACATACAATACATATAGGTTAATTACAAATAACAGATTGGATTTTTTAAAAATTATTATTTTGTGTGTGTGTTTTTTGGAGGCAGTATACTCCAGAAATGAAGCTGATGATGTAATGACCTGCCTGTTGTCAAAACAGCTAACTTGTAACCATGAGAAATCCAGTGGATAGAGAGAACCAATTATTGAGAAATAAAGACTGTAACTGGATTACATTGTTGGGTGGCCTCATCTATCTACTTTTGTTTGTGCAAAGGAGGCACTATGTGTGGGCACTTTACTTTTTCTCTTGACTGCCTATTTCACAGCAATAATGTTTTCTTGCGTGTGATATTTTCTGTAACCCTGAGTGACCACTCACAGGAATGGAAAGGGTTAACCATGACAGCAAGAGTTAAAGCGAATTGTATACATTGTACACTATATTAAAGATGCTTTTCAGTCTCAGTCTCTGTCTCCAGACAGAATTTAAAATTAAAGCCCAGATTGGATAAATGTCAGGCAGTGAATTCTTGGAGGATTAAGTCTCAGCATTCTAAGAGTCTCTGCAGTTTCTGAAATTTCTGCTCAGATGATGCCTAATCTAATCATGGTGTGAGAACAACCAGTGCAGCTGTGTGAATCCTTATACCTGCTTGTCATTCGTTATGAAGCTGTTTCCCTGGAGACTAATCAGATGATTAGGTGTAGATTTTTTTAGTTTGATCCTGACATCTCTTCTGTTTATTGTTGTCAAAAAAGACTTGAATGAATAGTTGAACATTAGAAGAGGTCAGACTTTTTACTGTATTTTTTGTTCATTCAAAAAATGTCTGTTGCTGTCACCCAACCTCAGTTCAGTGACTTAACCTGAGGGTGAACCAGGCAGCCATGTCTGACTTTCCAGCTGTTAACGCCTGAGTCACTGGAACATACAGAGGATGGCGCAGTCCTGACTTCTTTGTCTGTCTGCTGTAATTGTGTTACTTCGTGAGATATGGCATGAATGTTTAACAGTCCCATGACTGCTCGACAGCCAAGTGAAACACATCAGCACAAAAACATGCCAATGTGTTGTCAGGGATGTAGTTTAGGTAAAGAAAGGGAATGTCATCTGATGGAGAATACAACACTTTACAAAGTTTGTCATTTCAATAGTTGATATTGTTTCCAACCCAGAATTTTACAACTTGATTCTGTCATTTGCTTCTATCACTTTAGTTTTATTTTATTAAACCATAACTTAATGAGCCACTGAGGTCTGGGAATGCACTGTCCTAGAGAAAAGGCAATAATAATAATGTGAAGAAAACAATCAAATGAGTAGAATATTTTAAAAAATAATGCTAACAAGTCTTATGCACGTGTATTTTTATGACATGTGAGGGTGTGACTTTTTTTTTCCTGACAGTGATGAGGTGAGGAGTGGTCAAGTGGTGAGAGCGTTTGAGGCTATAAAAGAGAGTTTCGGTGTGCTTGGCTATAGGCTGACTGATCCACTCAAACTACACAACAGCTTGCAGATTGCTCCTGTGTGCACCTGAGGATTAAAGACAAGAAAAGGTAACTTCTGGTCTTAATCCATTCTATGGCAAATTATGGCAAGTTGTACGTTTATATTTTTATATTTAGATTTGTACTTTAAAAGGTTTTTGCCTCTAATCATATAACTTTTGATAGTTTGAGAAAAAGAATGCATTCAGTCTGGGTTTAGGGCATGTGTCTTAACTGTAAAGTGAAAGCTGTGTACAGTGTTAAGGTGCACTAAACAAACAGGCAGAGAAAATGCATCTGGATATAGAAATACTTTATAAATATGTGGCTTATTTTATCTTCATGCACACTATGGTAAATATATAGCTTATCAGTTTCATTGGTGTAAGTTGAGTGTTAATACGAATAAGTCTATTGAAAAACCCTACACTGATTGTTAAAAACATCTAACATCACAACATATGACTGATATTTCAATTTGAATTTTTCATCAATTTTTAATCAATAATTATATTCTTGAAATTAGATAAATAGGAAAGTTTTAGTTGTATTTCTTGAGTCATCACAAAAATTAATAAGAGGCATAAAATAGCAAAAATAAGTTGTTCAATAATGTATTAACAGTAATTGAATTTGCAGTCACAAGAACAACTATATGAGCGGTTTGGTCTTGGCACCAAGGAATCATTGTCACTGCACATTCCTGTCTAAGTGGCCATAAGTCACAGATATAATCCTGAATCAGTATGGCATTATGTGTCTGCATGACTCAGGGTGTTTCCTATGCTCATCTTTCAATTAGCGCATTCCATGGCATCTAGAGCTTCAGTTAGCGTATCTCAGTGGAGACAGACAAGCATCCAGTGCATCATTTGCTGATACTTTGACATCCTGAAAAGCTGTAGAGTCCTCTGGTGGTCACCCAGAGAACTATCTCTTTTTGTGCAGCTCAGCAAAACTTAGTCTTAGTATGGTGCATGTTGTGCATCATGTGCTAAGAAATTAATTAATATATTTCAGTATTTAAAAATGAATTCAGCTCTTCAGTGTTTAAGTTTTGTAGGATTTAGTTTTTAGTTTTTCAACCTTAAAGCTCAGAATCTTGTTTGTTATGAATGAGAAAGAGCTGGAAAGAAATTAAAGGATACTTGTTCTTACAGGCAACAAGAATGGATGTAAGTAACCCATCAAATTCTCTGATTTCTACACTGGTAAGAATGACACAAATTTTTGCAACTGTTTTTCTCCACTTTTTCAATCTAAATATGAATGCTTACATCTTTGCTTACGTCAATCGGCCATGTTTGCAACTGCAAGTTGGTGTCCTCTGTCCTGTCCACCCTTTCTCTTCCTCGTATCTCCATACTGGCTCCTGATCCTTCTCTCTCTCCATCTCCACCCTCCTCTCCTTCCTCTCAGCATGCTGATGCTCTGTGTGGCGGCTGCCCGTCTGCTGGTTCTGCCCCACAGGCTAACAGCATTTGGCCTAGCCTGCCTCAGACTGGAGCTGGGTTCCCTGCATGGCCGGGGCAGCCCACCCAGCCTGCACCATGCTGGACAGGACAGCCTAACACAGCCTGCTGGCCTGGGACACAACCAGCCCCTTCCTCTGTCCCCGCACCGATATCATACCCAGCCCCGGCTCAAACCATAACACCAGCCCCTGCACCCGTCACAACCGTAGTTTCAAATCCAGCTTCAGCTCAAGTTCCAGCTGCTGCTCAGATGCAGCCCTGCCAGCCCTGCTGGCCGGGCCCCCAGTACCAGCCTCTGCAGCCACCAGCTCCAATCCAAGCTCAAGTCCCTGCTCAAGTTCCAGCTCCAACTACAATCCAAGTCCCAGCACCTGCTCCTGCTGCAGGCCTCCAACCACATGTACCAGGGTGGCCTGCCCATCCTGGCTGGCCTTATAACCCAGGACAGTCAGGATGGCCGGGACAGAATCCATCTATCATGCCTCCGCAGTGGCTCCCACCTACATCTGGACCTCTGGTGAGTCAAACACAAAGAATCTGGCTAGTATGTGTCTTAAAGTCTTATGCTAACAGGAAGGATCTGGGTAAACACAGATGTAGTGTTTGAGCACTTATTTACAAGAAGGTTGTTTTAATCACTTTTGCTGTTTAGAGTGTGCCCTACAACCTGAACCTGGCCCGAGGGGTTTATGACAAGATGATGATGACCATCTTGGGACAAGTCAAACCTAATGCTAAAATGTAAGCTTCATGATTGGTGCTTTACTTCATGAACCCTTTATTTCTCTTTATGCTCTGTTCTTTTACTCTTTTTTTCATACTTTAGATTTTAGCTTGAAACATACAAATCTAAGCAGTTGCTGGAGGACAGACAGATTGTACACAGAAGTGTCATTGAAAGTCTCATCAGTTTTGGTCTTCCACAGGTTCACAGTGAACTTCCTGAGAGGAAACGACATTGCCTTTCACATTAACCCCCGCTTCAATGAGGGGGGCAAACAGGTGCTGGTGCGCAACCACAAAGTGGGTGATCGCTGGGGTTTAGAAGAGAGGGACCTGAAGGGACCCTTCCCCTTCGCTCTCGGGAGCCCATTTGAGGTGAGTGACACAGGGGTAGAATAAAAAGAGGTAGGATGAAAAGAGGTGATTAAAGATGCTATGTGTAGCATGTTAGCATCAATAAAACCTTACCACATCAATTAAGAGACACTTGTTCCACTTGAAGCAACGTGTCTCTGTCTGCTGCCACTAATCCACTATCGCCTTACCGCACGATTTACAGAAAGCTGCTAAACCTTATAACCATGCTCTTATGAGTTTGTGGTAAGATCTTTACAATATGTTGATGTTTTAAATGCTACACATGGTGCCTTTAACTGACTCTAGGTCACTCTCTCATGGTTAACGTCAGGCTAACGTTTGGAAAAGATGGAAAGGGTTGGAAAATCGTTTGTGCAAGCTGGTCCTAGATAAGGGAACTGCTGTACTGCAGGCTGAAGGCTCGTGGAGGTCAGTGGGGGTCTCATGTTGCTCACTAACATCAATAACAATTATGCTTTACAGCTAAGATGTTACTAACCTGAAAAGCTAATTCTGTCAAACAGTCTGTGTCTGTCTTTCACGACAGCATTAACAGCTGGGTTTTATGACCTTTAGTTCAATCATACTTTGTAGTTTTAATTAGGAAAGTTAAAATTTCTACAACAAGCACTCCATTGAATCATCTTTATAATATGCAGCATATTTTTATGCTTTATTCATTTGGGTTGTTCCGGTTTGAAGTTTTAGCCCTACAGAGGGACTCTCCTTAAATGGAATCCTAATTCTTTCTTTTTTTATGCTAAATGTGCATTGCATGTTAGCCAATTTACATCTCAGACACTCAAAATCTCAACAAGTATATTGTCTTGTTTGGTTGAAGTTTCACATTAAACTGAATAAAAGACAAGGTCACCGAACAAGTAACAACTTAGTGAGAATTTAAAATTCAAATTTTATTTTGAGAAATCTTAGCAAGTAAATTTTCACTTGTTTTTTACTTGTTACAGAGAAAAACACATTTGTTTCTTTTTTTACATTTTTGTGAAGTGTTTTGTCTCTAGTTTTGTATGGTTTGGTACATTCTTGTTGTCCTCTGTTCCAGATGAAGATCCTCTGCACTCGTGAGGCGTTCAGAGTGGCGGTGAACAACATTCCGTTGTTCGAGTTCAGACACCGCGTCCGAGAGCTCAACCAGATTGACAGAATCAATATCCTGCATGATGTCGTCCTCTCCTATGTCACAGTGGAGACTCTTCCATAGGAAGCACACCACTGTTCATACAGAACATGAACTAACTTGTCAAGGATGCAGACATGTATATGGTTGTGTAAATGCACACAGAGGCACATACAGAAGTTTGCACAGACACCCACACACACATCTACTTGCATCAACTGCAGGAACTACAACTTTGCCATTTATTCATAGCAATGCTTGAAGGTTGAACAAATACATGTTATTATGTGAAGTGATATTAATATTGACATGAGCTGAGCTCATCCTATAATATGCTAAAATAAGCTGAAACCTCTACCACAAAGCTAACTATTTAATACACATACAGCTTTTTTTCATTTAGATGATACTACTGCTACTGTATTTATTGTGTACAATATTTTCTATATTATTAAATCACTGCTAACCAACAATCATATGTTTATCTATATATGCCAAGAAGAAAGAAAGAAGAAAAGAGTGTGATCTATTAGGGTCCTGATAACTGTGATTCTTAAATAAAGTCATCAGTCAGATATTTGTTCCAGTGAGTTCATTGTTTATTTTTTAGGAGAGCAGCAGGAGAAGCAGAGAAGAAGAGAAAAGTGCAACACTTTTAAACTGTATGACAGTAACAGAAGAAAAATTTATTTTAGAGAAACAAAAGGTTGAAGTAGAACATTAAAGTCCATGCTCTTAAAGCTAGCATTTGTTTACATAAAAACCAAGATAAATGCTAGTACTGGATGCTGCTCTTGAGTCATTTTGCAGTTAGGGAGACACTATTGGCACCAAAATGTGAATTACATAGCCTAAATACAGCATCTTTCCAGGACTGCCATCTGGCACTTAGATCATACTTTTATATGAACATTTTTATCCTCACACATAACTTCCTTTAACCTCTCACATCTGCCCGTTACACAACATCTCTTGACAGTCACTAACAGAAACAGTTTCGCTTCATTAGCAACAGGCCCGGAGGAAGCTGATCGGTGCAGCACTTTGATTATTGCATTTTTTTATGGAAAGGTTTGCTGTGGATCACTGATTCTTTTCTGTTCATTTAAAAAAAAATCCTTCCTGACAACACAACATCAAAAAATAAACCATTTCCTTCTCATGTTAGCAGCCGTGGCTCTGTTTTTTCTTTGTGCTCTCCCTTGTATCCCTGCCTGTCTCTCTGTGTCTGTGTGGCACTTTTCCCCTGTCGATCCTGCGATCTGATTACCTGCTGATTACACACACCTGCCATCCATCAAGCTCATCACCATGCATTGTATCTACACGGGGTCTTTAGTCACTCGTTGCCAGATTGTTTGTTTAGCTAAATGTGGTAGCAGACATTCAGGCCTCCACTTGTGTCAATGTTGTCCAAATTTCAGTAACTATTGTGACCTCTCTTTGCTAATGGTTGTTTTCCTTGCGTCAGGATCACTTGCACCTGCCTGCTGCTTAGCCTGCTCTCCAACTTTGAACCTCCATTAACTCCCAGCCTTCTCCACCCTGTCATTCTTCCCCTTCCTCTGCTCTCAGCCTCAGACAGCTGCCTCTTCATTCTCCGTCTCCATTCCCCGCTTTCTTTTTACAATAAACTCCCTCTTTACATACATCAAACCCTGAGTCTATGTCAACAGAAAGCCGAACAAAAATCACAACAAATTGGTCCTATTGTCATTACCAATATAATATCTGCTTATATCAACTTTTGTCACCCAAACTGAGATTTTAGCCAACTACATCTTTTCAGGTCATCATATTTGTCTACCTGGGGTCTCCCTTTGTAACACTTGTGATTTTAATAATAATAATGCTTATTAAATTTGATTTGAAAAAGCAGGAAAAAGACAAGAAAGCAAAGGCAATCTGAAAAACAAGGCAAACTGTTTTACTTGTTCTTTTTTCAGTGCATAATACTCAGCATTTGTTTTTCTCAGCTCCACCAAATATAATGAAATCTCATCTGCATTTCAACCATTAATTAAAATTCCAAAACATCTCTGTGCAAATAACAAATTCACAGTGCTTCCATGTGTGCTTATTTCTGGCTCCTTCTAGCAAATGTCCATACGTGCACAAAGCAAACATCCACCGGCCTCCTCATGTCTTGGTGTCTAGTCTCCTCTCTACAGACTTGAGCAGCAGCTCGGCGTACTGCTCCAGCAGAGCCAGGGCCTTCTCTCCTTCACCTTTGACCTCTTGGTCCACTCGGGGCCCCTCACACTGTGAGATGGCATCAGGCAGAGAGTCCAGCTCAGCCTTGACCTTGAACAAGGTCTCAGACAGGATTCTCTTTATTTCTTGTTGATCTTCACCAGGTTCTTGGCTGGACTTAAGCACCTGGTGTTTAAAAAAATAGACAGGCAGTGAGTGAGACAAGCAGGCAGGCAGGCAGGCAGGCAGGCAGGCAGGCAGGCAGGCAGGCAGGCAGGCAGGCAGGCAGGCAGTGTCTTTTCTATGTTTGATACATTCATCAGATTCTACATACAACAACAAACATACAAGTATGATTGACTCTAACAGAAGTCTACATTATTAATGAAAATCCATCAGTTATTCTCCAGATTAATCAAAATTTTGGGCCATAAAATATGAAAAACAAGTTAAGTCCTGAACCTATTAGTTAATTAATTAATGAATAAATCACCAGGAATTAACTTAAAAGTATTCCAATAATTAATTAACCGTTTTCAAATGTGCTCTCTTAAAGGTGAGAATTTTCTGTTGTTTACTGTTTTCTATCACTGCAATTTCAGTAAATTGAGGTTTTAGCCTGAAGAAAAGCATCTCTGAAGACATCTCCTTGAACTTTGTGAACTTGCCATTACCAAGCAATGAATGTTAAAAAATAATGGCAAATTAGCAGAAATTAGAAACTGAGCAGTGACAGCCATGAAAATATGCACCTGAACACTCAAGCTGACATCTTCAAATTGCTTGTTTTGTCCTACAAACAGTCAAAAACCTCTAAAATATTTTTGTAACATATCAGACAAAAAAAGGAAAGCTGATAAACTAGAACAGGCAAATGTTCAGCATTTTGGCTTAAAAGAATAAAACAAAAAACAAAAAAAAACGTAATAGTTTTCAGTCAAACAACTAATCCATGACCACACTTTGTGTTTAAGCTTTATGATAAAGCAAAAAGATATGTATGTGTATGTAAGCTAGTTTTTTGGGCCTAACCACAAACTTCTGCATCCATAGAGGTATAACTGTGTAGAAACATATACCATCATGTACTACATACAAGCAGTAATATCCAGTTACTTACATAAAATGTATAACAAGAGGAATATCAGGCCTGAAAGTACTGCCAGGCATGTAAATGTGAGGGAGAATATCTATCCACTTCCCTCTTATCTCTCCCATCTCTGAATTTTCCTTTCTTATTTTAATACACACACACACACAGTCACTGACCGTAGTGTAGAGCATGACGGTCTTCCTCAGACTGTTGTGAAGCTCAGTAACAGCTTGCCTGCAAGTTTCCAAGGTGATGGAGTGATCTGTAGAGAGAGAAGGGAGAGAAAGACTCTTTTAAGCGAAACACAACAAATCAGAGATGCACATGATGTACAGCATATACACACAAACACACACTGAGCGAAGCAGGCCCACAGTAAATGTTAAGCGTAAGATTGAAAAGCATTAAAGGAAAACAAGCATAAACTTGATGGCAGTAAAGACACGACACATGAGGAGGCTGGTGCACAAAGCCGGAGAGAAAGAGCTGTGAAACTGAGAAAAATGATTTCACGGTTTTTGTCTTTCGGCAAAACACAGCTGCAGGTACAAATGTGGCTTTTATGGTTTGTGTGTTTTCAAACTGAAATTACATAAAGTTGCTGTCTTTTGTGAAGCAGTTATCATCCGCAGACGGAAGCTTGAGAAGCAGGATGACAGCACTACATATTTCAAGATTAATCTCAGTATTTTAATTCTGTTCGATACTTTTACACGAGGAGGGAAGCAATGTGAAGAGAACAGTTTGTAATGGCACTTTGGATAACTGAGGCTCTACATATCCGAGCAAAATGTTAAATTTTTGCTTGTGTTTGCGTTATCTGCATGCACTGTGTTTTATTTTAATTACCTATTTTATTGTTTACATTTTATTCTAATTGAAAATACTTTGTTTTTCACTAACTGTTTGCAGCCTGTAATCTGTGTGGGACTACAACTGCATTTTAATTTCCAGTTTAGTCCAGTTTAGTTCAGTTTTCATTGTATGATGGAAAAATATAAATTAATAATTAATAAAACTATTCAAAAAAGACTTGAAAAAATTGGCAGTGTGTGTTATATCATCAAAGAGAAGCAGGAATTTTTTTAAAGTTCTTTCTACTTTCTATCCACTTATGAGCCACAACATATTATGCATGATGACTGTTTCATCACTCCATTCTAAGGGCCCAAGATAACATTATCTTTGGGCTTGCAAGGTGTCTTAACAAAACACACTACACCACTGCAAATGCTAAACAAGCCTGTGGTGTTAAATCCATAATTTATGTTCACTGTCTAATTGAATATTTTCTTAGCTGAGTCTTCATTGGCTGAACTGTTTGTCTGTTCGTCATGTTGAATATCAACCCTGTTGCATGAAATCTTGGCGTTTTTACAGGAAAGCTTTGAGCAGCATAGCTGGGTGACATTGCCCTCCTGATGTTCCTCAATCAACAGACACAACAAACAACAAATCAATAAAAAGAGAAGAATACAAGACCTGCCCTGTCCCTTCATCTTTGGATTTGTTCATGTAATAACAGTGTGGACAGCAGCAGGACACAAAGGAATTTTAGACAGATAAGCAGAATGACAGACAGGCCAGAAGGCAGAGGGGAGGAGTGGGAAGAGATGCAGAAACACAGCAGAAGAGTAACAACTGACAGGTTAACAAAAGAGCTTGGGGAGCACAGACCTGTCTGTGGGTCAGCGCTCGATGCTTGGGGCTGTTCAGGTGCCAGAGGGGACTCCTGGGCTACAGCCACCTGTCCGGGCTCCTTAGCACTGGGAAGAAATGTAAGAAATGTGTCTCATGTTATTGCTAATTATGAGTGATCACATTTAGAGAAATATACATTTCTTAATCATTATATAGTTACATGCATAGAGGTGGTGAAAAATGTACCTCTCTGAAATTGAGCCTCTCATGCGCTTCACTGGGAGTGAACTTGGAAAACAAGGATCCAGATTTAGAGACAGATGCCTACATAGTGCTGAAGACAACAAGACAGAGTTAAAATCCCACACTGGCACTCTGCTTTTTAGTCTGATTATGTGTCACGTCTACAGTACGACACTGGCTTTCTAACCTGGATGTCCAGGCGAAGGTGTGACATCACATCCAGATTGCACTGAAGAAGTTGAATCCCTCGCTGTGCCTCCAGACCAGCCTGAGCCGGGTAGAGTCTCCAGGCAGAGGCTGCGGCGAGGGCTGAGAGGCTGCTTTGGCTGTGGGATGCGAGAGGGCGGGACACTCTGGGTGAAAGCAGTGGGTGAGACGGTGGCTGTAGGATGAGGAGGGTTCGGGGAGGGACTGTTTGACAAAGGACAAGATGAGAGGGACGCTGCTGATGAGACAGCTGAGGGAAAAGCAGAGCCTGGAGATAAGGTGAGCGGAGGAGACTTGACCTCCTGCTCCCAACATGACTTCCTGCTCTTATGGAAGGAGGGGGAACAAGGTGGGGAGCGCGAATCAATGCCCTCTCCCAGTGAGGAGGAGCGGCTGCTTTTGGCCATGGAGCTGACAGTAGGGTTCATGAAAGAGTGCAGGGGCTTGAGTTTGGGGCTGTCCCAGGGCAGAGGGGACTGGGGAGACTGCGGGGAGCCAGAGGAGGGAGAGGAAGCCTGGAAAGACTGCCTGGAAGTGTCAGGATCCAGGAACAGATGCTGAGGTCGCCTGCACACGTCTCTTCTGTCACTAGAGGGCACAGGTGAGCGAGGAACTGAAAAAAAATAGAGGAGGAGCTCAATAAGACCTGTTTTTGAGAAATTCAAGTGCTTGGGCCAAACTGTTGTTAGAAGATGTCTTTTTAAATTACATCATATAAATGAATTATTGCCAATTCCAGATAAGTATCCAGAATCACCTTATTTACCTATTATGCATATTTCAAAACAGATCTCTATGCTCTTAATGCAGTTGAACTAACTCACAATATACACTTAATGAAGCTGATGTAGCTTTTTGAATAATCTGATGCAAGTATTACAGGAATGAGGGAATACATCGATGAAAAAGATTTAAAGAAATGATGAAGAAACACACCGTCTGAGGTCAGGTTCTGGGCAGAGTGTGATTTCTGTAAACACGTTGCTCTGTCTGACAGCAGTGGAGTTCTGGATAGAGGGTTGGACATTGTCCACAGGTGGGACCCTGAGTTCTTCTTCTTAAGCGGTCTGAAGGTCAGGGCAGCGTCTCTCTCTGGAGCGTCTGTCCTGCTGAGAGGAAACAGAGCAGCTTAAAGATCACGCCACAAGTGCAGGACTTTGTGCTTTACATCAGTGATGTAAGGTGATCAAAGAAAGACAAACCTGATTAACAGTCTTCAAAGATATTCTAGTTTACATACAAATATACAGACATTTTAGTCTCACTATCTTGTTGCTTGAGTTTACATACTCCCAAAGGAAATTTAAAAAATGTACTACAAAATTTTATTTTCTGGGGAAATACGTATGAATGTGTATATGAATCTCCATAAAAAGCTGTATTTCTCTATTTATTCATACATTTATTTTTACTATGCGTGATGTGTGAAGGACTAGGACTTTGATTTCACTGTGCAGCTCTGTGATGTACAAGGACAAAAAATCACCTTGATATTTCAGTCACCAAAGTAGGAAACACAAGCCACAGTAAATAACAGAGGTGCTGGTTCACTGGTTTCTTTTTTGTAGTAAACAAGTTACATGAATTGTATGTGCATAATTACTTTTGATGAGAGTTTAGTTTTTCCCTTCCTTTGTTTACCCTTATCTATTATTAATTTGTAAGTACCAGCAGGATGTAGTGGTTGTAATCGAAACATTGCAGCCTTGTGTGACCTCAGGAGAGTTCTGTTTCTTAAGTATGTGTCACACTGCATTCTTGCCATGTGGACTTATCAATGTTCCATTATTTGAGCATGCAAACAGGGTACCTTTGTGTGTTTTTAACGTTTGCATATGATTCCAAGTCTGCCAAAGCAGCACTTCTCTAAAAATAAACCCTATGCAACTCATTGTTTTTCTCTTACTTTGGCCCCTCACTCCTGCCAGGGGACACATGGGTCTTATCCTCTGTGCAATCTTCCATCAGGGGCCGTACTTTTGACACAGGGGGCTTAAGAGAGGGGTTGCTGTGGTCCTTTCCATGCTCTTTGGCAAACGGAGACAAGTCTCTGCAGAGAGAGAAGGAATGACAGGGTTAGAGGAGCAAAGTGAAATGCAAAATCTGTTACTCCACAGAAAATCAGAGAAACACTTTTATTTCAAAGTGTGTTATGAAAAGATTAACACACTCTCACTTTGCATGCTAAAAAAGGAAGCTAGTTTCACCATTTTGGCACAAAGACTGAAAACAGGAAACAACTAGTGCAGCTACCTGCTGTCTAACTTATTACTCACAGTAAAAAACTAGGTGCTTTACCTTTTTTTTTTAAACAAACATGTCATAAAATGTTAAGTGAACTGAGAAACAGCTAACCTGACTCTGTCCAAGGGGACAAAATCTACCTTTCAGCACTTATAGCACCAAAAAAATAGGAAAATTATACAGCTTTTTACAGTTAATTGTCCTGCTTCACATTTGTTACTAATGCAAACAGCCTGATAAAAAGATAAAAACTTTTAAAGGTAAAAGACGAACTTCCAGCACATATAAAATTGTCCAGACATAGTTAACAATGCCATTTTAAATTGAAGCTCAGCAAGACTAGGGTAATACACAGATGGTTTAGCAGAGCAGTATGCGTGAGTCCACAAGGGTGTAATGAAACCACATTGGTCTGAAGTGGTCAACAGTACCTGCTATTATGTCCTCTGGCCAGGAAGCGTGAAGACATACTGAGCCGAGGGACTCTGCTCTGCTCAGCTGTGGACAGACATCGAGAAGAAAACAGAAAGGAGATGAAGACATGGGGGGAGAGAGATGAAACACACGGTGACACAGAAAGAAAGAGAAAAACAGAAAGCAGAGGAGAAACCAAAAGTGAAACCAGTATGGTTTGCATCTATTCTCATTTAAGGTCATTTAAAGAAAGTTTGTTAGACTGTGGGGCATTGCAATTGCAGAGATTTCACAAAGTGCTTCTTAGAGGAAATGAGGCATAAAAATACATTCAGTTAGAAAGCACAATAAATGAAAAAATTAGCCAAAAAAAGGAGAAATTTCACGACAAGTGTAAAAATTAATTGGAATTTGGAATTTAATGGGGAGCCACATGAGAGAAATCCAAATGAGGGAATAGTTCAACATTTTGTAAATTAAGTCAATTTATTTTTTGCTGCAAATTACACAAAAATCTAGAAATCGGTCTTTTGTCTGTTAAATGAAGCTACAGCTAGGAGATAATTAGCTTGGTACTAAGACTGGAAACAGTGGAAAACTGCAAGTTTAGTCTGGAAAGAAAAGTTTTAAACAGACTAATTTACACACCACGTTTTGATTGTTTAATCCAAACAATAAATATACAAAAAAAGTTGAGTTTTTAGGGGTTCCAAGTGTTGATATGCAGAAAACTTGATGACAGAGCCAGGTTTTGTTTCTAACTTTCCGAAAAAATAGAACATTTTTTTCTCAAAAAGGGTAATTATTTCTTAAAATGTGTGTGTTTGGCCTTTCTCACCATTGCTGCAGCTCTCTGCCAGCATCTCATAGTTCTGCTGGAGAAAAGCGTCTCCACTGCAGTCAGCTGTGCCAGTCACTGTTCTCAGAGCTTCATCCATCGTTGTCACCTCTGCTTTTTGCTTCTCTTCCTCCCTGTCATCGTTCTCCTCGTCAGAACTGTCCTGGCCCAGCGACTCCACGTCTGCGGAATCTAAAAGTGCATGGATGAAAAATACACAACTTAGTCAAAAGGAAGGGAGAGAGAAAGAAATCTGTTCAAACCTCCCTTGACCTTGGTACATATATTGCATACAGCAGGTAGGTACTGGATAATCCTTACCAAATGACCAGACAGAACACTGAGACTTATGTGGTGGTATTATCTGACATTTCTATCAGGTCTAAAACTGTAAAAATCCTTGCCTCGGTGTACTCAAATCCCTCTCAGCGGGTGTCAGCTTTAGTGTAGGTTGCAGAGATATCATGGCTTTCAAGTACATGTTAGCTTTTCATTTTAAATCCAGTACTTGACACACTTTGGGAAGACATAACTTAAAAGAGGAATGCAGACTGATAAAAACTCTGAAGCACAGAATACAAGTGTTACTTTAAAATCTGTTTAAAAGTCCTTGATCATAAATCTGTTTTATTCAACCGCAATCTGCAACTGGCTGACAGGCTGCAGCAAGATAAACCTTATTGAGAGACACCGGATGTGGACAGAGTGTATGACCTAGAATTTTTGAAAAAATAAAATCACTTTCAGACATTTGCAAAACACTGATGAAACAAAAGAGAAGCATGCATGATTGGCCGCCACAGTGTTTTGTCTGTTTACACCACAGGGGGTTGCTAATGTCTAAAATGTTTAAAATGTGCACTAGTTTTGTATACTATTTTTTAAGCCCTTGTGTATCATGCAAACAAAAATAAATCATTAAATAAAATTAACTTAAAAATAAAATTAATTTAAATAAAATCTACACTGCATTACTTCTGTCTCCCCCTTCTGGCAGTGAGAGTAATTACATAGTATTGACACCATGGCCTGCACTCGCAGCTGCTGAAACCTATTCTGTTGCTATGGTTGCCCCTCATCACACCGCAGATTGACCTGGTGGTGAAATGATTAACAAGCACTGTGTGAACTTTTTTGGCAAGAGCTTGAATTTAACAGACACTCCTTTCTATGTGAAAGTCTTGCACTCCAGCTTTAACTTTGGCTTTCTGTTTGTTTTTATGGGTTTCATTGTTGTCATCACGGCAAGGCCTCACCATCCAGACCATGATCCGGACTGGACTCCCTGCTGTCGTAGCCCAATGAGCAAGCACTGTCCGGGCTGCGGCTTTCCTGGTTTTCACTGCGGATCACTCTGCCTTGCATCCTGGAGAGCTGCTCCTTCACCATGTAATCACTAGCATATGAAAACAAAGAACGGCAGAAACAATGAGGAACGCTGGGCGGAGGGGGAACATTAAACCAAGAATAGCAAAGCACCCTTGTTCTCTTTCAGTGTCATTTTGATCGCTTGGGTGAAACCATGAGTACTGAGCGGGGATTTACCTGCCCTGTAGACTCATGTCACCTTCGCTCTCCTCAGGGTACAGCACAGCTCCATCAGTCCCCCTGATGCCCTTGGATGGGTGTGAGGACAGCCAGTCAGTGTGTGTCCAGGGCCGATGCCTCTTGGCTCTCTCCTCCGACTGCAGCTGCATAAAATGATAGGTGACACAGCCGTGCAATTACGCACACACATGGATCCATGCAGACAGCTCCCTATTATTCTCTTGCAGATATGATGCATGCATACCATGGGCTCCTGGAGGCTAGTCGTACTCTGTCTCTCTCTGTCATGAGGGGGGCAGTTGGGGTTTTTCTTGTGAGCAAAGGTCTCCAGCTGCCTCAGGTCCATCATGGATTTAACCATCACCTCCAGAGAGCCCATGCGATGAGACCAGCGTCTCCGAGGGCGCTTGGAGGAGTCAGGAGTGACCTGGCTGACGACTCCATGCTAGGTAGGAGGTACAGGAAGTGTAAAAGTAAACAATAATTTGTACAGTCAAGGACATGAATGAAAAATATCATAGAGCAGTTCTATAAATTAAAGTTGACAAGTACTAAATGTGTCAGCTTCCCTCCAGATGTACACATCTGAGATGAAGCTGTGTGATCTAGTTTTCAGTGCTCCCGCTCTGGCTGTGTGTTTCAGAATGGATTTCACATAGCTTTTTATCACTTTTAAGTCTCAGCAGGAGGGTATTTCCCCCGTGGTGCATCACAGAGCTTTTAATCTCATGTGTTGTAGAGTGAAGCTGGAGATTCTTTAGCCACTTCAGTCCTTGTGAAGTCCTGACAGAAAACTAAAAGAGGCAGTAGCGAAGCATTAACTGAGCAGTTCATCAACTGTCCATCCCACGTATCCAAAGCACTTACTTATTAAAAGATACTTTTCTAATTAAGACAAATTTGTGACAAAATGATTTAAAGGGAAACATATGTTTCTTTGATTAAGTTCATATTTTATCATGAAATTGTTAAAAATGTAGATTGTAATTTCAATTTGCCAAAGCAAAGTGCTTTTTTTCACTCCTTCAACTTTGCTGCCTCTCTCTTGTATGTCCTGCACAATTTATTTCACTTTTTTTTTTTTTTTTTACTTTATCTCTATTTTCTCTTTATTTTGAACCCGAGTCTAAGCTTACATAAGTAACAGATCAATGGATAGAAGATAACTGCCAGCTCTTTACACTGACTGAAACCACCAACCTTTATCAGCTCCCAGTCCTGTCCTTCATCTGAGCCACCTGTTGTATGAAAGAGAGCAGTAATCAGAATCAAAATAATGAAATAATAATACATGTTTGATCTCTGTTGTTGTTGTTATGTTTCTATCAAAGGCTGCACCTCCACAGAGAGATAAAGGTCATATTAGTACAGATGGCAGATTCTCTCCAACACAGGTGGTTGAAGCCAAAAGGACACTGGGTTGCATCATAAAAACATGATACCAGCAGTAATACCAGTACCTTTTATATGATGGGGATACTAGTAGAGTACAATACCTTTTTTCTTTTCTTTACTTAATGGTAAAGAATAGAACCCAAGTCATCAGGTGACTTACACTCGGTGTTTCATCATGTTTTTCATATTCCCAGTTTTTTGCTGAAATAATCCTCCTGCATTTTGTTCATTTTATTTTTTTCTATCAGATGCCACAGGCGTGTAGCATAGCTATACTTTTAAACATTTAAGTGACATCTGTGCCTACTCGGTCAAATACACAGCCCTCGAGTTCACAGCACGACTGACTGTGTGGGCTGTAGCTGCTGCAGCAGCAGTGGGGAAATCACACATCTCATTACAATGAAAAATGCTTGTGGTGATTGCCTGCAAGGTCTGGATACAAAAAGAACCATTTGCAAGTAACGTTTGAATGGAAGATTAAAATAGAAGTTTCTATTCTACTATTTGGTAAAGGGGTTTTTAGGTCAATACCTTTAAAAACATTGAGTATGGATTCTTAGCCCTTAATGGACAACATGTGGTTCCTGGTTGATTTGGTTAACACTTGTATCAGAATCGGTGTTGTGCACTCATTCAGCTCATAATAAGGAGGTACCTGTGTCCTCCTCTCCCTGGCTGCTGTCAGAGGAAGTATTGGTTGCTATGTCTTCTTGGTCGATGAGGTCATCGTTCTCTGCTCCGTCCTCTTGCTCAGGCTCACGGTCACTGTCAGAGGACAGACCACTCAGAGTGGGGGCGCTGTGCATCTCCCTCCTGGAGTAACACAAAAAAATGAGATATATGAGGAGAGCACTTTATCATCAGCAGTGGGTTTATGGAATAATTGTAATCACTGACGGTCCTTTGAAAGGTGAAGGTGGTCTGTGTGTCTCTGTGTGTTGTCACCTGAGACTTGAGGTCTTGCATGGTGCTGCGTTCGGATTCTGTTGGAGCTGGCAGAGTCTCTCTCTCATGCTGATTGTCAGCTCTGGAGCCAGTCGCCACACAAAGATACAGCTGGGAGATAAAAGCATTCAGGCATTAAAAATTCAACGTTTCATTTCAGCTTGACTATTGAAGAAACTGTCTGCAAAAACATTTCGACAATGTTTTCCACTGGCAGCAGAGGCTGAAGATGTTTTTAAGCTGGGGAGCTGCTACAAAACTGGCTTGCTACAGTAATTTTATCCTAGTGTGCGATTCATATCTGAATATCTCTGATTTTCACTGGTATACTTCAAATTATAAGTGCATCCACACACAGGACTGTTTCTCACCTGTCCCCTGACACAGAAATCAAATGCTTGCAGTCATTGGTAAACTTCATCCCAGTGACAATCTCTGCAAACAAGAATTATGGCGACATTATTCATATTGTGCTCACTGGCAATGTAAGGGATTGATATCATTCCCTACAGTAATAAAAGTTTGATTTACTCACAGCTAAAAAATAAAATATGACTATGTGTCTTTAAGAGTTGGGTGTGTGTTCTGTTACCAGAGTGTCCAAACATGGTGGCGACACACTCTCCGGTGTAGAAGTCAAATATGTTGATGTTTTTATCGGAGCAGCTGGTGGCCACATATTGCCCTGACGGATCAAGCTGAACCTGCCACAACAAAAGGGTTCTATAGTCAACATACTGTATAAACAGGAGTATGTACAGTAAAGGAAGGCATGTGGTGTGTGGACTGTGGAGGAGAAAGTCACCCTGAGCAGACTGCCATCCTCACTTAATGACCCCTTGTAGAGTTTCTTCTGTTTGCCGCTGCTGATGTTGAAAATCCTGCAGTCAGAAGGAGAAGAAACCTCATGAATTTAAAAAATTCATCCAATTAGTTTTTTTTAATATCTACACATGCATGCCCTCACACTCACCTGATGCAGCGGTCCTGGCAGCCGAAAGCAGCATACTTGCATGTGGGGTCTACACTCATGTCATACAGTGTGCTCTTCCTCACTGTGTGGTGCGAACGCCTGAACTCTGTTCCTCTGTCAGTCTGTGAAACAAAAAGAGTCACTGTGAGGTGTGTGCTGAGGAAGCAGGCTACTTTGGCTTAACATTAGATAGCATTCACATCTGCAGGCCAATCGAAACTTAATGAAGCACTAAAAAAGAGAAGATGCAAAACACAACCCATGAGCCTCCTATTTGAACCGCTAAACAGGTAGTCCACAACATGCGTCACTCATCCAACATATCATTAAATATTTCTCATTAAAAATATCTAAATAATTAATAAATGATTGCCAATAAATGACCTGATTGTGCAATATTTTTAAGTTTACAGGAAGCATCATTTTAGTTACTCCATATAACTAAATCTTGACCTTTAGATTCCTCATGTTTTTGCTTTATTTAAACCGTATGTCTTTGTATTGTAGTACAATTAAAACTAATGAGCACTTAAGCAAGCAACATTGCAGTGATTATTCTTATTCTAAGTCAGCCACCTTGCAGCTCATTTTATAGGCTGACATAAATAGCTATAATCTATAAAAAACTGCATGCATTTATATTTACCGGAAAGAATGTAGCAAATCTGAAAAATATTCAGATGTCTTAAGGTTTCAGGGATCAGTTTAACACACAGTACACATAGTTGATATGCAAAAATATTCATGAAAGGCACCACATGAAGTATTTGTCTCAGTTAAAGTTTGTCAGAATTAATATGCTTGACAAAAACCCAATTTGTGATTAAGTCATATCATATTTGAAGTTAAGTTTGTAGAGAGTCAGTGTGTGCACAACCAATTGTACACGCATGGTCAGAAAAGACTAAACTGGCTCATTATGAATCCTTGAAAAGACAGATAACAATAACAAATACCATTAAATTGGCTCATTTACATTCTGTGGGGAGCACAGAGCTGTCAGAACAAGTTTCTACGATGAATACTCCATAAATGTCTAGATACTGAGGAGAAGCTTTACGGAGGACTAACAAGCCATTATTTGTTGTGCTCTACATTGGTCATGAGTCACCGCAGTGGCCTGGATCGAGTCTTAAGTTTAATAAGAATGTTGTGACTTATGCAACTCTGACCAAAAAAGTAAAATGTCCCAGTAACCCAGAAGCAAATCTAGAGGAGAAGGCTGCAGCAGGATTACTCCTTTATCGCATTTAGTTATAAAACTTGCATAAATGCACCAGTATAAAAGCTCCTTTTGTGGTACATGCTGTACAGCTGTATTCACAAACAGAGTCTAAATAGATTGTGTTACTGTTGTACAGCACAATGAGTCCTTAATGTACTGACTTAATAAAGAATTTGAGTCAAATGCAATAAAGCAACAAAGAATGCTGAACTAAGATAAGCTCTTCATTGTGTCTTTCATGGATAGAAATAATTATAATTTTTTTTAGAAATGTCTTCTGGTGAAGCAAGACAGTCTGCTTTCTAATCGCAACGCTCTTTATAATAAAATATTAAGTAGTAGGTCAGGAGAAACTAGGCACTTTGGAGGGATTTCAAAATAACTGCAGGATAAGCTAGCTTAAAAATACCATGCTGCTTTAACAAAATATTTGAAAGATGTAAGTATGACACAAAAAAAGACATTAAGCTTGACCAAAAATATGGTGAAACATTTTAAATAATATGCTGAGTCACTTTCTTGTCAAGATTTAGAGGAAAAGCTCAACAACCCCTTATGTTCATGCAATAAATATATAGCCGTAGCCAGTCGGCGGTAAGCTTAGCTTAGCACAGGACTGTAAACAGAAACAGCCTGACTAACTTTGTGTTGTTTTTACACTTTGATTTTAGTACTCAGTAACCCACGAGATTTACCATGTTAGTTATTGAGGCTAACTGTCTCCCTCTATTTCCAGCCTTTGCACTAAGCTAAGCTAAGATAGGCTGCTGGCTCCAGCTATGCACTTTTGGCAGACAGACATGACATTTTCATTGATGTTTGTAGATGTTCTCATCAAACTGTTAGCAAAAAAGCAATGGATTTTTACATTAAAAAAAAAAAACCCAAAAAACTAAATATTTTTCATTCAGGCACATGACGGTAATTTTTTTAGTGTAATAATATTTTTATAGTCACTTTAACACATACATTGTGTTTCTTAGACATCACCTGCCTGTTAAAAGATTAGTGCTTGATGGTGACTGAATTTTGCTCAGACATGTCTTACCTTGTGTGCAGTGCGGAAATAGATACTCTTGTCTGCACCACAGCTGATCATTTTCACCTTGTTGTCATTGGCTAAGGAACAAAGACAAATATTTAATGATTACTTTTTTTTAACAAAAAAAATTTACCGAGGTAATTAGGGCTGTAGGCGATACATAATTTATACTAGTCTTAATCAGTCAGCTATAACTGGCATTTTCAAAAGGATTTACTATCCCAGGAACAGTCTAGACAGAAGATTTATCTCAAATGTAGACCAAATTATTTAATTAAATACAAAATAAAGGACAAGATTAGGCTTGGTGTCTAACAAACATAGCTCCACCTGACTACACATGTATATTTGTCGTCTATCATTTAAACAAACAGCGCTGCAGGCTAAATAAAAGAGGGCTTTTTTGTGCGACTGAATGGAGATGAAAGCATGGATTAAGAGAAGATTAGCTGTCAGATGTTGATAGTGTCTCAAGTGGCTCACCAGCAAAGTGGACGGCTGTTATGGATGAAGAGTGCTCGTCGAGTGTCTGCACAAGACTGTAGTCATCCTCAGCATCCAAGACATGGATCAGACGGTCCCTGCTAGCTGTGGCCAGCAGCTTCAGACCTGATAGTGATAAGGCGCTTTGTCACACACCCTATAAGCAGCCAAATACTCCTTAAGCATGCCATCATTATAATGCCATCACACAATCACATACACACACACTCACCAGTTTCTGGTTTGCTGTATTCAAGACAGAGGATCTCAGCATCATGAGCCTCCACTTTCAGAATCTCTTCCATGTTGCTGAGGTCATGAACCCTGTGGGACATAAATTTATATTTTTTTAGAGATGGAGGTTACCTTAGTCAGTCATCACTCCTCACTCTAGCCTTCTTGTTATACCTCAGGATCCCGTTGCGATCTCCTGATGCCAGGTGCTTGCCGTCTGGACTCACACAGATGGTCCTGATGCCCGTCCTGCTCTCTGCTGTCTGTCCATCCCCTGGTTTGTCTGCATTCACATTTGTTGTACAGTCTGAATCCAGCAAGGCACTAGTGTTTCCATCTATGTAGATTATATTCAAGAGGTTCTGCAGAAAAATGACAGAGAGAGAAATAACTATACAAAGGGAGGAACTGTACTCCTGAAATGTCTACATTTTGTATGACATGAAGACATATGGCATTCAAAGCCAAACTCACATTGCTGAGGATATTTTGGGAATGTGTCCAGTCGTCCATGCGCCACAGTCTAATAGTGTTATCGGCGGAGCAACTGAGGAATGCACCTGATGACAGACCTGCACCCAGCTCCCCAGGAATATCTGGGAACATCTGAGAAGGGGGGGGACAGAATGCGTTTGGATGGGTGGGTGTTCAGGGAATAAATACGTTGCCAACATGTTGGTCAGCATGTGCTTTTGCTCATGTTTATCTCTTTACTGTGTCCAAACAAATCTACAGCGTGCTAAGAAATGTTAGCTAAAGTTAGCCCACAAAGTTACATGATGACTAATGCCAGCTGGTAACAGGGCAATTATATTACTTGGTGGTGTTGATAAAGAAAGAAATGCCTAAGTTTTGCTATTGATCAAACCCCAAAGTTCCTCAGATATGTTAGCAACACACAATCTTCTGTACAACAACTATCTTCACTGACTCAGAGGCCGGTTTGAAACGTGTGTCATCGTGGTTAAAGCACTTTGTATAATTTACTTCCTCCTGCACATTTACCTCCAGGTCCCCGATGCAGGCAGCATGGAAGAGAGCAGAGTGCACCTTCCCCACCCTGTTGACATCTCTCACATCCCACACATACAGACTGTGGTCATTATAAACACAGCTGAGCCAGTGGCTGATGGGGTCGTAGGTAACAGCGATGGTGTCTGGGTAATGGGCGTCTGTCTTGGTGGAAAATAAGTGGCTGAAGGAAAGGAGATTTAGACATATTTTTAAAAGGTCATAGAACAACAGCATCCAGACATTTTCTTTAAATTAGGAGAACATTTTAACCAGGACGGGTGCAGGGCAGGTTTTTATATGCTTATTGCACTGCTGAGAATACCACATTTAAACCTTAGAGAAGACAGAAGGTAAGTGTTTCATATCAGTAGAAAAATGAACATTTAAATCATAGTATTTATGGTAATTCTCATAAAATGCTCAAAGAAGGGTATGATTTTATGGCCTCTTTTATGGGGCTCTTTAGAAAGTGTAGGCCCCGAGTTGACTGCCCATATTCATAAAACGCACTATTAACATCCTCAAATGTAAGAAAAGTTTGGGAGTTATTTTAACTGTGAAATGTTGCCACTTCAAACAGGACACTCTATAAATAGAGAGCATTTACTCCTGCAGTGGATCTCTGCCAAGGAAAGGCTAAGTTGCTCCTGAGCTCATCCTCACCTGGCCTCAGTGACGGCCGAGACGTCAGAGCCGAGGGGGTGCGGCCGTGGAAGAGTGCAGACGAAGTGCAGGTCAACAGGACTGAAGGCTCTCACCGTCCCATCAGCACAGCCACAGAAGATCACATCCTCAGACAGAGACAGAGTCTGGGCCACGCCCGTCTGCAAGGCAGGACACAACAGGCTCATCTCACAATTCAATCATTTACAGATGGCTAGGTTCTATATATAAATACATTGTAACTAGGTGAGTGTGTCAACAACAGTCCTGCCTGTCAGAAATGATAAAGGTTATGGAGGGTTTTAGGGGAGCATAAGTATGTCATTATTGGAATATATCCAAACACATCCTGTACTTGTCCTCTTCCCTGTTGCTTGTATCTGTCTGATCCTCTGACAGAAGGAAGAAGCAGGAACCACACCTGCAGCTTACCTCTTGATTAAACACAACAGTTGGACATTTACCATTAGCACTATTGGTTGTACAGCACTCTATAATGGGTTGTGAAATACCAAATTATTTATACTGACGATGCATAGAACACAGTAGTGTAGCATGTAAGGCCTTTTAAGTTATAATTTTGCATGATGCCACTTTATGCTGGTTTGTTTTTCAAGTGCTTCTGCAGACACGTCAGAGGGTGTAAAAAAATGAGGAGTAATATTTAATTTACATGGTTCTCCAGTGCAAAAGGTTTTTTAAAAAATTCATAAAAGGGGCTAAAAGAACATTCACGATTTCTCCTGCAATGAAGAATTACAGATCAATTAATCACAAGTCTCGTGCCCCACCCATCTCTGCTGGGTTGACTGGTTCAAGGTCAGAGCACGTCAAAATGGCTGAGCCTCAGAGGAAACATCAGAGAGATTCAGTCTTACATGCTTGAGTCTCAGTCCGACCCAGATTAATTTGAGAAGTCTACTGTTGTGCACTAACTAGCAGTGGCGTGCAGATTAACAAAGGGAAAAGTCTGTACTGTAATGTACTATAAAAGGGTTTGCATCGCATCGTTCTTAATTGTTTTCTTTTAATTAAAGGAACCTTATATTAACATTAGTTGTATCTTTTGTATTGGAACTCCCCAGTTTTTAATGACATCTGCAGATGTTCAGCTGTGTCTTTTCTTGCTGTACTTTATCTACAGTCCATTTCACAGAAAGATTGCCTGCACTTATTTCATCAGTTACTTCTTGCCACATTGTTGCTTATGTGTATTTGTTTTTGCTGCGATAGGTTTACTTTGGATATTATGTTTTTGCCTTTCCCTTTTCTCAACACTGACTACAAGGATAATGATGTGAGCATAACCACGGTACTTGAAGTGGACACATGCTGTATTATGATAGTAACTACTGTTAGAGCCTCAGTGTAAACACCAAGACAACCTAAGAGGCTTTACGCAACGCTCCTAAAATAACCCCTTATCATATTGGAAAATATTCTGCTTCAGGGCCAAACTTGTGTTTAAAACTTTAGGTAGTTTAAACATTTAGATTTGGATTCAATAATACATTGACTGAAATGAAAAAAAAAATCAATTTAATTGATGAAAGGATATTTTGTTTCAGAAATATATAGACATATGTTCATAAATAGATTAGGCTTACATATTTTGGAGTTGAATTCATGTCCATCCCCTTTAGGCATTCATTAAGCTTGACTGGATGACTGAAGGCCATTACAATCACATTAGATGGAAAGCCTCCACACACCCTCTGTATCCACTCCATCAATCTTGATTGTGGTCATATTTTTATAATAAGATTAAAAGTGTTGGTAGCCAAATAACCTCTCGCTTTGGATGCCTCCTGTGAGTCACTTACCCGTAGATCCACCCATTTGTCCAGCATCCTCTTGCTGTTGAACTCACACAGCAGGCCAGAGGAGGTGATGCAGAAGGTGGAATCAGCTGTGGAGCCCCGTCCACAGGCCACATCGCAGAAGAAGTTATTCCTCAGCTCTCCCAGCAGCCCCGAGCGGCCCAGCAGAGGGACAGGAGCACTGGCCTGAACACCACAGAGAGCTGAGAGTTAGCTTGTGAAGCTGAGAAAAATACTACTTAAGTGTACTATTTCTATGTGTGTCACATTAGGTCTCCTTTAATTTTTTTTAAACGAGTGCATGCATGTAGTTTTTTGTGTGTCATTTCTAAAAGGGGACCTTCTAGGTGTGAAAACAACTAGCTTTTGAAACTAACAAATCAATAGCCAAATGAAAAGGCAAGGATTTTATAGCTGAATGTGAGATTCGTATTATTTCATTATTTTGTGTTTCATTATTTGAGTGTTTCTTTTAATTGATTACACAGGAACAAGTTGTGAAGACAAACTGCATGAATATCATTCTTGTGAGGAAACTCAGCTCTGATGTCATAGAAACAAGAATTAAGACAAAACCAAACTCCCTGATAACTGTGTTTGTGTTTTGTAGTTTGGACAATTTTCATACTGTGTCAAAGTGTTTGATAAAAAACAAGACTCTTCTAAAGGACTTTGTTATTTAATTACTTCAACACAAAAAAACACACCATCATCATAATCCAGTCATACCTTGCTGGTCTTGCTTTGGTCCAGATACCAGAATTTGACATGTCTGTTCCCCACAGTCACAAAGTAGGAGCTGTCCTCAGAAAAAGACACACCTGTCACCTTACTGGACACTTTGTTGGCAGCCACGACTACATCTTTCTGCAAGTGAACAGCACATCAAATTCAAATTATACCCTTCTGTGAGCTTGAATACCTTTTGATTTGCTACAAGTTGGACAAAATGTGTGGACAGAGAAAGGATGGCTGTTTCCCTATGTTTCTGTATGCTTTGCAAAGCTATGGTAACCAACTGCTGAGAATGGTATCAATCTTAAATGTTGGAGTGAGACATACTTTCCACGCCCAGACGTTGACATTCATGTCATGCTGGTTTCCCACGCTGACAATGTACTTGCTGTTGGGAGAGAAAGCAACGCAGGAGACTCCATATTTGTGTGTCTGGAGCTCCGCCACCTGTCTTCGTTCTGCCACATCCCACAGTCTCACTGCTGGAAGGTGACCGCTCTGGTGAAAAGGAAAGAGGGATGTGCAAGGGATGAGGTAACAAAAGAGATAATGGAAAGAAAATAGCTGATTGTTATGAAAGGAACGCTTCTTTCTGATGTCTTAGTTCTACATTGTGCCATATATTACATAGAGTCAGTCGTCAGTCTGTCCAGCTCTCGAAGAGATAATCCTCTTTGTCCTCTGCTAACTTATTCCTCTGCCTGTTCACATTATTCTCTCTCAGGGATCAAAAGGTCAGCAGGCTATTTGTGTAGTCTCTTATTCTAATATGGTAAACGACCTTTCAAAGGTCAGAGTTAGTAGGTGAGAGGAGAGGCAGCATGAAGGACACTGCAAATGGATGACTTTGAGCTAAACACTGAGCTGCATACAAAGCAGACAGAAAGAAACAAGGGAAGGCAACCAAAAAAAGATGTGCATGCTGGCCCGTCCTTGATGTAAATGAGTTTCTGTTTGGTGAATGATTGCGTGTGAGGGACATTTGTTATCAGATTATTCACTCTGGAATATCTCTAACTCTTAAAGAGCTGAGTGATGTTTTCAGCTTTGATCACAGACACACAACCTTGTAAACATTTAGCTGTTAACAAAGATCAGTTGTTTCTGTAAACCTCAGATTTGGCATTCAGTCACTTTTAAATGGCAGAACGGACTGTCCTTGTGGTGTTAGGTCTTTTGAACTTTGCTCTCTGCTGTCAAGGCAACTACTGTTTGCATATCCACTTACGCAGAGCAGTCTTTAATCGGCTTGGTTTGGCTGTGGTGGATTAAGACAGTGTGTTGCGTTGACGCAGACAGTGTAACTACAACATTACTGCTTGATTGACAAATTATAGTAAAACAGGAGTGAACACGATCTTGGGCCCCATTACTGTATCACTAACTTCTGCTGGGATGATCTCTGACTTCTTTTGCAGTGTAAAACTGCAGCCTGGAAGTATCCTATTCGCTTAATTCACTTTACTCTGCTGAAATGTTAACCGAAGATAGTCCTAAGAAATTACAAGAAATAAAAAAACTAAAGTCATATGAATAAAATATACATTTCTAGGGAGAAGATGTGGGATGTCCTGTGTCGCAGGACCAATTATTGGTCAGCAGGGTTTTCACATCTCTCGCTATGATCAACTCAGCTCACTTGGAGCCTCTACCCAGGCGATTAGAAAAGTACCAGCTGTCAGGTACTAAATATAATGGAAATAGAAAAGAGAGCAATTAGAGTGGAGTCGCACTGACTCATGCCATGTGGTGGAAAAGACCTGAAAAAAGGCTCACCTCTCCAGTGACCAAGTATTTGCCATCAGGGGAGAAGGACAAAGCTGTGATAGTCTTTCTGTGAAAAGTCAAAAAAAATCGAGAATTAAAGCTCAGTGTGAATCGTTCTTGAGTAGTTTTAACACTTCACTGCTCTGTTTAAATGCATACTGTGTTTGCATTAACTCACCTTGAAGTAATTATGTGGTGCTGTTTGTTCTTCTTAGGGTTCAGCAAAACCACCACACACCTACACAAGGAAGAACATGAATATGAGTGAAGTTTATGTAGGTATGTGAACAGATCTAGTAACTGAGGTTTTGTATTTATTCCTTGAATAGAGACAAAAGTTTGGTTTAAGTGGAACATTTCCATTGATGCTTTTATCTGATGTGTTTTTGTATCTATGCAGTCAAGGTGTTGAGAAATAAGATGATGCAAACAATGTTTTTCCAACACAGTCTAGGTCAACAAATCAAAGCGCATATTTGTGGCACAGCATTCAGATGCTCACTGATTAAACACCATGACCTTAAAAACACACAAACTCTTATGTAACACAGGCATCCATATAGAATTACTCTAATAGCAGCTAGTATTTGCGGAAGTAAGCCAAAATCTACTAATCTCAGTCGATCTGTAATTGAACTTTATTCTGTGACCTGTTAAAAGATTTTACAGAGGATTAGAGCAATAACACTGTACAATGAAGCCCTTAGTCTTCTAAGCATTCATTCAATAAAATAGAGCAATGTATTAACTCTATGGAGCACTTCATGAGCTGAAATTATTCAAAATTACACACACTGCTATCAAGGTGGGTTATACAAGGTGGAACAACAGTACAAGCATTTTTAAACTTAAAAACAAAGAAGCTTCAGGACAACTCAGCTTCAAAGTCACTAAAATGAGTGTGTCTAAATTTCAGCTGCATTAAGTAAAAATAAAATTAAGCTATTTGATACTCAAAAGAATTGTGTGAAATTTTGTGAAATAGCTCTTTTCTTGCTCTCTTGCTTAAATTTAAGAATACTGACAGAACTTTCAAGTCTCACTTGATTTTGAAATTACAGTTCAGTAGCTTAGCTGGCATAAACACCATAAACAGGAGTAACCAGCTAACTTAATGCTAATGATGGTGTCAAAACTTAACAAAATTACTTGACATTGTACAATCAATAAATAAATATAGCAGGTTAATTTGAAAGCTTTTAAGTAGGCTGGATGGTGGAGCATGTTACTTTTGAACAGAGTTAATTTTTATTCGTTGTTTTCCACTGTGCGCAGCCTTCATGCAATGCTAAGCTAATTGTGGCATTCGCTTCAAATTCAGCCTGCAGACATGAAAGCATGACCTATTTTCTAAGGGAATGACCTAAATGGTTGAACTAACCTTTAAGGAAAACTCCCCTAGATATTACAAATTTTTTTTATTAAAAACTTAATTAAGAGAAGAAAAGTCTCAATGGTACTTAATTTAATGTCACCCACCTTTTTTTCAGTGTTAGTGGTGATTTTAACAATTCAAAGTAAAAGTCTTTCATTCTTTATTAAGTGTTTGTGTTATATTCCTAACCCCTGAGACTTACCCACCATTAATTGGATATTTTTTTATATCTCAAATATTACAGCAATAACCGTCATGTTTCCTGCCAAAAAACCTCCTTTACTTCCTGTTTAAGAGCACACAAACACCAATGGTCCACCTGTTTGTGAGCTGCCTGTTCCTTAGCTCCATGCCAGGAAACTGCATTACTGGAACAACAGCTTGTGCAGATTTTAACGGAGACAGCAGTTGGATTGCCAGGCTGTGCACAACTTGGAAGTAAATAAAGCTTGCTAAAATGATAGTCAGACCCAGATAAGCACACAGACACAAATGTACGTGCACACACAGACACAGTATCATAAGCATTCACTCTTCACACAACACAACAGTAAACAGCCATTGACCTTCTTATGATTAATACAGCTTTGTCAAAAGATTTGAGAGCAACACAAAAGAGTCTCAGTGTGCTGTTTTCTGTTAGAGCCCTGTGGGACCCAGTGTGCTTGTTTTTAAATTCTGTTTTCGCCGTGGCAGTGCAGCAGCACTGAGGCCCCAGAGCTTCGCCACCGTAGATCTAAATCCTCTAACCTGCAGCTCACATGTCTCTTTTTTTAATTTGTGCAGCATGCAATACAACACAGCTAGTGTCACACAGTTTGAGCAGAATTAATAACACTACACAACACTCTCTACATGAGTGTATCACTGAAAGAGTCAAAGAAAGCCTCCCTGAGGACAGGATAAAAAGAAGCTTTGGAGTTCCTCTGATGAGAAAGCCCACAGTGTTCCTCTGAGATTGTGCAGAAAGAACGCACACACACACAGAAATTTGCACACTAAGCATCTGCATGAGGTAGATATGATAAGGAAGCAGGGAGTGCATGATGTACTGATAAGTTAAAAGGTCAGATGTCTAGATAAGGATGCAGAAATAATCACACATCCTCTTACCCTGCAGGATAGGCAACAAGTCCAGATCGCGGGTCACAGGCCAGACCGCAGTTTCCTGAAGCAGTGATTCCCAGCACCTTCTCCAAAGTCACCTGAGGAGACACAAAACAGGGATTTATTTATATTTTTATTTTCGGCTTTCATCACAGGAAAAGTGAAAGTAAGGGTGGAAGGGTTGACGGAGGGATAAATACACTCTTATACACCCTTGTTCATGAATGAAGGACAGCAATAGATTGGTTTGTTTGCAACATGTGAGGACGATGGCTCCGCTCATGCTTCCAGCCAGTAGCTATGCTTTTTTAAAAATCTGAAAATCACTGATTTTCACATCACTTTTAAGAAATAAAAACAATTATAAACCAGGAAGGGGAAATCTCGGTTTCTACTGCAAGTCATTAAGTTGCTTGATGCCTGCATTTGTTTCATCTTCACTGATTTGATTATGATGATTAGTGTCTTCCATTGTTGACATTTACAAGCAGCAGGGATTCATTTACTTGAAAATAAAACAACATACCCACATCCGCCCCACAAACACACAGGCGGACACGCAGGCAGACAACCGTTATGTTGTAATTAAAAAAAACACTTATATTGAACATAACTTATTACAAAGGAAGAATGTTATAGTTACAGGGGAGGTTATTTTAAAGTTTCATCTTTTGTGCTAAAAAAAGATGTAAATCATCAGGTTTAACCTGGATATTAAACACGCGGTGTGACAGAAGGCGAGTCATGCTGTCTGTCTGTCTGTAGAATTATAAAGCAGCTGTCAAGTGTCATTAAATAGTCTGGAGCGTTTCTGAGTCTATGATGTCCCACTGACACAAAATATAATAATGATATTAGCCTAACTCTTAGAAAGCTTGGGTCCTAGTTAGTCTTATACTTAAAACATATCTCTTATCATATTTTTAATTTATAAGCAGAAATTCTGGGTAACCAGAATGTGAAAAAATGCTTGTGCTCATATTTTTCTTTTTATCTTTTAATAATGCAGTTAAGCATGTTATTTATCCATTAGAAAATGCTATGAGAAGTTTTGAGTGAGATTTTCTTTATCAATCAACAAAAGTTTTCACAAACTGGCTACTCAAAAGTTGTTCTCATTACTTGCATATAACCACTCTATAAAACAATACTAAATAATTCACTAACCATTAAAACAGCTGTTCTTTACAACTTAACATTCCCCCTTTATTCAGTATTTTCTATGTTTCCCAGGATGTTGGATCAATAATTATTAAGAGTATCTATGGTTAGAAATGATTCAACTTTTTAAAAATACCTTGCTGGAGAGATTCTCTCCCCTGCTTTTCTTGTGCTTGGTCGATGGGGAACGCAGCAAATTCCTGATGCGACTTCTGATTGTGAATCCATCGCCTGGCATTTTGTTTGCAGCCCGGTGGCACTGCTCTGAGATCTGCTGACCATCCACTGTGACAAGCCACCAGCAGAGCGTGCTTTGCAGGCTGGACGAGTGAATGAGCTCCTGTAATGATCCTCCCACCACCCAAGCCTCCACCACAGACCAAGTACAGAGGTTCACAAAGTCGGACAGTGTTCCTGCTGCCAGGACATGTGGACACTAATCTCTTGAGTGGGTTTACTGTTCTCTTCTGCTGTCTTTTGTCGCTTCACATTAAGCACTTCTCCTGCAGCTTCCCACCGCTTCTGGACTGATGTCGCCTCGCCTCAATGCTGCGATTTCTGTGACAAGGAAAACACAAAAACACCGCTGCCTGCGTGACACTATTAGTTTAATCTCAACCTGCAACAGTCTCATGATTACATCAATGAACGCTGTTGTTGCTGCTGTCCCTAATTAATTTAATAGGATTAGAGAGAGTGGGCAGTCTCACAGCTGAATGGCGGATGTTTGGGCGCTCTTTGTTCGGTTGATGATTGGACCATAAAAGTTTGCTTTTGTATGCATAACTTGTTTTCAATGCCCAATTGTCTTTGTAAATCAACTGTCAGTTCTCGTTTTATCTATCAATATAGGTGTTTTAATTCACATTGATTTTTTTTACTTTTATTAGCTTTTAAAGAAACCCTATGCCCGTGACGTAGGCACGAGGATGCTGATTACCTTGAGTTTGCAATGTTTTATCTACATATTTCTGCATAGTTGAAGACAAAGTTTACGGTTTAGTTATGAACAATTCCATTTGGGCTTATTTTATCTAACAGGCCCATAGCCTCCATTATAATCTTAAAGTCGGGTAGCAACTCCAATTACATTTTGATGTGTTTTTGTCAGGTATATGATCATTTGCATTGAAGTAACAATACGTAATGCCCCTGACTTTCGGTTATCATAAACCACGCCCCGCGATGACGGCGACCAATCACAATCATTTCAGAGAAAACTAGCTCTGAAAGGGACACTTAATCCGTACTGATTGAATTTAACCCAACCGCTCTGTGATAAATCTTGTGTATTGTTATTTTATGTAAAGTTGCTAGTACACGGAGATGGGATCAAGTTTCTGTTTTGCAAGTTACAGGACGTCTCAAGTCTTTGCACTCATGTCCCCCGTCAGCTCCCATGTCCTTAACTAATAGAGTCTCAAAGAAGTCATCAGACAAGTCTTCACCAAATGTGCTGCCACCAACATCAAAGTCTCATCTTATCTTCTTCATGCAACTTAATATGTTGAATGAAGTTTGAGGTCATTGCTTCCCAGACATCAAACATCAAGTTAAAATAATGAGAGGAGTAATCATACAAGGATACAAGGAAGTTTATTGGTCATTATACAACAGGTTGTATAATGAAACTAAAATGTGGTTCCCTCTTGATTGATTAATTAAAAAAATATAATATATATTAAAAAAATACTAAACGCAATCATCATCATATAAATGATATTAATGGTATTATTATTAATTATATAGTTGATGACATTTGCAGAAACTTAAACTGTAGGCCTAGGCAAGCTTGGGAAATCATTGTGGTTAAATATATTACATTGTTGTGTGGCTAGCTGTGTCCTGGATGTGCACTCACACACACATAAACACAGACTGCAGTGTCTTTTTTTTAAACAGGTCATGACCTTTATAAAGCATTGTCCTTCCTGTATATTCAACTTTTTAATTCCAGCTTTTGTTGGGGTTAAAACGTGTATCTCAATTCAGATACATAGACAGTGCAAAGTGCTGCATCAGTGCACAGTGCTGATTTAAAAATGGAAGTCTATCATAAAATTGAAACAGCAAGACTAAATGTGGTCTCAATATTTTATTTTTCTCAAATAAACTGCCATGCCAGACTGCATGTTTTAGCACATTTACTTCTTGAATAGCAAAGCCTTGTGCTTTCAGTCTTAATCGCTTGTTTTCCTACCTTGCAGGATGGTTTCAACACTCATTTCCATAGGTAGGGAAATACCTCTCACTTGTTTCAACGGCTGTCAGTTAGGACAGTTTACTGGAGTGTGTTGCCATGATAATGCAACTAGGAGAGCCTGATCACTGATAAGCCTTATGGGGGAACTGAGGGCTTTTACTGTTAAGGGATTTCTAAAGATGGGATTAGTTCAATATGTGTAAGAGCTGGAAAACAATTTAATCATGACATAAGTTAGATTTTGTCTTTTTTTAAAATGATCTAAAAAAAACAATTGTTTTTTTTTAAAATGATCTAAAAAAACAATTGTTTTTTTTTATGTACACATTTTTTTTACCTCCATATACAGAAAAAAGCTTTATTCATTGTCTCAGAAAATCAGGAAACAAATACAAAACCACTTTGTTTTAGAAAAAATAAAGAGTGCCATTATTAACACACGTTGAGTTTTTTTTATTTATTTGAAAGGCCACATGATTTTTCACATTGTCAATTAAACTGAAGTATCAGGACAACCAGTGTTCATCCACAAAGTAAATACACAAATGTATTGGATTTAAAAAAAAAAGCAATACAGTATTTACTGAGGTTATTTGATAAACTATATGGCTAATAGCTTTTTATCTTGATTGCTTATGACACATGAGGTTAATGCACATTAGTGAACTAACTCCAGCCCAGAGTGCAGATCACTACTGTTATACAGACTAAAGCACAAAAAAGGTGGTTTCTACCAAAAATATAAAGTGCTATACAAAAGATTTTCACTGAGTTAGTAAAACAAGAATTTAAACGGAAAAATTAATCAAACCATCTCTCAAAAAAAAAGACACAGTTATCATTTAAACTTTACAGAATTAATTAGCAGTGTATCCCATCCGATTCAAGATACAGACATTTATACACTGTAATAGGGCTAAACTGACAGTTATTTTCAGTGTGAATTATCCATCAGTTATTTTCATATTTAACTGTTTAGGCTGAAAGGTTTCAAAAAAACATGAGACACTTGTCACAATTTCCCGGAACCCAAAGTGACATCTTTAAATAAATTGCTTCTTTTTTCCATCTAACAGTTCAAAGCCCAAAATCTCCTCATTTACTTTATAAAACAAGGAATAGCTGCATATTCATGTTTAAGAATCTGTGAGTAGCAAATGTTTAACAGTTTTGCTTTAAAAAATTACTGAAATGACTGATTATCAAAATAGCTGGCTATTAACATCTACGGTAAGGCTTCATCTATTGGATTTACACAGTCTGTACAAATCCATTTCCATTTGCATAAAAGAGATCAGTAACAATGACTCCAAAAAAGACATTATCTTAATAACTTGTTACTGATGAGAAGTAAAGATGAATGAATGTGACAGAAGATACTTAATCTTAGAAAAACACAACTTCAAACCTGAACACAGGAGTTGTGATTAATTTTGTTCATACATTCAGCAGGTCAGTTAATGCTTCTTCTTATAATCTTTGTACCCAAAACAGCTTTTCTTTGTCTCTTTTCTCTGGAAAAGGTCTTACTTCTGTGCTTATATAAAAAGAGAAGAGCAGTAACGGGCTCTGAGACTGAGGTCACATGACTGTGTGCATTGGCTTTTGTAGTGACAGGGAGATATGAGGACTACTCGGATTCAAGATCTGGTTCCAGTTCCTTTTCTATGTCTATCCAGGAGCGTTTCTTAGCACTGGGGAAGTCTTTGCCTAAAGCGCCTCGGGTTAGAGGTCGAGATGTGTTCTCATGGATGGTTGTTCTGGGACTCTTTCTGGGTTTAGCATCAGGGCTTCTGAAACTGCGAGATATTCTGACAGGGCTGTCCTCACATCCAGATGGACTGCTTCCTGCTCGTTCAGCCCTAGAGGTCCACAGGTGAGTTGGCTTTTTCTTTAGAGGCCGTCCTCTGGGTCGTTTCACTGGCACCAGGTTATCGCTTACCACTCCAGGGGCTTCCTTCGTTACCTCAAAAATAATGTTTTTACTTTTTCCATCTTTAACTGGATTAGATGTTTCATTTACAGTCACACTTTTAATGTTGCCTTTTACCAAAGTTTGTTTTCCGTTTTCACTGACAGGGGTAATGGGGTGCTTTCGAGGTCTGCCTCTGCCACGTCGAGCTATAGGAGGGCTTGAATCGGCCTGCGCCTCAACAGAAGTAGGCACCTGATGTATTTGTTTGATACTCAACCATGTAGCTGCAGGTGTTTTGTTTGAACCCACCACTGCTCCCCCCTGTTGAGCCACAGAGCATACAGTGTCTGATTTGTTTTTGAGGGCAGGAAAGCACTTTGGTTCAGATTTTGAGAATTGTTCAGTTTTGTCGTCCTCCAAATTATGACTGCTTTCTAAACCTGATGGGTGGTCAGATTTAGAAATGTTCTTCTCTTGGTTCACTGACAAGTTTACATCAGAGGGCTGCATTGTGACCTCTCCATTCTCTTCTTTCTTCTTGGGATTCATAACCACAAGTGTATAATAACCGTTGCCAACTACAAGGACAAGAAGAAGAATGTAAATAAGGTTATAAAAATAAAACATATATATGAAGAGAATTTGACTCAAAGATTAAATCAAGAATGTCTTAACTTACGTGGTTTCAGAGAGGAGGGAAGTATGATTCTGCCATCCTTGGAGCGAATTAGAGGAAGAGAAACAGTTTGTATAGTTTGAGCAGAGGGCTGGTTGGAATTGGGTGCTGAGAACGTAGGTGAGGCATCATCCTGACCTGCAGTGACCTGAAGTGTAGCTGCATCTGAGGGGACTTGAGGCTTGCACTCCTTTTGGGAGTGACTAACCTGGGTTGGACCTCCAGGTTCAGCTGGTTGGTTCTCTGCCTGTGGTGAGGCTGCAGAGGACATTGCTGAAAGCAGAGGAAGTGGCATGTGCATTGGTGTCTGGTTTACACTGCTCTGGGCTGCAGTCTTGTGTGGTTTAGGCTGAGATGATGCCGTGGAGAAGTTGGGCTGTAACAGGGGTGAGGACTGGGGCTTGGACTCGGGATTGGAGGTTTGCAGAAGAGCTGCTCTGGACTGGAGTAAACGGGAAAAAAAAGGACTCCATTTCACAGTCTTTTCTCTCATTTTCTGCTTGGTGCAGATCTCCTCCAGCTTATGTTTTATTAGCTTATCTGGCTTTCCTGAAAAAATTAAATGTCATAACGTTAGTCACAGACTTAGCTTTAAATGTTAACATAATCATCATTCAGAATTTGCTTTATCATAATTATTTTGCTGCTCAATATTAATGATTACATACACTATAAGATCAAGTGGAAACAAAAAGGCTTAAACTACAGATTGAAGAAATACAGAAGCACAAAATGCAATAACATGCAGGAAGACAAGTTGCACACACCAGACAAAAGGGAAAGCTCCTTCAAATAGAGAGCCTGCATCTGGGTCAGCCTCCTCTTCTTCTCTTCCAGAAATCTGGAGGTCTCGACCAGGTTTTGGATTTCTCTAAGGGCCTGTAAAAAAACATAAACCAAGTTAAGACTGGAGACACGGAGCTGTGAATGAATTATCTTATCAAACTTTAGCAAGTATGAATACTGAAGTGGCTAAATCGTTTATCTGCAAAGCACTTTGTGTGGGAGGCCTCACATAGACGACATGCATAAATTTATTTAGAACAATCCATTTTTGTGGTTAGCATTTACTTCTTTTTCTTATTTGATGCTTTTTAGTAGCATAAAACAACTTTATCATAACTTTTACACCTTAGAGGTGTCAATTGATAGAGCTGTTCCTACTGTCACTTACAACTAACTTGAATTTGAGACAGTTACATATTCTGAGTATATTGGTCAAACCACTCCTAGTGAACCAAACATATTATTCTAAAACTGAGTGATGAAAGCATCTCTGTTTAATGATGATGATAATGACAGTTTTGGTGGATACTAGTTAGTTAAATGTAAGTCTGTTATCTTTACTTGTGCATGAAAAACTTGAGAAGTGGTTTATTATATTTTGCTCAAAGACATGTGGAGTTTTTCTGCAGAATTGTTTTGCAAATGTTTGCATGCACAAATCCCATAAATATGGAACTTTAAGTGTCATGCATTCATTTTATGTGTTCATGACAAAGTAATGTGAGGGCATTGCGACATTTTTAACATTTTTGCTGGACAATCATGACTACACATCAGGAAATTCTTTTTGAGAAAGATGTGAACGGACCAGATGGAGGAGGCGGAGCCTGGGAGACCTGGGGTCTGCCTGGAGGACGGTTTGGAGTTTGTCAAAGAGGGACCGCTGTTCATAGCGTCTTTGCTTCTCTAGCACTGAGTGGTTCCTTCGCCTCCTACTATTCTTAACCAGATCATGTTCATAATCCATTTGATCCTGGAAAGAAGAAAGGATAATACTCACTCATAAAACTGGCATACACATATCTCCTTTCTCACACAGATCATGTGAGATAAAAACCAATGACTCTTTTCAAGTTTATCAAGTAAAGATGGTTGTAAGGTCAATACTGGTTTTGTCCAAGCAATTACTTGAGAAATCTCTATTTTGCTGTGTGAAAAAAGGGCTTCAGTCAGGTGACAAGGCCTTACCTGGATACCAAATTCCCTTGCTGAACCGAAATCATCGCTGGAAAATCTAAAACCAGAGAAAAAACACTCTGAGGATCAATAATGTCAAACAAGTTCTTTATAATTAATAACATAGCATGACACACAGCATATATCCCTTTTATTTACAAAACACACACACACACAGACACACATTCACATGCATTACCGTGACTCCTGCAAAGCTTTTCTCAGAGCTTCTTTCATTTTAGCAATGGCCATTCCTTGTCTCACTTCTTCAACAGTCTCAATGTCCACCAGCTCCTCCTGAAAAAAACATTCAAGATTAGATTTTTTTGTTTCGTTCATAGATTTTACATTTGAAGCTATTCGGGTAGGGGCTGAACTGGTCAACAAAACAAAAGCACTTCTTAGTCCTCACACTTACATCTTCGTCACCCTCTCCACAGTAGTCAGAGGAGTCTGAGCTCAAGTCCTCGGTAGCAGTGTCCAGGTATGAGTCAACCTGATTGCTGTTAGTTTCATTGCTGTCATCTGAAGGCATCATCTCTTCACACATTACCTCGGAGGAGGATCCAGGCTCTATTGATCTGCTGCTTAACAGGTCCTTCGCTCTAGCTAAAGAGTCCATATCACAGCAATTAGCATCCGAATTAGCTGCTGAGTGACCTATATTGATGGTTGCATCTTTTGGTGACGAGGCCTTGACCACAGGGGGGGTGTTAAGAGTGTTCACAGATTCTGGTTGTTGTGCTGCCCCATCAGCTCCAGGCTTAGGGAGTTGAATAAGGGTAAAACCTCCAGGAAGTGCAACTCCAGGTAAATTTTGGCCTCTGCTCCCCTTGTTAGCTGGAGGGCAGATCCTGAATGAATAGGTCCCACTTTGCCCTAAGAAGCTGGGGGTTTTCAGCGATGGTGAGACAGTGAGAGAGACAGGTGAGGACATGGAGCTGCTCTGGAAGGGGTTGACTGAGCTGTGGTGTAGAGATGATGTCTGAAGGGGATTTGTGGTAGAGGGCGTTTGTGAATGCTGCAGCATGTTTATGGATCCCTTTCTCCGGGAGTGTGGCTGAGGTAGCTGAACTAGAAGAACAAAACAATGCAGGGCAGAAAGGTCAGACAAAGAAATACTTAACATTTTTTTCTGCTGAATGGAAAACACAAAGATGTCTCTCTTGACTTGACAATGTTACAGCATAGAAAGATATACAGATGTTTATGTGGGTCCATTTTATCCTACATTTACAAAGAAGCTTGCCTAAACTGACTTTTCTCTCATCTTTTGGAAACTAGATTCCTAAGTAGCACACTTAGGTGATGCTACTTTTGTTTCCTTGGATGATTTCAAAATTTCGCAGCAGCTGCAAGCGTGTTTGCTGGAGGGTTCTCGAGTTGATTACTTTTCCCTCCTTTGGGGAGCAATCAGTTTAAAACTAAGTGCTTATGCTGGGGTCAGAGAGGCCACTTTACCTGGTGCTTGTGTTGGTGTCTTCAGCTCAGTGGTTTTCCTTGCAGTTATGATTGGAGGGACTACAGTCCCAGCAGCTTTTATGTGCAGAGCGCTAGGAGTGTTGATTTTGTTTGTAGGGTCTGATTTCTGAGAGTTTTTGAGAGAAATGTCTGCTGGCGCATGCAGACGGCCCGTTACATATGCTGCAAGACGGTTGGCTGGATGGAGTGATCCCATGTTTCCCAGCAACAGTCTGGCTTGATTGTAGGACTTGCCATTCACCTACACAGCAAAAAAAAAAGTAAATGTACAGCACATATTTAAGTGTACAAGATTTTATCCCTAAGATTATTAATGCTTTCAGTCATCTGGTTCCACCCCGGTTCAATCCATCTAAATAGTTTTAGGGATAGATGGCATGTCTTAAGCCTGACCTGTATTAGTCCAGATGCTTGGCAGCCAACAGGTTTGGTTCTGGCTCTCAGTCGGCCAGCAGGTAACACTCCGCTCATGAAGGGTGTGACTCCAAACTGCATCTCTGGCTCTTCATTTTTGCAATCTTCTTCTTCATCATCATCATCAATGTTGTTATCAAGGCTTTTAAAGGCACGTGGTTCCTCCTCACTGTCATCGAATTCGTCCTCATCATTGTCACTGGCTTGTGATGGTTTACTGATGTGCACCTAGAGGAAAGGAAAGTCGAGCATGAGTTCTTTTTAAATGCAAATTATGTAATTAGGCAAAATACTACATCTAAACAATCACTGAGATCTTACAATATCAAGCTGGTCTGTTTTGGATTACATATTGTTCTCAGCGCAATAAGCCAGAAATTCTATTGTTGTCTCCTTCTCTCCTGCAAGATAAATATCTGCTTCCTTCAACCAGTCCTTTGGAACTGAAGAAGCTT
>JAQNCA010000012.1:7410016-7424928 GCA_029783725.1 Acanthurus tractus
GGAGCTTTTAATAACGCCAATCTTGCCCTTGCTTGACGAATTATTAGCCCAGAATAACCTAGTCTGGAGTAAAGCTATAGCCTTTATTTAATTTAATTTTAAGTTAATATTTTCCTATGAGATGTTTGAACACACCATGCATTAACATAAATAGTAATCACCTTTACAGAGAGAGAATAAAGAGTTTATGCTACAGCCTTCTTGTGAGATGGATTTTCATAGAGGTAGCCTACCAAAATGCCCTGCTGGTGAGATATATATAAAAAAAAATCTTGACAGATTGCAGCTCACTATTTGAGTCAACTTGCAATACATTAACGTTTAAACGTGACCAAAAACACGTTTTCTGTAAAGTGAAATAACAAACGGTGTGGATGGAAAATGGCTTACATTTCCTCCACAGCTTTGAATCAGTGGGAAGGGAGAGGGTTGGGTTATGACCAATGGCTTATGCCCCAAGCAAAATATATAAATAAACGTAGTGGTAAATAAATTTTCTGGCAAAATGTTAGGTTATGTTTGAGTATTGGCATAGATACAATGGCAAATTGCATTTTAAATCGATTAGATCAAATCTCATCTGAGTCCTTTATTTTCTGGCTTGTGACATTAAATCAAATAGGCTAAAAGACAAAACAAAAAAAATAAATGGCTAACGTTACCCTCAAGGATAAGGCTACACGGTAAATTTATAATTTTTCCTGCAAGACTGAGTCTTTTCAAAGTCATAGAGTGCGTTATTAAGTCAACAGGGCGGGGTCTAACCAGGACTAGGAAGTGGGAAAGAAGCCCACATGAACCTACCCGTCTATTGTGCTCCACGTGGAGATTCTGTGGCGACATGCAGCAGCCAGTGCGTGCACGGGAGCTCCCAACGCTCGGTTAATCCTACAACACGTGCAGTTATCCGACTTTGACACATTTACAACAATATAGGTTATTTATAGGCCTGTTTTGTTCGTGAGGGATGGTGTACACCTTCAGAGACTGTTACACTTAACAATTACCACCACAACATTTTTGCAGGAAGCATAGTGACATCCCATAAAAATAATTTAGTATCACTTTATCCACATTTTTCCAGCTTCTGCAGTAACAGGAGTTGTTTTCAGGAGAGCAAACAAATTATTATGGGTTAAATGTAAACGTGGCCTGTTTAATTGCACAAGTTGAATATTGAATTAACAGTGTTTACTTACAATATGAGCAGCCAGGAAAAAATAGTGTTACAGTTGTGTACAAATATATCACAGTAAAGGTGGCATTCACGTTTTTGGAGATCTTAAAATATGTAACAAGTATCAAGCATTTTTACAACATGGCTGCTAAAATAAATAATAATTAAAAATATATCATTATTTTACCACCACAGTTAAGGTTTTTGTCCTCATCTTAGGACATCACATGGGTTACATTATTAAGATGTATTCTGTGTATTTTAAAATATATGCCAGCACAAGAACTATTTCATTGGTGTATCTTTGTTATTTTTCTTTATAACAAACAATACAGTACATATCAACAGCTTCCAAATTGTGATTTTACTCATGTGAAATCAGAAGTGACAGCAGAGACAGAAAATAGTGCACAGACTTTGTATGGCCTTGTGAGTTCTGTCACAACTGTCTGAGCAGGTTTAAACTTAGCAGGCATGAGCAGGCATGATATTTATTCTAACATCCCCATTTTAGAGCCGTTGTTATTAAGGGGCAGCTTTTAAATTTAGACTGTGGGCATGATATATAGTTCAAAAGTGATTAATATTTTGTCAGAATTACAATTAAGGGGCCAAATTACGAAGTCAATCCTGAGGAGGATATGAAGGAGTCCTCACAGTGCCTTAGGGTCTCCTCAGTTAGTCAGACACATTCATAACACATAGTATTATTTACTCTCTAGTACTGTACAGTGAGTGGTATTTCATGTAATATGTAACTGCAAAGTTGATGTTAAAGTTTGCTGTTCTGTAAGATGCTTATCTAATATGTTAACTTTGTTAATTTTATGGATAACAATTTAAAAAATGAAATGCTAATTTAACTTCATATTAGCACAAGTTTAAACTTGGAACACTTTATTTTTTGTATAAACAAATCTTTGTCACAATGGAGCCCTTGGCAAATGACTCTACACAATGTTGATTAAGCCTATCACTGCCTGATAAATCTCTCTGTATTTCACAGCATATCAGAATTTTTGAAGCTGGTGTCTGTTGTGACATTCTCATGCTGATGCATCGGTAGTAGTGATGCATTTTACATCAACCCAAAAATAATTGGCTTGGAAAAAGCTGAAGGAGATGCAACCGTAGCAGTGGGAGTAGACCAAAGCAGAATATGGCGGAAAACCTGAAGAAGCTTCCAATTAAAATTTCCAATGCTCCAGATAAAATGGAAACTTGGCAGATTTTTTGGAAGATTTTAAGAGAGGGCTCCTGAGGTTGATGGAGAAGGGAGCAAGGTCACCTGGAGACTCATGTCATTATGCTAATAATGTTTTTATAATTACTCACAGTGCCAGAGGGGGGAGACAAAAGTTTCTGAACTGCAGGTCTACTGTCACCTAGATCTATATAGATCTAGTTAAATTAGTCACAATCAGTCTCAGTGACTAATATATGACCATCATATAATAACTTTCAACAGGAGTCAATTAGTCTTGTCAGTGATGTCACAAAGCATCAGTACAAGTTTTGATTTTTTTCTAAACTTGCATTAATAGTCAGGTCAAAAGTCTTAATGCTCGAGGACACATTTTTCACACTAGGGAGTCTGATATCATTAAAAGATCACTTTACTGTTTTGTGACACATTCACATCCAGTACACAACAGCACAATCTATGCACAGATATAGGGGAAATGCAAGTGACTGGTTCAATTTATCACTGCTGTTCCTTTAGACAGACAATTCGCGGAACACAATTGCTTTTTCACGCAATTTATGGTATTATAAACATAGCTCATGTTGGTTTGTATGGTGTCTGTGCACCAGATTACATGAACAAATACAGCTTTTATGTGAAGACTTGCATTGAAAAATAAGGCAGTGTGTCGATTCGCATTTATCAGAGCAAAGCAGAGACTTGTTTGTGTTTATTTTCAGGCTGCAAGAGAATATCTCTGAAAATGTGAGTCCTTCAATGCTTTTGTCAGTCAAAAAAGCCATTTCTATAAGTGGCAATTAAAAATTCAGATATAAAACTTTGAGACTTCAATCTAATTTCAGATAAAAAGCAAAAATCATACAATGAGAACTTTGTACAGGTCTTCATCTTTCATTTGAATAAAGGTCTGAAATGCAACAGAGAGCTGTAATTTGTTTTTCTGATGATAGGTTTGAGCAGGGTCAAGCTTTTAAAAATATAAACTTCTTTTCTTCAAACTCAGTAAGTTCAGTGACACAATATCATTGTCAGTTTATAACATGCAATTACAAAAAAATCATTTCTACTGGCAAGCATAGAGCATGTGTTCTGTGTTGGCTATATGATATTCTCTGGTAAAATAAAAGCTAATCACAGTTACAAAAACAAAAAAAAACTGTTATTATGTCTTTTTAAAGTTCTTTAAAGAGAATAAGTTATTCCCGATCCCATACACATATGGACTGATGGATGTATAGGAAGTTGAGACAAAGAACTCCATTTCAGCCCAAAAAGGGAAGTTGGTGGAGCTGAAAGTCAGCTGTAAGATCAGGTAAAAAGTCCAGTCCACCTGAAACAACCCCATAGCTGCCAGTACACCTATCGTGCTTCGCTGAAGCCTCGGACCTTTGCTCTGTCTGCTGAATTGGCTTGACTTGCTCACGCTCACCACCGGTGTCACCGTCTTCTTCTGGCTCAGCAGCACGGTGATGATGAGGCAACCGGTGACTGTGACGATGATCAGAGGCAGCAGATTGCAAACCAGGATGAACAGGTACTTGTAAATGCCATTGAGCAGGGGACACTTATTCTGACTACACTGAAAGAAGTCAGGAGGGCAACCAGTGATGTTTCTTGTGTTGTTTTCTGAAGGGCCTTGAATGTTTACAGCAAAAACGGGAGCACTCATTAGCATGCAGAACATCACACAAATCCCGCTGACCATCCAGGCTGACCTGATGCTGTCCAGGTAGATTGGGAGGTTGACCCTCTTGCTGGCATCTCTCAACTTCTGATAGCGGAAGATACTAATTAGGACAGTAAAGAGGATGCTGGCACTTTCACCAAACACAGTGAGAAACTTGAGCGAGCTACACAACAAAGTGCCAGTGGTGGGGACGGCGGTCTGCAGGTTGACAATGTCATAGATGTTCACAATGACAATTTCCTCCAAGTTGGCTGCAGCCAGTCCCAACAGAAACAACTCAAAGGATTTAACACGGGAGAACTTGGTCTGAATGATGGATATGGTGAGAAATACATTACCCACAAGTCCTATGCAAGAAATGAAGATTCTTAAGCCCAGGACAATAACAGAGAAACCAATCATTCTTGAAAGAAAGAGAAAAAAAGTCCCCTCTGTATTCTTGCCACAGAAATTGGCAGTAATATGGCTTCCCAGCATCGAGCGAAGTTGTAGTGTGTTTCGTCTCTCCCCCATTTGCCGCATCACTGACCAGCAACCAATGTCAAGTCCTCAAAGGTGGCAAGAATCTAGACAGGTGATTGGCTGTGCTCATTACAGAGGAAGAAAAGGAGGATGCTGGAAACATTGAGGACTGGGAATCATTAAAGTTTTACCTCTGAGCTTTTCAAAGCTTCATCTTGAGACCAGCTCATTGTCTGATTGAAAGGGGTGACGTGTTTTTCCACTGGCTGACATCACCAAGTGCAACTCCTGTAAGAGCTAATTTAGATCCTTCTGCACTTGTTTTCCACCACATTTTTGTCATTTTACGGTTTAATTTGCATGCTGTGTTTTGGCTTAGAACACACTGCTTTAAAAAATCAACTGAAGGGCATCTTTCTTAACACCCCCTCCATTCAAATTTGTGTCAAGGACCGTGTTACTTCTTCAGGAAAGACAAAGACTAAACTAAGATACTGAGACAGAAATATCAGTGTTTGATTAGAGCAAGGGTTGTGACAACAGTTTGACCTTGAGGAACTTACCAGCGTATCCACTTTCATATTATTCTCTATACCTTATTTGTTTGTTTAATTTACTGAATGAGAAAATTAGCATTGTTCAAAGAGGAAATGTTTGCAGCTGAGGCCAGGGTTCACAGACTCATTCGTGTCTCTAAACATGAAGCAGTGGTGGAAACTTCCTGTTTCAGAACATGAGAATCAGGACGTAAAAGAGTATGAGAGAAGTACTGCAAAACTGACATTCTTACAGAGATAGGCATTATTTGTTCTAAGTATATCAAAAACACATTTCTTTTTTTTTCTTCTATTTTAATAATGTTTTGCTAAGAAGAGAAAAAAGGAGATGTGCCAGCATACTTCAGAAGCTTGTGCTTGGGCATTTGTAACAACATAAAATGCATTCATTATTTACACAATATTTGAGTAGCATCATTTATGAGATACTCTTTGATTCTGTGGTTTAAACTGGGAACAAAAATGTACAACATTGAGCCCATTTAACGCTTATTGTTATCTACCATATTTCATTTGTGTTCCTCTTGACCAGCAGCTTGAATAAAGAAGCTGCTCTGTTGTTTTGTACAAATTATATAAAGGTATGTAATCAAAGTATGCTCACATGCTGCATGCTACATTTAGTGCATGCATTTACTGAATGACAGTAAAATACAGCAGCAAGCGAACATGTTTTCTTCAACAAACAAATGTACTACTGGGTGGTGACGTTTGTGTCACAGATAGTTTTTTTGTTTAGATCGGAAAACTGAAATTATGGGACCTACAGGTATGACATTAAAAAAATAATAATATTAGCTGCTGAAAACTCAGAATGAAATTGAGGTTCTGAAGTGTTAGGAACTAAGGAGAATACTTGTGAGGTTATTGTTCGCACTGGAGGGAAAAGGGACGTGCGTTTCTCTTTCTCTTCTACCATTTTGTATTGTATCATGCTCTGTTATGTTGTCACTGTTCTGTGTATCTCGCACAGGTTGATTGTAAAGTTGGAGATCTCAGAAATGTATTTAATCCACTGTGCTGACATTTATCGCAGTTTAAAAAGGCATCTGCTGAAAGTCCAGTCTTAATGCCATCTGAAAGAACTGGGGCATCACTGAGACCTTGTGATTCAGTTCCTACAATTGCAATTCTGTTGCTTACTTATTATGTCAATGGTCGCCATGTTTGACACAGAAAGCACCTGGCATGCACCCCTAAATTCACAGCTTCTCACCTCCAAGATTTCCTGATGGGCCACTTTAAATTAATGATGTGGCAAATTAGCAGAGCTCATATTTTAGTGTAGGGGGTCTGAAAGGTCAGACATATTAAAACAAGAAATACTTAAAGTTTGATAAAATCAGTTTTTCCAAAGTGATTTTCAAATAACACATTTTATTTTAATTGAGAATATTTTCTCATATCAGTATTTTGTTTTTTGGTACATTTGATGAGCAAATATTTGCAATATTTATTTAAAACAAGATATTTTTTGGTGACGTTGTGTACGTCCCTGCTTACAAATGTGGTCACTTTGGCAAACCAATATGAAGAGATCAGGATGACACACTTACCTTCTTGACTTTACAAGAGTATTTCAGATTTTGAATGCAAATGTCAATAATTTAAAAAAAAAAAAAACCCATAAAGAATGTACGTCTGGGATCAGGTTTGTGTGTGTTTTGTATGTGTGGTGGACAAACAAAGACATAATGAGGCTTTTTGGACTTTGTTGTTCACACAGCATCAGTTCATGTTCCAGCTTGTCTCTTTTCCTCTTATATTGTGCTGTCTAGTTAGCAATTGCTTTCTTCAACCCAGCCTTGCATCCTGATTCAGCTTAATTGTAAATCCCACAGTGTGTGTGTCTGCGTGTGCGTGTGCAGATAAGCCCCACATTGCCAGTAAGTGGGTAAACTAACTGTTGCGTAATGAGCCTCGACAGCTTAGGAAATTGTAGTCCTCTTTCGGCATCTGATAATCATCAGACACCTGATAAATGGCAAATAATCGTTTCAGTTTATTAACAAAGTTGATTGATTACTTTAAAACACATGTTAATTTGTGTGCCATCTTCTTTTCTTACTGTAACTCCAACCCAAAGTAAAAACTATTGTTATTTCCCTCTAACTCAGTAAAAGGTAGCTGAGGTTTTCCTGCAAATCAGAATCTTTTGTCTTTCTTATTTTGTATACACTCACTTCATTCTGTGGAAAACCCCATCTGTAAACTCCCTAATGAGACTGAAACAACCTTGCATATGGAGTAAGCACATTAACAGCTCTCCGCTCTTTCAACTTTACATCTGTTTCCATCTCATTCTGATTGTCATTATGGTTTAAATAGGAAGACAACATTTGTTCTGCCTGTCTGCTCTCAAGATCCATGAACACTACAGGGGAAATTACCTGCACTTTAAAATTGGGGTCAGCTTCCGAATTCTCCCCTTTGCTGTTTTTGCAAAGCAGCCTTCGCCTTTAAGAGGCCATAAATGCATGTGCAGAATTAAACCACAGTTTATCCAGTATTTAAGAATTTTCAATCTGGACTGTTGACCAAAGTTGCTACCCGACCATCTGATAGACTGCCAGACATTGTCGCTTAGACAAAACTGCTAGCCTGGCTAATGATAAAATACTTAAAGGCCCAAGACACCTATGGTTCATTGTCAAATATGTTTCCACTTATTGGACCTTTTCTCAGGATTGTGTGGGCAAGTACACACTGCTCTTAATTGACATCTCTCTGACCCAAAAATTGGTTTTGTGACAAAAGTTTGGGGAGTGACATACTTACTATTTTTATTGGATCATGTAAATCTGCCACCTGGCTTCAAGCTGAGCAAAGATCTAATCAGAGCAAGTGAAAACACCAGGACAACAACTACTGTATGATATTAGGAAGGATGATGCTTTAGGAAAAGGCTCTTATAGCATCTCCTCTGTTAATATTTTTCCTATTTTTAACTAGCCAAGCAAAACAGACTTTTCATTATTATTAGAGACTTGGAGGTCACAAAATTGTCTTTCAGCTGAGTCAAGGGGCTAAACATCCTTAAAGCATTAGGTTTATATTTGTAAAATGTAGAGCAAAGTATACAACACTTGTTACAAAATTACATTTACGAACAAAATTCAGTCCACAGTTTTGATTGGTTGAGTTAGAGTTCATTTGTTGATGTATTACTTTTGTTTGTGTGCAGACAAAATGAAGCACAATTTTTATCATATGTGAGAAGAACATAATCTGATAAAAGTTAGTTAGGACCCCTCTTGGACTTAACTCATGACATCTAATTCACATAAAATTTCAGCTAACTATTAATTTGCAGGAGATGCCAGTATCAGAGTGCGTATCAAGCTAATTACTTGTTAAGCTGCTGTTGAATAATTACATTGCTTGGTAGAAGAATTAGATTTAATTACCAGTTTTTTCTCAAATTAAATGTGTTTGACACTTAGGATGACACTGTTGGCTGAACAAAAATCACTTGTCTGTGGAATCAATTAAGGCCGGGAAATAGGGTTTATAGAGGAGACTCAAACACAGAAATGCTTGGTTGGTTTGGATCCTTTGTTATGACTTCAGACATCTACTTTCTCCACAGCTACAGGCTATGTTTTATTACTTTAAAGTTTTATTTAAAACTTACATTTAGTTGAAAAAGAAAATGTACTTTGGCTATGGTATTAAGCAACCCCTACCTTCAGAACATTAGCCCTTCAGAGATGTTATAAAATTTGAAAAGCTTTGTCCATTTAAAGTCTGAGTACTGAAGGATGCCATGTGTTTTCACAGTGTAAAACGCAAGAAAGGCAGAAAAACTGGTACTCTTACTCTAAAAAAAAACAAAAAATTGCCTGGTCACTTCACCAGTTAGTTCTGGGTTATTTGATTTAACGCAGTTTTATTCAGGAAATATGCTCCTTGAGCACAAAATAAAAAGACATAATAGATTTCTAGCTAGGAGGGAAAGGGCAAGGAGACAAAGTCTTTTGAAATGGGTTGCATTTTTATGGTACATTTTCCTAAACAAAATATTAAAATAACATACAAGCAGTTCACATACATTAATAGCAAGAGTCAAAGATCCAACAGCAGCTGCATATTTTGTATAAATACGCGTGGAAAATTGGTATCTGTTTTTTGTCACATAAAGCCCCATTTCTGGCTTGAACTTTAAGGGTCAAGTATGATTACAAAGAATAAAAACAATATTTTTATTAGAAATATAATTCGAGTGGAGACACATAATTGCAAACCTTGACATTGAACTTTGTCAAACACCAAAGGTTTAAAGCCAAGAGTGTTTCCTGGCCGGATCCCTCTCAGTAGCACGCTGGTTGTGTACAGGTGCTTCCAGGCTGCCTGACAGTCACCACCGCGTCCAATTAATGCCACAGCACATCCCTCCGAGAAAGTTAACGGGGTGGATCCGCCGAGGCAACTCTTGCCTGCAGTTACACGTGGATACCCCTTTAAAAGACTCACCATGTTGCCATCACATGCTTCGGCACAGAAGTAGGATGAGGATGTTCTTCTTCTTCTTGTTATGTAAATTACGTTTGTTTCTTTCATAGTGCGTGATCTGTTAACGAGACTTTTGCGGAGGATTTCTACACTTTGTGTGGCAGGGGGAGTGTAGGGTGTGTGTGTGTGGGGGGGGCAGCCCACCACCACCACCAACACCACCACCGACACCCCCCGTCTGTCAGCGCTGCAGTCAGTCAGTCATGTTGTGCTGCTAGTTGTTGTTCTGTAGCAACACACTGACTGGTGCGCAAACTGAAAGCTGCGTTCACAGTGTTGGAAGCCAAGTGACGGATATAAGCGACGTGTGTGTGCGGGATCTTCAGCAGCAACACTCAGTGTTTTCAGCCGTGTTGGCGTCGGAGGAGTGGATGGGATAGAGAGAGAGAAAAAAAAAACACACACACCTCATCCAGAGCGAAACCCTGCTCGTCTCGGAAAAGGAGTGTTACCTCTTCTAGCGAGAAGAGAGTTGTTGACTCCGTCTCTTCTCTCGCAGAAGAGAAACATCGGCGACATTCGTGTTGATTTCCTCTAGTTGGGCTGCATCGGTTAACCAGTCGGACGAGGCTGACTTGTCTCACCCAGTCATTTGGAAAACAAGGTGCCCTGCTTGGCTCCTCACACCATTGAAAAAATATCAGACGAGATAGTGCCTGCCACACGGAGCCACGGTACGGTAAGTAGCGGCTGCTCCACATTATCTTTCCTCATTGAGCTTTCTTTTTTTTTTTTTTTTTTTTTATTCAGGCGGAGCAGCGGCTGCATGGCCAGCTTTTACTCTTTGGTGAAGGCTTTTTTAGTCAAGTCTGGGGGACGTTGCAGAGACAGATAATGGCCATGGTGATGAAGGAGATTCCCAGGGAGTGGTATTCAGTCGGACTGACCGTGCAATGTGGTGTTATCATAGCTCCCCCCCCCCCACTCACTCCTCAACCACCACTACCACCACCACCTCCCTCCCTCCCTCCAACCACCAAAGTGCAATGTCAAGGCAATAATTGTGCTTTGTCCGCGAGTTAGACTGACCCCAGGTCACCGATAAGGCGGCAGTAGCTGCGAGCTTAGTTATATTCGCTAATATTTCGGATTGGCTGAATGGATGCGCGGCGTGTTCACCCATATCGCTTCCAGTGTGTGTGTGTGTGTGTGTATGGGAAGGCTGCGTGTGTGTGCGCGCGCACGAGGGGTTACAAACTTTACTGTAAATACAGTTGTGGCATTTCTTGGGGGTGTAATTTGCTCTTTGCGCGTGACTCACGTCGGGCCTTTAACAGACTTCTTTGGGTCGAATGAAAATAAATAAATCAGCTAACGTTACTGTAAACTGAGTGAGGAGACATGACAGCCCGCTGGTTTAACTCAGCGTGCTGCTCTGCGCAGGTAAATGAAGAGGCTTCCCAAATGCCAACGCAATTAACCTACATTGCAGTTTGAGGTAATAAAAGGCAACGAGCTGATAATGGATGATGCTGTTATGACATCATAGATAAAACACTCGAGGCTGTTTGTGAGTGATCCTCTGCACTTGCACTGGAGAACTTCTTGAGAAAAAAGTACTACAGGGTCCCTTTCATCAGTTGTTTTTTGGCCGGATTATGAAATATGGACTCATAGCTGCTCATGTAGGGTTGGTACCATGTTAGATATTCACCACACTGCACCCTGGTCCTAAGAATTTACAATAATATCTGTAGAAAGTCAAAAATTGCACTCAGTCGTTCAGTTGTGTCTTTGTTTATTGGGTGTGTCGCATCTTTTTTGGGGGTAAATAAATTATACTCAAGATGAAAACAATTGCATTGGATGAATTTTGCTGTTTTAACCAGGATTACAGTTCATTATCACCACCCACCGTAAGCATTAGTTAAACAATATTGGCATTATAAACATTAGTCTTAGTATTTCATTTTTATATATCTTCAATATCTGCTTTCTCCAACGCCCCTGTGCATGTGGGTTTTTAATACTTGCAGTTCATGCACTTTTAATATTGGGAAAGTACATCACACACCCATGTTTAAATATTTGATCAGCAGTGATGGAAGAAGAAGAACCAATGCAACAATGTGAAATACTCCATTAAAAGAAAAAGTTCTGCAGTCAAACTTCTACAGAGGTATAGTAGGAGTATTGGCAGCAAAATGTACTTCTAGTATGTAAACAGAAAGCCCCCCCTGTAAAAAACCCCAAAGGAACTGATGTATTCAATTATTGGTTTGTAAAAGTCTCTCTTCGTAAGTATCTAAAATAGTCTGACCTAATTAATAATGTGTTTAACCATGTTTTTCTGCATAATAAGTGAAGGAAAGCTCTGAAAAGTCACTGCTTGGAAGCACATCTACACTTCCTTCCTAAATGCATAATTATGTATCACTCCTAATGCTCTGCCCACATCTGCAGCTTGGGTCAGGTTGACCCGTGGGGGAGCTATGCGCATCAAGATGGCTCGTAAGGAAATTTAGCCACAGACTCCATGTTTGAAACTCAAACTGAGGTCCATACATTGATGGGACTCAATGGGACTCAGAAGAAGAGTCTCTCTTTTTTTTTTATCATGGTTTCCTTTTTTTTATGGTTTTTACAAGCTTGATAGCTTGTAACTGGCAGTAGCTGACTCAGCATTAGTAGTTGTATGAATGCAAACTCCCAGTGTTTGTACTGACATGTCTGTTCAGCAATGGAGGTTTCCAGGGTTTTTTTGGCCGAGATATGCTTTCATTATCGTGACGTAACAAATCTAGCTTACCTTGGTTATGTTGGAATTAAGAAGTTAGGAAACTGCACAGAAAGTTATCCCTTCAGTAGAGGAATGTGAAAACACCTGTAGTGACAAACTGTGGTTCAAAGTCACTAAAGCCCAGGTTTGACATTTAAAGGTACATAAACATTAAAACCAAATTTTTAAGGAAGAGAGGGGGACTTAAAGTAATTGCATCAATATGTAAGTAGCGTAACGCTGTTGTGGCTAGTTGAGGTGGAACTATAGTTAAAATACAATGAAGGAGTTAAGTGGTTCCCAACATGAGGGGAATTGGCCCATCCAAAGGGTGGCAAGATAAATCTGAAGGGTCATGACATGATTAATGAGGCAGGAGGGAAGAAAAGCAGAAAAGTTCTGCTTTGCAAATTTCTACCGACTTTTTTTGGACTTTGGACTAAGTCTTTGCCTTTATGGGAAATAAATTGGATAATTGGTTCCCTTTGTGCAAACTGTGGTTCGAAGTGGCTTCAACGGGAGCAGCTACAGCTGTAAGTTCTTCATGTCGAATAAATGAATGACTCTTTAAACTCAGAAAATGTAAATGGACTGTAAATCTGTCCGTACTGTTTGTCAGTGTGAATAAACAGTTGCTTAGGTAAAAGACATTGTTTTCTCAAGTTCAGTGAACTTAACACAGTTGCTTTTATATTATCAATGTTTGAGCAACAACCAAATAATAATCAGTAATGTTTTTACTTTGAAACTGCTTAAATTGGTTTACATTATATTAACTATCCGTTAAATAAATGTTTACAAGTACAAAATAAAACTTCTCACTTTGTAGTGTAGTTTATTATGAGTGTAAAGCATCAAACGGTGTGCAGTATTACAGTCTTTGAATAAACATAGTTATTTTCCTTCATAAATCACAATATGAATAAAATGTTGGCCAAATGTCAGGGAAAATGTATTTTTTTAGTAGCTCACTTAAAATGAGAAGTTACCAGTTGCTCATTTAAGCCTTGTTCTTACTATGTTTAAATAATTGCTAATAACAACTGGCCTTTTTAGTAACTCACTCTCTTGTTCACACTCTCCAAAAGGACTTGTTTCTTCTTCCTGCCAAGTCTCAGCGCTGCGGTGAGATCTCGTAGTGTAAATGAAAAAAGCAGATCTGCCAGGCCACACTTTGACACACCAGTTTATTGTAGTTGAACATTAATCTTTTGGCGTTTCTTCAGCAGACTCACACCTCAACATGGAGCACCTCTTTACTGCATTTCCTCTCTGATTCAACAGACCCCACCCCACCTCACTAAACTATCATAAATGTCATAAAACTTAATATAGAAGTGTTTTAATGACTCACCTTACACCATCATTAAAAGACTATGCAGGAATCATAACTGAGCCATTACTGTAAAGGAAATCCTCTGTGAGTTATCAGTGAGTCTCTGCCAACATACAAATCTAATGATTAACTCATCAATAAATTTCAGGCAACTAGAATTGTTTTTGGATTAGTGGTACATTTTGGATATAAAAAGACAATACTTGTGCTCATTTTTTTATTATTGATTTCATTCCAGCACTGTGTTTCATCACTCAGTTGTACTAATTATTTGCAACACTTTAACCTTAATTTTACTTTATACTGAGCAGAAAAGACACAATGCTAAGAAGATGCATTTCCTAAGAATTGTTCCCAAGTCCTGTCAGATATTTACTTAAGTACAGAGCTTGTTTAAGACTTTGTAGAGCTTCTCTTGAGTAATTGTATTTTATGCCACTGTATTCAAATACTCCTCTACATTTTAGAGGGATTTTATCATTTTACTCGACTACATTAATTGGGCAGCTGCTAGTTTTCAAAAAAGAACTACAACATTGAAAACAACATATGACTAGCTTATAAAATTCAGCATAAAAGTCCCAAAAGAAAGCTGTGCTGAGCTTTGGATACTTTCTGAAGTTTGTAGTCCCACCTTTAAACTCCTCTAATCCCCTCAGGTGTAATGTAAATGACAAAGAGCCCCAAAAGGTAAATTGTTCAAAAAGTGAAGATTATAGAAAAACATAAATTAGTGTAGCAGAACTTTGATTTTCTTCTTTTCTCTCTAATTAATTATCTACACGACCCCCCAGATCATTCAACACACTGTGATGCCAAGATTAACTGTATATAAAATTCTGCACAACAGAAAAATCTTTTATATATATGTATATATAAACATTAATATTAACAACTAAATAATGCAACACTTAATCAGTCACAGGGTCCGAGTACTTTTCATACCTGAAGTACATTTTGCTGATAATAGTTTTGAACTTTTCCCGACAGACTTTTGAATGGAAAATGGATAACTTGTTCTTGTGATTAGATCATTTTACATCGTTGTATTGGTGTTTTTAGTTTAAATGTCAAAAAAAAATTCCACTACTGCATTTAGGTGTAATACACTGATTTCTGTTTCAGCTGATTTTGAATGAAAGTGCTGAATTAAGCTTTTATTACAGAGTTTGCCAAACTTTTCAGCTTGGGACCCAAAAGAGAAATTTGATTTCTCCCTGGGACCCAAGAAAACAAAAAGAAACCATTGAATGCC
>JAQNCA010000012.1:7431385-7457769 GCA_029783725.1 Acanthurus tractus
TCCCAGTTTACGGAGCTCTGCCATCGCACCAGTCCGGCGTCCTTCTCTCTCTCTCTCCCCCCCCCACCCTCTCTCTCTCTCTCGCCTGTCTCCCCCCCCTCCTCTCTCTCTCTCTCTCCTGTCTTTCCAACCCGCAGATTTGTTCGACGGTTCCCCACCGGTAGGAGGAAGCGTGTCGGCGAGCCGTAAGTTCCCACCTCTCGTTTTTTGTTGTTGCTATTTCGCCTTGAATGTTTGAAGTTGCTCCGACTGCCCAGCCGTCCAGAGAGGAGCGCAGAACCCATTTTTCGCTTCGTGCACCAGAAGCGATACACGGGGCTGCTGCTACGTGCCATAGCCTCCCAGGTCTCCACCACTACTGGGATCGGAAGAGCCACCGTGTCGGTAATGAGGAATCCGGTTAGAAAATGTGATCAGGAGGGGTGACTGCCCTTTTATTTTGCTTGGTGTGTATGTGTGTATTCGGGTAGCCCCCCCCTTCCTCCCCTTCTCCAGCCCATATTTAGAGCCTGGCTGGCTACTTCAGATGGGCAAGCTACGTCGAGCTGTACTGTATCCCATCCTACTGTATCTGTCGGCCACTATATGTGTTTACGCATGTAGTATGAACGCGTTAGAGGTATGCATGCATGCAAAGCTTCCTCGTCATCCCAGCTGATGGTGTTGTTGGCTAGATCAAGCTCAAGGCTGCGATGCAAGTCTTGGAAGACAACAAAACAAAACCTAAAAAAAAAAAAACCCCCAGTGACCTAATGTTAGAAATTCTTCTAGTCTTATCTCTCTCTTTTTTTTTTTGATCAACGCCAGCATGCCAGCGCCTCGTGCTGTAGCCGCCTGTCACCAGCTGTGACATGGAAAATGTAAAATAAGAGCCGTGTCAATTTGATACAATTGGGTCTACGTTACCCAGCTGCTTATTTATTTTTGATGTGTGTTTTGCCGGTGTGCTGCCTCCACCTGAAAGTTGGGAGGAGAAACCCTTTAAAAAAAAAAACCCAAGCGGATGAGGTTTTAATTAGGAGTGTAATGTTGGCTGATGAGTCGTTTGTGATTGTGGCACGTTCAGCCAGTGTTACCAAGGGATCTGGAGCAGAGATGGAGTTTTTTTTTTCCCTGCTAGGTGAGTTGCATGTTGCTTATTGGTTGGATGATGTGTTGGTTTATGAACCTTTTTGGCTTGTGATGCCTGAAATTGAAGCCAGTGTTTCTTTGACCCTTGATCTTAAGTTATGGCCTCAGAGTGGAGATAAGTTGTAAGAGGTTGGATGAAAAAGTATTTTTTCAGTCCCAGGGTTGTCTTACTTGAAGGAATTAGGAGGCTTGAAGAGGTTTTCAGTATTTCACAAGAAAAATCAACAAATCAGGGGCTGTATGAAAATTATTAGGGATAGGAAGGGGTCAGAAAAAGGGAGTGTGTGTTTTTATTTTTTTTTTTCCAAACAGAGGAAAAAGAGGCTAATATTTTATTCATTCTGCTTCAGAAATCCTCAAATGCTTAAGTACATCAGAGCCAATAGAGATGGTGCCTGATGTGGTTCAGAAACTCAAGGGTTGTTGTTAGGTAGGTGCTCAAGGTTATTAACCTGATGCTCAAAAATATTTTCAAACTTAGACTAGATGACCGGTTTTAAAGTAACAACCAAGAAAACAACCAAAATTGACCACAATTTAATTTATAAGGTAAAACATGTTCTGTGGAAATGCTGCAGGAAATGCTATAGGAGACATTTGAAACTGTTATCACACTCTTCTGTAGCCAAGCAATATTTTAAATGCCACTGAAATGTGGGGCACTTTGCATCTTGCATTATGAATGTTGCACATTATTCTGTAATTGAATTGTGTACATTAATAAAATAGCAATAGTAAGTTTAACCCACTGCCATTTCTGATGCCGACTAGCAAGGGAAGTGATGCTAAATCAACTATTCATGCACATCTCCAGATGTCATAGATCTAATCATTTAGCAGCTCTTTACTTAAACATAGACTGGCTTTATTGCCACTATGATGTGCTACAGTTGCTAAAATGTGTTATTTTGAGATATATTAAGGGAAGATATCACACTAGTTTTGTGAGAAAGGAGGAGGGTCCAATGAAGTCATTGACATTAATGTGTAAAACCTTGCTTTTCTTTTAAAAAATGTATTGATTCAGCCCACATCCTCTCCTCAGTAATGTTCATATGGTCCCTTAAAGAAAGAAAAAAGTGACCTCTTCATTTAAACCCCCATTACCATTTATAAGTAGCATATAAACAATTAATAAAGGGTTATTAACATACCATGTTGTAGTTTTAGGCAGATAGGTACATTGTAAAGCATTTTTCCCTGTATTAACTACTACATATTGATCACTTGTGTATAAACAGCTGATGAATGCTTAAAAACAAAGTAAACCAAAAACCTGCTGTAGATGTGTATTTACAAAAGTACATACAGTACTTAAATGTCTTAAAATTGTTATTCATTATGATTGATATTAAGCCTTAAAGTACAAAGGATTTATAACCTTGACAAAACAGGCTTTAGAGAAGTTAACAGTGTAATATAATTAAAACCATTCACAGACAAGGTTACAAATGCATTAAAAACTCCTGAGGATCCATATGTTTTACTGTGTTGTCAAGCAGTAAATGTCTTTTTAAACAGTTACAAGCAATTTATAGGAGGAGTAATAGCTGTAAATAAACACTTACGATGTCCTTAGATCTGTTTAAAACTCCAGTATAGTGTGTTATAAACCATTTATGAAGTGTTCATCTACTGTTTATACATAATAAATGCAGGATCTTAAGAAATACATTTTTCATCTGTCATCTACTCAATAGTAACTTAGTGTTTGAGACTTAGTTTTATGTCTTTTAACAACATAGTTTAATTAAGAGGTTTGTTTATGAAACTTGTGTTGAACTGAAGCTTTTGTCAGTGGTTGCTGTAGCTGCTGTTTTGTGGCATACAAACAGATGAATGGAGTGTGTAGATATTAATTGAATTGCATCATTCTGTTGATGTGTCCTGTTTCTGTCCAGTTTTTATTTAAAACTATCTGGGCAGCTGTTTTTCACAATTTTCTCAAAAGTTACCTCCTGAGGATCAGCAGGCCTAACTGTGTTAAAAAAGCCAATTTGCTGTTTGTCCAGAACGCTGCCACATGAGATACGCACCACAGGTTATTTCCTCCTGTGTTTCTCAACTGACACATCTCAGCAGTGACCCACAACTGCTGGTGGAAATGATGATAAAAAGCTGGTTCAAGACACAAATACAGACTTTGATCATTGGGGTGATTTAGATCACTCATATGACAGATCCTGGGACAGAATTTCAGTAGTTTTTCCTCAATTCAGAGGTAAAATTAAAGTGAAATCCCTCTAATATTTTAGCTTGAAAAGTCTCAGTCAGCAAGGTCATACTACAAATGGATTACATCTTGTCTGAAAAGGACAGCCTGGAGTTTGCTTTCCTCTGACAGGGAAGATGGAGGGACACATATAAAGATGAGAGATAACTCACTATACCTGATGGTATCATTTATCCACTTTTTTCTGTTATTTCCAGGCTTGTTTTAAGCATTAAAGGTCCTTCTTAATGTTGACTTACAATTTCTAAATCAACATTTGAGTGGGTGTTGCATGAATCTTGGTGATGTGTGTTTCTAAGCAGACAGAGCTGAGGGACAGATGCTGGCAGACAGCTGCTGAGACCTTTTTACTATCATCTGCTATATTGTTTAACATAGAATTGATGTAAAATGCTTTGAAATGAGTTGTGATAAAGGAAGTTCTATTTTATTTTAATTAACCCTGGAGCTAAACCTGTATTGGCCATTGCCAGGATGTCTCTCACATATCAGTCTTGGACAGCTTTCACGCAGCACAAGCCCAGTCAAATTGGGGCAGACAACATCAAACATGTCAGAAAAATGAGTAAATGAGTCGTCAGTTGGGCCAAAATCTTTAGCGCTGAGTGAGTTCACACTGAAGAGAAATCTGCACCAACCAACAGGCCTCACAGGGCCTCACAGGGCCTCACACGGCCGCGCTAGTCCCAACAGATGTCCTGGCCTGTAAGTTTTGAATCACAGCTCCATACAAAATGTTAAAGAGCTGACTTGGATAAGACCTGAGCAGTTATGCAAGCTATGCTATTCCTATGATATGAAGTGTATTTAGAGAAGTCGGTCTCATTCTACTGTTTAACAAGAGGATAAGGAGGCCTCTTGTAAATATGCATGTCAGTGGTCTTTAAAGGTTAGTCACGCCCTTTAAATACTTCTTTAACTCTCCATCTCAGCATAATGTACTGAAAAAGGGATAGAGAACCAACTGGACTGACAACAACATACAGAATAGGAATCTGAGTGTTTGCTTGTTTTGTCACAGTTGGGGAGGAGCAGCAGAATTTAGCTGAACCAAACTTTACAATTCATGCACGCACACATACAAGCAACATTTTTAGCAGAAAAAAACTGTTTATTTGTTGATATATTAACAAGACATATGGTTTTTGCTTGGAAACATCAACTATATCAATGTCATTTACCAGCAAGAAGCTCTCTGTCTTTTGGGGTAATTTAATAACTGATTACAGCTAATTATGGAAAGTAATGAGGTAAAAAGAGGCTTTTGTGATCTGGGAAAAAGGCTTCCATTCAGTTTACAAAAGGACAGTTGAATGAGGAAAATGTATAGCTGTATTTGCAGGAGAGAGATTCTACTTTTAGTACATTTTTTAAATACTCGTCTCATAAAGCTGACAATAAATCATTACGATCCAAACTCCGAGTATGATGATACACCACTTTTTCTTTTCCCTAAGCACTAAAGTAAAGTCATGGTCTGTATTTGGGCAGTTCTTAAAGAAACATAGCTTTATGATCTACAGTATATGAGTCATTATTTGGTTGTTTATGTTGCAATTTCACAATGAGCTCAGGGTGTATTTTACAAACACTCCCCAGCTACTTGTTTGTTGCTAATTGAGTTTAAATGCTAAATGGTTTTACAATGAGCTGAGGGAGCACAGTATGTTGGGTCATAGATGTATGCATACGATTTCTTTTCTCTATATAATAATGATGTTAAGACACTGATTTTTGACAGTAAATTTTCCTTATTTTAATACACTTGGCATTTAGCTGGTTTGTTTATTTTTCCGTATTTCCCACAGTTGAGTTTAATATTGTAATAAGGCCTTTTTGACATTTTCTTCTCAGAATAAACATTCACACCAAACAATTGGCCTTAACAAGCTGTTGTTTGCAGGCTTTTGTGCACACTAGGTGATAAGGCAAAGAGAGCTGTGAATCAATGGCAGAGTGCATCAGTGCTTTATATTCTGCTTAAAAAACACACATGCACAGCAGTTATAATGAGAGGATCTGGAAAAAGGAAAGAAATTTGCTGGAGCTTGCTGTATGATCAAATGAATTTGATCTGATCACAAAACCTTTCAGTAAAATTTACTCCTCATTCAGTTTCTTTATGTGCTGCATTGGTTTTTGTTGTGTTTACATCTGAACTGAAGCCTTATGTAAGACAGTCAATATCATTTTTTTGTGCTCGTGTCTCACTTGCTTTCATTTTCTTTGTATTTCAGTACTTTCAACACCACAAAAGCCATGTCAGCTTTGCCTAGTTTTACATCATGATGATAAAAACATTGTAAACAAAATAATGTTAATAGACCCTTCAAGGTTCACAACACATTTCTGCCTATCTCTGTCTGTCGTAACCATCTGATCAGTCACTGGTCAAATCTGTGGTGTCTGTTGATCTTATTGTCATCTGTGTGATTTATACAAAATAAAAGTTATTGAGATGTTTGAAGATGTTCAATAGGTTTCGGAGCTGAACCAGCTCTCTGTGGACCCAATTAAAAGCTTTGTTTGTAAGTAACGTCAACTACTGTATAGATCGCTGGGTGTTGTTCTGTCAATTTTGAACTTTGTAAACACATGCAGAAACTAGGACAAACTGTAATTTTTACCACTTGTCTGTCTCTTATATTTAGGTCCTGTGGAGAAGCATGTGATGACTCACGCAAGGCAGAAAGGTTCCCTCAGGCAGAGTGACGGTCGTGCTGAGTGGTGGGACAACTGCCCTCTGTGGCCACATGGTGGCACTATGGGTGGCGCCTGGCCTGAGCGCTCGCTGCGATTTGGGAGGACAAAGAAGATAAGTGAGTTCAACAAACAAAAGAAAGATCCAGCTAAGAGGATGAACGAGAGAAGAGGGAGAACAGAAAAATCTAATCAAAACCGAAAACTGGACGGGAGGCACGACAAGAAACGGGACAGGAAGTTGTATCCTTTGCGGGGGAGGACTGGGGTTTCAGATGGGGAGGGGCTCAGCTGCCATGTCCTCCTTACCCGTTTGGAGGAAAGCATCCGCGAGCAGGAGAGCTCTGAAGAAAGGAAGCAAAAAGATGCACGTAGACATTTATCTCTCAAGTCCAAATCCAAAAAAAGGAAAGGCAGTGAGAAAAGAGAGGAAAAGTCATCACCAAAAACTAAAACAAAATCAAACAGCCCAAGTCGTTGCATGGGCCTCTATGTACCACAACCTCGCAAGCGCAGACTGGCCTCTCTAAATGCTGAGGCAGTTAACAGTTTACTGCTTGAAAGAGCAACTGACCCTCACCCGGCAGCCAAACAGGCCAGGAGACATGAAGAGCCCACAAACGGAGGGATTTCTCCGGATGCCGATCCAACCAGGAGTGGTAACACTGCAGGTCTGAAGGCTTCACGAGGAAATATCACTAAATCCTCCACATCCCACAAACTTGAACTGTGCCAAAGCTCTAAGCAGGTCAAGAAGGCCAAAGGCAACCGAGAGGAGAGCAGGGGGATGAGTAAGGAGAGTCTGGATGCCCCGGCCCCCAGAAGATTGGCTGGACTTAACGCTGCAGCCCTGCTGAAACTAACCAGCTCCTCTGCTACCAGTAAACAGAGAGTAAAGGCTGCACCCACTGCTACTATCACATCAGACTGCAAGGCACCTGCTGCGGTCTCAAACCCAAAGCAGCACTCCAGAGTCAAGCTCAAACACAAAGGGCGCTCACAAAAACAGAAGGGGAAAAAGGCCTTTCCCCTGCATAGCGGCTGCACGGCCTGCAAAAAGAAGGCGGACTTTGAGCCCAATGTGGAGTGGGAGACTGGCAGCTGCACCCATCGACTGACCAAACCAGGCTACCAGTCCCGCAGCATGCTAGCTTACCCGCTAAAGCAAGTGAAGGAAGAGCAGCTGGAGACCGAACTGAGCCCGTACTACTGTTGTCCCCCAGAGGGCTCTGTAGAGTACTGCCACCGCTTGGCCTTCTTCTTGGGCCAGCAGCCCTACGGAGAATCTGACGATCAGCCACTTAACTCAGCCATGCCACCTGTGAAGCGAGAGTGCCTCGTAACCTCACCGTCCCTGACGCATTCCCACCCACACACAGCTTTAACACTTAGTCCCCACCCCTGCCTCTGCACTGCTGACCACTGCTTCTCCAGCTATTACGTTCACATCGCCCACCCGACACACACTGGAACAACATCAGCTAGCCTAGCCTCGCGACCTCTGAACTTTGCACCCTCCGGTTTGTGCCCTAATCGGATGTCTGGCTCTAAGCTGCTGAGTCCACGGATGTCCCACGCCTCGGGCCTGGCCCACCCCGCCTACTGCAACTCAGTGGCTTCGCCCTGTTACGGTGACGCCTGTGGGATTAGTGGTTACACCTACAGAGCCATGCCTCCTGTTACCAGCAGGGGGTGTTCTTTTAGCACAGGATGCACTGGATGCACACACAGCATCAAAACAGGTGAGCGGAAAATGGAAATAGTCGATCATTGAAGCATTTCAGCGGATTTTGAAATCTAGACAGTTAAATGGAGAAAGTAAATGAAGTAAAAAGTTGGAGCTGCATTAACCAATTGTGACTTCATATGCTTAAACATCCAAATTTTGCATTTTTTAAAGGGTCTGGAGCAGGTTGAGTATTTGCCCCTATTGATGGTATAGCAATTTCCATTGCCACTTCTTTGATTGGATAAAGCTGTTACATTGAAAACAACTATAATCTTAATTTTACGCTTGGTTTGGGTTATTATGTGCAGATGTGAAGAGTCCTTTTTTATTAGATATGTGCCTCAAGCTAGTTGTATGTCTAAACAAGTGTGAAATTTTTTTTTCTGTTGTTTTATGTTGGTATGAGCTTTGAAAGTGTCTATAGCTCAAGGCTTTTAGATATTTCATGATAAGGAGCTCTTGGCTCAGTAGTAATATCTGTAACATTTCGGCTACATGAAGTTTAATTAGGTAAAAGATGCAGGTGGTTTTTAAAGCTGATATAATAGAGAACCATGCAGTTTGCTCATCTGAAAGTGTATGTAACTTTTGTTGAACAGCAGCAGCTGAAATTGCTACCTTAAGTTTGCTAACATTAGCTGCCATTAGCTGCTGATAATCCCAGTCCAAGTTAGGTTGTAGCAACGAAACCCTTCAGTATGTTGAATTGATCTTTTGATATAATTTCCTGTCCCTAAGAGAGTGATCGTGTTATTCATGTTTTAAATCTTACATTGGCCTGCTTTATATGCAAAATGGATCTTTTCTGCTTTGTTACTATAGAATTTAAAAGCTTTCTTTCATCTTTTACTTTTCCAGAGGGCTACTCCTCCCCTCAGGGTGACCACAGCCCCTCCCTTCTAGTTCCCCCCTCCCTGCCCATGTCAAACTGCCCTCTATCCAGTGTGCCCACTTCAACGCAGACTAAACCGCACCTGCTGACCCCCCTGTCGGGGCGGGACAAGCCCCAGGCCAGGTTGAAGCTGGCCAGAGAATGCCCACAGAACACCAAACCCTCCAACGGCTCCCTGTCCACGGGCCGCACACGTCTGCCCCAGAAACAGACGTCACCCTTGCCAAGCCTCAGCAGCACCAAACAAAAGAGAGTCAGCCGCAGACGCACTACCAACGGCTGGCGGCCTGTTGGAATGCCTACAGAGAGGGAGGTCTTTATTGCGGTAGGTTACTGTGAGCGCATCTTAGAGTGGGGAAGATGAGCAAGAGATTAGAGGGCTTCTTTTGCTGGTTGTCTCTCTAGTGAGACTTTTTCTCTCCTGTATCCCACTACATAATAATAGCCTGCTAGTAGAAACCTTGGCTCCATGCAGCTCACTGGCAGAAAGGAAAAAAAAAATCAGTTCTGAGTGGGAATAGATAATTGTGTTTTGACCACACAGCTTCATGTGACAGATTCCTTTTTGTTTTTATAATGAGAATTATATCTGTCCTTGTTGGTGTGTATGTGTGAATGTGTGTGTGTGTGTTTGTGTGTGTGTTTGTGTCTCAGGGAGAGGATGAGACGGCCCTGAGGCAGTGTTATGAAGGAGTCGAGAGGGACGGTGAAGTGATACGTGTCAGAGACACTGTGCTGCTACGATCAGGCCCCAGGAAAAAATCCCTCCCATATGTTGCCAAGATATCAGCGCTGTGGGAGGACCCCAAAACAGGTAGAGGAGAGGAGGAGGGGGAGATCATGAATAGAGATGGCGGCTTGTGTGCATGGATGAATAGAGAACACAACATATGGCCAAGATTGCTTACCTGTGTGTATGTGTTTGTTTATGCACTGTGTGTGTGTGTGTGTGTGTGTGTGTCTCAATTTGCCTCTTCAGGAGAGCTAATGATGAGTCTTTTCTGGTACTACCGACCTGAGCACACCCAGGGAGGCCGAGATCCCAGCACACACTGTGAGGTGAGGCTTGAATGGATTGGAGCAACGTTTTAATGTTGCCCAGTGGTGAAATGACAAGTTGGCAGGAAAACACTAGCAGCAGGCTGAAAGAATTGTGTGTCTGCTCTTAAAAATAACTATCTAAGACAAATGAATGTGTGATGTTTACATCTAATAGATGAGTATTTGAGATTCAATGAAAATCATAAATCTTGTGTGATTTATTTTAAAGGCGTAACAAGCAGGACTTTTCTTTTTTAAATGAATGTATAGATTCATACAGGAATAATCCCTTTCATTTATTACTTGTGAGGTATGTATTTATCTATAGAGAACCTGCACACTGCCTTCTTCTCTTATGTTCTTTTCATGTTGCTGTGTTTGGGATGTTTCTAGGTGTGGTGTATAGCCCCTAGCCAATATAAGTCTGAGACTGAAACTCTGTAAAAACCATTCATAGTTGAGGAGGGGCCAAGTTTGACTGTTGTGTTTGCAGACTGTACAGTTAGTGCATATAATGGCTAATGGTTATATTGAATAATAGGTATTCAACTGCTGCTGCCCCGTTTAAATCTCTAAAGTGTTCCATATTAAAAAAGTAATTAAATTAAAGACATAAAATGACAATTCATATGAATAAAAGCAGAAAAATATAATATATTAACATCAAATTATAAAATGACCCTATAAAATGTAACAACTCATCTCATTATTTTGAAATAGCTGTCCTGTTTTTCACAGAAAATATATGATTTGATTTCTCACTTGAGATTCACAGTTTGGAAAAAAGGACATGGAAGATAAAAACTCTGTAACAAAAATGAGTTGCAGTACACTCTTATTGTGAAAAGAAGCAGGATGTAAAGCAATTTATAATAAAGAGCCAAGCTTTTGAAGCATGTTGGATTATTTAACTTTTTGGTTTAAATATATATTTTAACACTTTGAATTAATATGATTACCCAATTTATTATGTAACCTTTTCATTTTATAATGACCACACAGCATCTTGAAGCCTTTTTGAAAAAAAAAAAATACTGGGAATTAAAATTTTACCCAGATGCTTACATAGTGACTGTACATAAGCTGCACTATATATGCAAATACTGACAAGCACATCAGGCAGAAAAAGAGTTGTATTAACTCTGTTGAAGTGTATTCAGGGTCCAACCAAAAAAATGGATCAAGCGTAGTTCATTTACTTAGGTATCTAGCTACAATGTAAGAATTGTTGATATAATGTAAACAATTTAAAGTTGTTTAAATGTGAATGTAAACATTTTGTCACTTGCAACACAAATATATAGGTTATTTATTGGCTACAAAAGAAATTATGTCATTATCAATTATTTGCTAGTTACAAGTGAAGGATAACAGATATAAAAGACCATTAATGTATATTTTTATGTATTTTGCGATCAAAACCTTAAGTTTTTCACTAGCTTTTTCTCAGTTTCCCTGCTGAGGGGGTTTGACTAATGCTGAGAACAATCCCATGAAGCTCTAATGAAATGCAAATGATGTTCACTTCTCCAGTCAATAGTACGTGCCTTAAATATGACTTAGTAGCAAGAAATATTTTTTGTCCCTTCAGCTCATAAAACCTTTTGACTCATCTATGAGTCAGAAAGCTAATCGTGTGCTAGCAAGACCTAAAGTCAGTAACATTGTGCACTGTTTAAAAAAAAGTAAATATATTTTGACTTTCTCTTTAACAGCAAAATTAGCCAAATATTGAGCCGTGTTGCCATACCTAAAACAAGGTATTTACAAAAAAAATGACAGGCCTTGTGCGCTGTCAGTACAAGCTGAATAACCAATCGGATATAAGAGGATCACTTCTGTGATGCAAAGTATCAGTTCAGGGGGGGAGGCAGTGGACTTTGTGTGTTCCAGTCATCCTGTGGAGTTCAGAGGATTAGGTACTAAAGGACTACACTGTTGTGAATGAGATGTTCTTTTTTCATTTAATGTATTCATAATGTCGAGGTGATGCAGAAACAGATTGAGCCAATGCATCAATTTAAATCAGTGGACAGACAGTTTGACTGGAACAACTCAGCAAGTGTCCTATGTCAGGAATTAATGGACACCTTGCAGCCAATCAGAATCAAGTTTTTTACCCAATGCGTGGTATAAGTGGGTGATAGTGCATAATGAAGTGTCCTGATAGACAGAGGAAAACAATGTACAAGGAGGAGGTGAACACAACTTTGTCTCTCTTGACACACTGAGACAGTCCAGTCACTGCTGCTAGAGACAACATTATGTTTCTGTCAGCAGCCTTGAAACTGTTGATATGTGGTTAGATCTTCAGTGCAACATCAACGCCACCTCACTCTCTTACAAAAAGTACGAGAAAAGAGCATTTTCACTGTTAGAAAGTGCGAACAGTGAGGCACTACTCGTGTTGCTCCACACAATGGATGTCTGTCATGTGTTGAGTAGAGCAGGGTTTTTTTTTTGTTTTGTTTTGTGTGGTGGCACTTAGAAAGGCAGAGGCACAATCCAACTGCACATGAACAATTACCGTGCTTAGTACAGCGCAGTTACAAAGTGTTGTCATTTCTTCAGCCTTCAGCCAGCACAACAGGACTCAGTACTGTCGATGTGACTTTGTACACCCACTGTGGTTTCAGAATGAGATTTTCGCCTCTCGGCATCAGGATGAAAATAGTGTGGCCTGCATAGAAGACAGATGCTACGTTCTCCCACTAGCCCAGTACTGTAGGTAAGAACACACACGCACAAACACGAGCAAAGAAATACACCTCAGCAATAGTCGTGAGCTGGAAGTTTCTTTAAAAGGTTTGAGTCTCTCCTTTTAATTAACACCTCAGCTTTTAAGATATGCAGAAGCCTGTTTCTCTGACTTCCTTATCGCTCGTCAGTGACAGTGCAGCTGTTAATGAATTCTTGGGAACACTCAGCCGCGCTCATTTGCTCAGACATCGTTTGCAAATATCCATTTCAAGTTCAGTTGCCTGTTATTCTTAAATAAAGGTTTGTTACTACAAAGATATATTTGAGTTGTGCTTGATTTCTCTGCAGATAGCAGAGATTGATGGTTTTTTTCTTTCCTCTGTGTGTGTGTGTGTGTGTGGGTAGATATTGTGCCTTGGTGAGGCGGCATGCTGAAGGCGCCCCACCTGGCAGCGCCAGCATGGTGCCCTGCCGCCCCGACTTCGCCCCCCCTTCCCACCGCTGTGTGCCCACAGACGTCGACCCCGAGCTGGTGTATCTCTGCCGGCACGTCTACGACTTCCGCTATGGACGCATCCTGAAGAACCTGCAGTAGAGGGTAGGAGGGGGGTCGCACCTATGAATGAATCATAACATGGCTCCCCCCCTCCTGCAGAGAGGTGGGGGGGGGTCTCTGAAGGACTGAACACCCCTAGTCTTTTCTACTGGGGACACTCATGATCAGAGGGATGGAGGATGATGGGGTGGGGCTGGTTTTGGAGAGGGACAGATGAGGCAGAAAGTGTGTGTGACACATTATGAAGCACAGCTCCCTTTAGTAAACTACAGAGGGGTCACAATGTGATACATGAATCCATCTCAGTCAGAGAACCAATGTTCCCTTGTTTGGAGGAGCCATGAAGGGAGAATTCATTCATCAGCTTGGAGTTTTCAGCCTTTCACAACAATCTGAGGTTACACCGAGGCTTGTGTGCCCCCTCCCCCCCCCTCGCCTGCCAGGAACGCTGAACAACAGACTGAACTGGGCTACTGTCAGGACCGCGTTTTCCCCCCAAAGCATCTTAGCACAACAATCATGTTTGTTCCATTTGTAAGCCAGTGGCTCAGGAATGGTCCGGAGCTAAGGTGCTCCCCGGGGAGCACAAGCCTGCACTGTCAGCTCCACGTTAACGGTGTTCAACCAGCCAGGGTGAAGGAGCAGCTAATAGAGAGTGTCGTCTTATTTCTCCTGATTTGAGTTTGTCTCACTCCTGTGTTTATGTGTGTGTGAGAAAGAGAGTGGGAGAGCGAGTGTTGTCAGTGTGGATAAATGGATAAATGTGGGTATGTGTGATGGTTTTTTAGGAGGCTTTTAGGCAATCAAACCAAACAAGCAGCTTTAGAGGAAGCAGAGCCCCCCTCCCCCCCCCCGTCCCCTCTCCTGTGCGCCACACTGACAGATACATTTTCATCTCCTGTGATGCTCTGCAAAAAAAAAAAAAAAAAAATTACTGTACCTGAGGGGAGTTTGTGGGACAGATCTTTCTTTACCAAACTCTGCTGTAGAGCAGGGCCTCTTTCACTTCGATTCAGGATACTTCAACTGTTTTTTTTTTTAGTGAAAACACACATGTGGCTAAAATGGGTTTACAGACTAACTTTCATCTCTGCCACAACCCTGTCTTAAAGAAGCCTTGTTTAATACAGAGGGCCTTTACTGAAGAGTTTTGTTGTCCTGAGTCCTGAGAAGACTCATGAAGAAGAGGGCCATCACTCATGGTTTTTTTTTTGTTTTTCCTTATATCTTTCACCTTTGCTGTTCCCTATAACTTGCCTTATGACTTGCAGGTGGATCTTTAGGCAGCTAATCTTATGACACAAAATTAGGAAGCACTGAAAGAGTGTAATGTTGGCACCAAGAAAAAGGATTGTGTGGACGATTGACTGAATAATTAACCCCCTGACAAAATGATAGCGCCCCTAGACAAAATTCACAGGTTTATGGTTGGAAATTATTAGTGTTTTATTAATTAGTTTTATTATCAATTTATTGATTTGTCTAAAAAAGTCATTAAAGGGTAAAACATTTTAATATATATAAATTTATGATTTTTTAATAGTGCCAGATGACGTTTTCAATTGTCATTTGTCCGGTCAGCAAAGATATTCAGTTTATTTTAATGTTTGAAAAAGTTAACAGGAAATGACTAAAATGGTTATCTGATTATGGCAAATTGTTTCCTATCAGTCCATCAAAATTGTTTGTTTTTAGTCAATCGATGAATCGAGTTCATGAAATCGCAGTTACAGTTTTACACCAGTTAACAAACAGAATGAACATCTGCTCTAGCTGCCTGCGTGGTGCCCTGAAACGTTACATCACAAAGAAAAGTTTCTTAGGCCCTTTTACTTTTATGGGGATTTTTTTTCTCTTCCCCTCCCACTCTGAAGATAAACCAAAGGATGTCACACAAGCCAGAGTCCCTGCCTCCTGCCCAAGCACTTGTTTGTCTTGTCAGCACTTCTGCCCTCGTTCCCTTATTGTATTGCACTAATGCATTCCTTAATCACAACGGACGTGTTCAAGTTTTTTTTTGGTTCCAGCTTCAGATATTTTACTCTGAGTGGTTGGGGGGGCTAATGTCTGTCATTTTGTGTGTGTGTGTGTGAGTGGGAGAGCACTTATGTGTGTTTGTTTGGTAGGGAAGGAAACAGTAAGGATGTCATGGCTGCTTTCGTCTGTGCAAACTGTATATTTATATTCGTTCAAGAGAGGAGGAGTTGGCCAGCGAGTTCTGATGCACAACCTGTTGAATACCGTGGAACATATATATATATATATACATATATGTATATATATGTGTATATATATATATATGTGAGTGTGTGTGTGTGCTTAAATTAATGAGAGAAAGAAAGAGAAAGAGAGGCAGAGGGAGTGAGTCATTCCATTTGATGTTTCAATTAGCGCCGACACACCCATATAAATTTACAGTATATATATGTGAGTATCCACATTTTTAATGTGATTAGATTTGAAAAGGCGGTGTGGATGGAGGCCTGATGCGCTGAGCAGACAAACGTAGCACCATGTTAGACATGTATTTGGATTTGGGGGGGTGGTTGCGGGTGGGAATGTGTGGGAGGATGTTTGATACTTAATTGAGTCGGGGTTTTAGACCGCACTCATTCATTGCCTTTGAACCTGCAAGTGTTGTACTGTCACTCAGAAAACGAGTTGTGTCGCAGTGTGTGTACTTTTTTGAAAAAACATAAAGAGTACCCGATTGCTTTCTTACACAAACAAACGCCCTGTTCTTCAACATTGGATGACCTGTTAAAGTTTTCAGCACTCTAAAGCCATCTTTAACCTTTTCTCTATTAGAGCAGCACGACCCCGAACCAAACACAAATTTAAAACCTTATCATGTTTCTTTTTTATTTCTATTAATGCCCAGATTCTTCAAAGAGGTAATATATATTCTCCTACTTTACAATTTCTCCTTAGAATATTTTATTATGTCAATTTCCTATGATGGCATATGCAATATATTTTTAGACTTACTATTTTTGGAAAATGGACTTAACAAATCATGAAAAATAAAATATGCATTATTTTTGTTTTCTTTCAAATTAGTTTTAAATCATCAAAGCGTCAATTGAGATTTGACCAAATGAAAGAAAGAGGAGAATGAAGGGACCTGATGCCGTCTTACGACCTGAGGTTGTAGATGACAGACAGTGAGGAACTCCCTTCTAGGCGATTTCTAATGAAGTGTACATATCTGAACCCAGGAAGCACCGGGCACTCTTTAAACAAGCAGACAGCCAATGCACAGTGTAGTATTTTTGCAAGATCTGTAATAATTATATTTAAAGTAAGAAAAAAAGTATATAAATGGAGTAAACGATACAATATATTAAGATTTCAATTTAACTTATTTGGAAATACTGTGTCTAATTGATTAACTATATCCTATTTCTTTGTGCTCCAGGATAGAAATGAATTTCTGTTTATTTGTAACTTATAAGTTTAGAAATTAAATGACTGAGAGGTGGTTGTTGACAGAGGTGTAAATGTTCTTTAGTTTATATCATTTAGTTGTCCGGGGATGGAGAGTGGACCAAAGCACACCCTGGCAGACAGGGGAGCAGAAGTGGTCACCAGGCATTGACTCAGATTTGTCTCCTCTTGAGATAACTAAAAAGTCAAATCTGACCTGAGACCTGTGGAAAGAGACGACCTCTAGCTCTCCTGCCTAACCTGACTGACCTTAAGTGTGACGTTTGGGAGAATGCCGTGGCAACATGGTCACCTGAGCTTTTATTGATTCGTCCTGTTAGGGGAGAGACGGTACACTTGAGACAGGACAGGATGTCCTCTGGGCTGTAGATAGAAGATCCCCTCAACCACTGATCCGAGACCAGTTCTCTAAATTTATCCATCCCGCTAATTATAATAAGTTTTCCAGTGAGAGTAAGGAATTAGGAACTGTATGAAAATTACTAGGAATGGTGGGGTGTTGCGAAAAAAACCCCACAGGGTAATGAGTTTTTTGCATAAAAGGTGGTAGTCTGTACTTGTCTGAGAGCAGGAGAGCCTTTTCGAACATTTTCTCACCCATAAATTATATTTTTCCCATTTTATTCGAAGGCAAAAATATTGCTGTGCTCAAGTCTGTCAGCACTAAAAAGAGCAGGCGCAGGGTCCTGTTAGCCATAAAACTGTTATTTTGAGGTTTTTAATTTAGCCTCCGGCCCACCACCAATAATTTTCATATAGTTGCTTATTTAAGTCATTAAAACCACAGGGTTCTTCAGTCTGCTGAGAGAAAAATACGTTAATATGCAAATCAAATGGAGGATTTGCTTAACAGCTTCTCCCACCATCCGAATCAGATGGCCACTGTTGCCTTTCTCCCAGATGTGCATTGACAGTGCTTGTCCCCTAGAGGGCATGAACCCTGTGTGTGCAGAACAGTCTTGTGGCCACGTCCTTGTTCTCTCACCCTGCACCCTCATTTTTTTGGCTACTGAGAGTGTTGCAGGAACTTCCTGGAAAAGGTGAAGAAAGCTTGGACAGGAAGTGGCCATGAGTCATCCTTTTCAAGTGCTGGCCAGCACTGCAAAAAGCATGGACTAGATTGTAAGTTGTTATTTCTGTGACTTAATTTCCTAGCAGCTTTGCATGAGCACGGTTGCATCCTTTGGTACCATGACAACAAGGCAGGGCCAGCACTTGGGAGAGGTCAGTTTCTGTGCACAGAGGGTGTCCACAGCAACAGGGGCCGAAAACTGTGCGACCTTCACTGATGCCACACAGGAAGTGCGTATGCTCCGTGAGTCAAAAAAAACAAAAGCACCCTACCAACCCATGAGATTCTGCTTTCTGTGTGGTCTGTATTGATGCTTATTGTCGGCATATATTTTGATATATTTGGAAAAAGTGGGGGATGTCCAGTGAAAAAGTCTAGATATTTTTGGAGTAGAGAAACAATGTGTGTATCAGATTATTGTCACTTTGTCATGCTCTCTGAAAATCTCTTGGATTTTTTTTTGGAAGAATTATATAACATCCCTACTGATTTAATGTTCCATTGAAAGACTATTTATAAATTTTAAGTCCTTTGTGAAATTTCTGTGTGTGGCTCTTTATTTATTGCATTTAACTCCAGTGTTTACACTAACCCTGTGCACTTTTTCTTCATGACACCATATCATGCAAAAGCAAAGCTGTTTCTGCACACATGATCAATGGAAAGTCAATAAAGTTTCTCTGCCAAGCAGCTGTTATGCTGTACATTCTCCACAGGAGGTCAGTAATGAGTCAGCATGCACAGGTCAGGGTCAGACCTCCTTTGACCCTTTCATTCAGGCACCAAATGGCATCCAGTGATAAATGTTCATCTGTTGATTTTAATGCAACAGGAGACACGTTTTAACCTCCTCCTGTCCCTCTCCCATGTTTCCTCTCTCCACATGTCCTCTGTCAGCAGAGTCATTATCTGTCTCTGGCCTTTATCCTCACACAGGCCTCAGAGCACCAGGAATGTACCACTCACGCACACACACACACACACACACAACAGGGCCTGTTACGCAGGGATAACAGCAGCCAGAGCAGATGATTGGTGTCTCATAATAATATTACACTGCTGCAAACTTTGAACTCACCGGCCGTTCAGTTGTGCCAATCTGCTGCAAAACTAATGGCTGCTCAGGGGTGTGAAGGAACCTGAGATGTAGGTTTGAAGTTGGCATTCAGTATCTGAAGCAGTTTATCTTGAATACCTTAAAACCGCTTCTACAGAGGAAAATGGGCAGAGGTATGAAATTGCAATATAAAAATACATGTTATCATGAATTTCTTTCAGGTTTTATAAAATATTTGAGAAAGGTGCATTTTTAGGCAGTTTAGCTTTACTTAACAGTGTTTTTGAAAAATAAAAAAATTAATAAGAATGGTGTCCTTTCACACCAGTGAGAGATTTTTTTTCATGAGGACTTCGTGCATTACTTATCTTATTAACACTAATCTTTTAATGGCTTATGGTTCTACTAATACTTGAGTAATTCTTTTTACCCCAAATGCTCTCACTGCAACTTATCTCATATTTGGTTTTAGAAACAGCAGCCTGTATGCCGCTCACACTTGTGTATTAGTGCTCTCTCATTAAGTAGGCAACATGACAGAGAGAAAGAGAAACAAACAGAAAAAGAACTTTATTAACCCCAAAGAAAAAGAATAGGGTTGTAACTGTATGTTCTTTGTTTTGAATCATATGACAACAGTATAATAAAGCAAAGAAAGATAAGGGAGGAAAAAGAAAATAAATCTTAATTAGACCTAAACATGAAACCACCTGGTATTGTGAAATGTTTGAATGTTTGGTGCAAGTTGCACTCAGTATGATGTATACTGTTTCCTAATTGGATGTCAGGGTGCTTCATTGGAATTGCAAAAGTAATTAGAGTAAATCTATTTGGATGCAGGCTTGCACAGGTTCATTAAAACAGGTAGATGATAACTATAATAAGAAAAGAATGACAGTTTTAGTTTTGATTCTAATGCTCAGCCTTATTTAATTCCCTCACATTGTGATTTAAAATCGGAGTTGCATTCTCTGCCAAAACTCATTTCAGTGTTTCTGGGTTTTTTTTCTGTAGTTGTTGGCAAACTCTCTTAATCAACATCACCTATAAAATGTATATATCCATCTATATAAGCATAAGCAAAGTGTTGATACAACAATATATACGTCAATCAATTGCACATGCCCATCTGCATCATTATAATGAAAAACATAAAACACATATTGCAATAAAACTGTACTGAAAGGCAAAATAAGAAATGCAACCATCGCATTAACACATTCTGTCTGTTTTTCTTGCATTTACACCTTTGTAAGGATGCACAGAAATACATACAGACATAACAGGAAGCACTGCTGTGTGAGAAGACAACAGAAACATGGAGAGAGGGGGGATGAGGAGAGAAGCATAAGAATGAGAGGGACAGAAAAATAAAAGCCTTCCTCCCTTTAACTACAACATACAGCACAACGTATCTGTGTTTAATTACTGACTAGGTTCAACTATGCTCCACCAGCTTTCATTCCCTAGCTTTTATAAAAGAAATGTAGTGCAAAGCAATTTTTAACATTCTGGGGAATGCAGGACTTGGGCCACGTTGCCAGAAAGCTTTGATAGATCAGCAAAGAGAAGCATCTGCTGGAGAAAGAATCCATCCAGTGAATGCAAAATAGACAGAAAGGCAGCTTACATGGGGGAGACCCCGACACAATCGCCTAACTGGCTTTTCATCTGCTCCTGTTGTCTTTCTATGTTGGTCTAATTACCACGTCCGGCTTATTGTCCTCTTGATGACTGTAATTAATCAAGTTCTGCTCCCTAATCTCTGAATCTCATCATCCTTACAGTACACCAGGGCTGGCCACACCGGATGGTAGCCTGATGTAAGCTCTTTTTGGGAACCTAATTGTGTGCTTGTCTGCAACTTTGCATGCCACAGCAAATTGTGTGGTCCCACCCTGCAGTGTGTGTTAGTCTTGTTTTATTTGCTGGTCAGGAGTGCGTGTTTTGTGGCACTGCTCAGTAATTGTTACTCATCGTTTCCTCTTAAAGAAAGCAGTGGTATATTTGCAGACGAGGGTTATGCAACTTATCTTACAGGAAGTTATTTTGGGGCCTTAAATGTGAAGATGTATTTCCCTGTGAGAGGCCTCCCTGACCCCTCTGCTCATTTTGCTACTGTCCCACATGTATACACACTATAGACTCCTATTCTCTCATAGGCTTGTCCTTCCCTGAGCTTCAGATGGCTTACAAGGTCCTTAATCTGTCCTTTGAGTGACATCACCGTCCATACACTGCTCACGGGACAGTCGGAGGAGAGGGAGGGAGGGAAAACGAGAGGTGGTGACCATCAGTGGTTTAGGGAAGGTGAATTAAACCAGGAGTGAATTGTAGGAGACTCAGAAAGAGCACTCAGGATCACTCGGACACTCTCCATCAGGCGGAATGGCAGCAGGCATGTTGGAGGGGGATGCACACATGGAGGAACTGTTGGACCAGGGTCTGGGGATGGAGGAGACGGCCCACGACCTGCTGAGGAGGCCGTCGCTGAAGGAGAGCTACCACAGCGACTCACTGCTGGCACCCGACACAGACTTCATGACAGGTAGAGAGCTGAGCCACTTTAGATGCTCGACTAAAAATATCCCTCAAAGATATTTTCTCACTCAGCTCTTGTGATAAATGCAGATATTTGGGTTTTATTTGGTCTTTGCAATTAATGTCTCAAACACATTATAGTGAAGGGTGATAACAAATTCTGCTTGAATTTGTTTCATGGAGCTTGAAGCTTTAAAAAAATGATCAAAAGTTCAAATTTTCAGAGAGTTTTATCCTAAAAATATGAAAAAAGCTCAAAGTAAGCTTAAGATACTGCTAACGTTTTATATGGAGGCAACTCACTTTTACTTCATTAAATTTATCACAAACTGGTAACACATTCATGGTTTGCACAGGTCTGCAGTTTTTTTCTAACAAGATACAGAAAAGTTAAAGTAGGTTGTAAGTTATAAAGACAAAACACACCCACTAAATACAAAAATGAAGACATTTTGCAAAATCAGTAAAATTCAATGTCATAAAACTGAATTGGTTTGAAGTGATGACTTTAGTGATGGTCTGTGTTTGTTTTGTGTGCTAAAACTTCTAAGCACCTTTGAGATTTAATGGCACATGTGATGTTTCTCATGGGGCTTTTATTTTTGTATTAAAATGTTGGCTTCTTGAAAGCATTCACACCATCAGTTAAGTGAAATTTCCGTTTCCGTTGGGCTTATAAAACCCCTCCAAGACCTGCAGTCACAGAAAAATAAAAGATCTTTGGTACTTTTAGTCAGAGTCAGGAGAAAAATTTAAATTTACAGCTTTTATTTAGCAGGAACATTAGTTAAAACTCAAATTGGTTTGGGCCTCACAGAGTCCTCATTAGAGCAGAAATAGTAAAAATAGATCACACTTTTCATACTCTTGTAAAACCTATTTGCAAACCAAATGAATATAGGAAGTGAAAAAAAACACTTTGGAATTTCATGTAACCTGTACAGTGTTTTATTTTTTTGTCTTAAGTAAAGCTTTCACATTGGTTCTGAATACCTGTACAACATATCACATACTACAGAATCATATTGTATGTATAGGAATGTGCCTTGTCTGAGGGGATTTAGGGAAATGCCCCGTCCCCTCGAGGATATTACTCTCAGCAGACTAATACGTGAAGGATTGCTTGTGCACGCGTGGCCTTTACTGTATGTGTCAGCATGCAGGCTGCTGATATGAGCAGACAGATGCTGTTTCCCTCATTCAGGAAACACCATCTGCGAGCAGAGATTAAAACACTCCACTGCTCCTCTATGCCTTAATGTATTTTAATTTAGCTAAGATGCATAATGGGCATATGAATTTTGATACTGTTAGCGCTATTCTGACTGTGCACACATGTGAATATGTGTGTGTGTGAGCCAGAGGCACAGAGATAGACTTAATGCATGTGTTTGTATATGTGTTTACATTTGCATGAAAGGCATCCAAGGAGCCTGCCTGTTCTTTGTATGGATGAGTAAATGCAGAGATTGAGCTTTGGGCTGCTAATTCCCTTTTACAGCACTGGGATTATGTGCTATTCTAATCCCAATCCCATATGGGCTGTGTGGAGGTGGCACGAGGATGATGTCACAGGCGAGACAAGAGGAGAAACAGAAAATCACAGGCCAACACAGAGTCACAACTCTCCATGAGTGTGAGATTACTGTTGGCTGCATGCTCGAATGATTATACTGGAAGTCTTTGCTCACAGCAGATCATCTCAGTATGAAAAAACACCGACCTCAAAAGAGTCACATCTTTGTAAGAACTAAGTAAAAAGCAAGTCTGACATCAAATATAGTGCATTTCTGTAAATCAGTACAGTGGGCTTTGAGGCTTCATGCACACAAATGCTAAACTCAGGATTAAACCCCTGCATCCTAATTACATGAGCTTATTCATTCATTTTCATTGCATAAAGTGGATATTATGTAACTCCTATATTACAGCTTTAAAGAGGCAGAAGTTCAACTTCTAAATTCTATTATAAATTCAAAAAATTTTACATTATCCTTTAGCTCTGACAGTAACTTAAAGTGAACCATTTCAACCATTTATATGTTCTCATCTCTTCATAAATTACTTGCACCTGCTAGTACTTTTTGCTTTATCTGCAATGTAATTATGCCAAGTACTTCAACATTTTATCCGTTAGTTTTTTTTTTTTACTATTTTTTACAATCAGGCAACTATTTTATTGAACTTTGTTACATTTGGCCAGCTATTAAAAACGCCAATTCATTGTTTTGACTTACTATTTTATTGTTTATCCAGCTGGCTATTTCAACAGTTATGCAGTTCCTTTCTGAAAAATATTTTAGCTGTTCATTTATTACTTTTAGTGAACCATGTCAGCTGTTACGATGTTAGTTTACAAACCATTTCTGCTTTTTATCCATCAATTTCAGATAAACATCTTTGCCATTCCTACATTTATTTTGGCTATTTAGCCTGTTCATAGCTAGGCTAACAATGCTAACCATCATGCAGTTATTTTTAATATTAAGTACCATATAACTACTTGTGCCTTTAAATTTGGCTTGACCATAACAATTTATCCATTACTTTTGATTTACGATTGTAAATTGTTTATTTATTGCTTATGGGTACTTTTAAAGTTTCTTCTTTACATTTGGCTAACTATTTTGACTTGTAATCCATGACTTTTGATTGTTTATCTTGCTGGTTATGTAAACAGTTAAGTTGTTTAAACCGTTTCCACTGTTTTTAATGAACTTTTCAGCTGTTGAGATGTTACTTCAAAAAACATTTTCTTATGTAGCCAAATACTCCTGCCATCTTCTTCTTCTTTAACCTAACTATTTCAACTTTTCAGAAGGTTAACTATTTCAACTATACTTGCTAGCAGTGTTGCCACATTGTTTAAATGTTTTCCTGCTCAGTAACTGTTAAAATTTCACGCTCAAATATTGTCTATAATCAACAATAACAACACTATTGTGATCCAATATGACATAATTAAACAAGAATACAGTCATCAGAAATGTGCTAGAACACAGACAGGAGACAATAGAGTGCTGGAAAACTATGTTTATTTTTTTGTTTTTTCTTTAAAATAAATTAAAAAAGGACAGGTCATAAAAAAAAATAAGAAAAAAACCCAAAAGGTTTAGTCTAACTTCGTAACCTGCAACAAGCCTTATCAGCCTGAAAAAAACACTAATGCTTTTTTGTTTGTAAGGTAAGCAGCAGTTTGGGTTGTACGGATGATAACGCAAATGTTTTCTCAGCAGAATGAACAAATTTTACGTCATGACAAAGTTGTCCTCAGTGACTGGACGTGTTTGCATAACTAAAGAATCCAATTTAAGTCGCTGCCTAATCTGGCAATATTGCTTGCTGACTAGTTTTCATTGACTCTTTATCACTGCATGTGGTGTTAAGATGCTATGTAGCATGATAGTATGGCATATGGGAATACAACTTTTAATGAGACTGCTATCTCTTTTTTTTTAATGAGTTGAGCTACTCCAATAATATGCACTCTCAAGCAACTGCAAAAGTATCCCCTGGGGTACCGTGGTTTGAAATCATTGGTTTATTTCAAGTAAAAAAATACGCACATGGACACAGATTGTGTAACTGGTCCTTTTTGCTCATAATCAATTTTATTTTAAAAATACTGGAAAATGGTGTTTTATTACATAACTGCACTCGTAGCTGATTCCTGTTTACATGTTTGTTCTGGTGTTCACTCTCCAACTTCAGTAAAGCCTGCATTGGTTTTTATTTTGCCTCTACATCATCCCTGCTGGTACTAGCAGCGACCTGCGCTGTGACCTCTGTAGCTCGGTGGATGTACAAGATGTTTACTGCAACACGGCACAAGACTGGGACACAATTCAGGTTTTATGTCTGCTGTTTTCTTTCTGTGTCTCCATCTCTCATAATGACATACAGCTTATGTGTGGGGGCGGGGTCAAAGAGGCTCAGTCTGAGGGATTATCATTGTACTCTGCACACCCACATATACACACATGCAAGTGCACATACACACACACATACACGTGTACGGACAATTTAGGCTGAATTGGACGACAGCTGAGTTTTTAAGCATTATCAACCCCCACCCCCACCTTCATACAAGCACACACCCTGAGCAAAAGGGCTTTAAGCTCCGTCGTACACATCACAGAGCATGTCAGGCGACCACCGAGGAAACGTGAGAGGATCAAAACATCAGTAACCTCATCTTCCTGCATCACATACCACAGCGCTGCTTGGATGCTGTGAGCAGACGCTGACAAAACACGAGGAAGGCTGCGCTGGACGTGTGTGTGTGTATGTGTGTGTGAGAGAGAGAGTGTGACCTAAGTGGAGCAAAGGAGATGAGAACCTAGTGGACACCAGCCAGTGGATCAAAATCAGATGGAGGGAGAGCCGGCCTTCCTGTCTGGAGCCAAAGGAGGTAAGAGGAGCGAGAGAGTGTGCTCACGAGGAAGAGGAGGAAGACGTCTGGTGTGGTGGAGGAGGGCCCCACCAGCCAGCAGAGGCACCCTGACTGCTCATCAGTGTCCAGTGTCTCCCACGGTATCCGCCTTCACAGTATTGTTCCTGATGATTGCCAGCAGCAAGAGGAAAAATATCAAGCAGAGATGCATTTCAAAGAGAAATTACATGTGTTAGCTACCGTTGAGAGTACTTTAGATTTGTGCTCAGCTACCTTTGTTTACATGCTGCCGTGTGGTTGATCTGCTGTGTCCAGCTGTGCTGTGACCTCATTAATTTGCTTTCTGCTAGAGTGGCACAAACAGGGGATGTTAAAGAGCTTCATGGTAAAATATAACCAACTAAATAGTTCATATATTTTCAGTTATGCTTTAGTTCTTAAGTTTTCTTTTACATCACAAGTTTTTTAGAGAGTGGACAGTTTCACAGCACTTTTTACTTTCTATCTGGAGGATTGTTTTTTTTCTTTCTCAAGATATTTTCCAACCAAATGGCTTTATGAGTCACAGTGAGTCAGTTGCATAGTCATTTTTTCATGCAATCTTTCTCTCCCTCCTTGTGTGTGCTTATGCATGTCATTGTCACCCTTGATTAACAAGGTCTCTCTGACTGTTGCTCTGTGAGTTTTCATGAGTTCGCTCCTTCTTAAGCTTTGAAAAATGTGCATATTTAAGATAATTAGATGCAGTTTGGGAGCTAGAAAACGTGCAATGGAGACCTCTGCTTCTCTGCTTATTTTATGGGATGTGCACTATCGTTATCTATCTATCTATCTATCTATCTATCTATCTATCTATCTATCTATCTATCTATCTATCTATCTATCTATCTAT
>JAQNCA010000012.1:7514513-7569363 GCA_029783725.1 Acanthurus tractus
ATTTTAAAAAAGAAATAATTGTAATTTATTAAATATAATTTTACATTGATAGTGACTTCAAATTATATATATATATATATATATATATAACAGTTCTCTATAAATTTTATATTTAGAAATTTTATTGCAAATGCTATAGCGTGATTAGATCTTTACAGTACAAAATAATCTTTATGCTTGACTGATACTACACTACAGTTGCTTTAGCACAGATATTAAAATAAATTGTAACAGCTTTAGCAGCAGAGGTCAAGACACCTGTCTTTTTATGTCTTTAGAAGATAAAGCTTTGAAAATAATGAATTCTTCACAGGCTTTTTATTTCATTTTCAGGTCTCAGGCACAAATTGAGATAACCTGATATCAACAGAACATAATTAAGCTTAATTTGATAAAACTTTGGAAAGCTCCCTCCAGAGCTACAGAAGACATTATAAAATTATTCTTTACCTGGTATATATTACTGCTTGTGATGACTTAACACAAACTTGTCCTCAGGGCTTTATCACAGACAAAAGAGGCAAGATATGATGATGTGAGCATATATTATCAATCTAACTCCAATCCTGTTTTCTCTTCTCTGCCTGCAGCCATTAGACATGAACTCAGTCGAATTAGCACGACATAATCTTTCAGAGCCCCTCCCTGACATGAACCACCTTTTTGAAGCATTGCCCCTGCAGCAGCTGCTGTGGCCCTGAGGAGGAAGAGGAGGAAGGAGAAGGAGGAGTCAGGCACGGAGGCCCAAACTGTGACATCTACTCATCCTGTTCAGCTGTGGTGTTGAAGCAACGCAGCAACGTTGCTCTAACATCTCAGACATGTCTGTGTAACATTTGGTTTGTTTGTCCGGAGAGATGGACGTAAACGGGCGCTCTCTCGCACTGATTACTCTGATTTCTTAACATTTTCTGTCTGTTTGTTAGCCCACCTCTGTCAAAGGCCTAAAGGAAAATGGATAAAATACTTATGACGTTATTTGTTTAACTTTTTTCACAAGTTTGTTTCAAACTCTTTTATTACTATCATATTCATTATAGTCATTTTTATGATTGTTAATGTAATTTTAAAAAGAGTAGCAGCCTGGTAAGTGCAAAGGAAACAATAAGGAAATGATCATGAGAATATGATAGTAATGATAGTATTGATCATTATTATTGCACATTGTTTTATGTCAGTCTTTTTTATATTGGTTGTTTTCATTTGTTCATGTTTAAGATGCAGTTGCAAGCACATCTAAGAAATGTTTTTTTCACCATCTAACCTCGAACATTTTTTAAGGGTTTTTTTTTTTTTTTGTCCTTTTCGCCAACACAACTATTTGTGGTACCTTGACGAAAGAAAAAACAGGCTCTGACCTGAATCTGAGGGTGGAATAAACTTCTTTGGATATTGCAATCTTATAAACAAAAAAGCAAAAAAAAAAAAAAAAATTTAAAATAATACACCAGAGTATTTGTGATCATGTTGTTAATAAACTGTTATTGGCTGCAAGGATATGGTGAAGTATTGTTCATTTTATTCTCTCCTTTTATGACAAAGTGCTTCCTGGTTTGACAACAACAAAAGAAACGCACTACATTTAAAAATGAATTGAAATAAAACTGTGAACGATGTCTTGGGTAAATGAGGCGGTCTCTTTCCTTGTCTGTTTGTTTGGGTGTTATTTGGATGCCTATCAAGTGATTTTTTCAGTCAGCAATTTTTCTTTTCAGTTTATTTTTTTTTTCCCCATCACAAAAACATGTACTTATTGAATCAGTGCCGTTAATGTCAGCTGGAGGAGAGCAGCAGAGTGTGAAACATCTGAGCTGCTTCTATGCAACCTTGTTGTGTTGTTCAAGGGTTGCACACAGTGTTAGATGCTGTTAAGTGTCCTCCAAAAATATCTGATAAGTAGATTGAAAAGAAAATCCGAATTGTCAATCAATGTTGTACATTAATTATACATTAGTTTATTACCCAGCATTCATTAAATTGTTCGCTATAATTATCTGCAAGTGTAAAATTTATTGTAAATTCATTATAGCATCACTTCGTACATCCAACTATAGGTGTGTGTGTGTTCTCTTCTTGTGGTAAAAATATAACTTAAACTAAAGTTACATACCTTTTTTTTACCTCTAGTGTATAATCTACTTAAACTACATATTACTGCCATCCACTGGATGCAACTGGCTTTGACATGAAGGCAGGAAATGAAAATTAGTTCTCATTTGTCCTAACAAAAACAGGTTAGGTGATAATATCCTTAGCTTCCTATGTGCACAGAGTATTTGGCAGGTTGAATAAACACTGCAGGCCACATTTTCAGTTACACAGGTTCCTGAGGAGCTTGAACTCATAGACAGCAGTGCAGTGGCAGGTTTTTTTTCTTTAATTGGCCATCCATATATGTCTACTGCTGGTGTAGCTATACTTAGACTTAGATAGATCTATTAATAGACATAAGCCGATTCAAGGCCAGAATTGATTTATCTCCATACTGCATTATTGAGGTCACAGAGTAGACAATTAAAGCAAAAGTCTTCATGAACCCTGTTCTTTCTTTAAAAAAAACCCACAGATGGGCACTTGTCCTGGTGTATTAAAAAGACTTTAAAAAAAAGCCTAAAGCTGACTTATTAAAACATTGCTAATAAATCAATCAAGGTCCAAAAAATTTGAATTTAAATTTTAAAAATGACTTAAGTTTGCTGGATATGGGGAGCTTGTTTTTCTATTTCATCCAATTTGAGTCAAAATAGGTCTGCTATGGTTTTCGGGATGCTAATCAGCATAAGTCACTTGTGCTAAATAATTTCAGGATCTGGTCACTCGTGATGGACATTTGCTATTTTGGACATTTCAAACTAAAACACTTGGATCAAATGGTCACTTTATTTACAATTGTTATTTTAATCATATGTCAAATTATATGTAGCCAACATTTATTTTCAGATGAGTGCTGTTTTGACAGGTATAACTAAACCTCATATCAACAAAGTTAGGGAACCCCCATGGCATCAACACTACCAGCAGTAGCACTGCTATCTCTGAGTTCACCCAAGTCTCGCGACGTTTCGCCGTTAGAGAGCATAGTGGCAACGAGAATTGGCGTGGGACGGAGTGAAGAGAGTTGTTATCGAAGAAGAGGGAGAACAGAGCGGCAGGAGCAGAGCAGGGGGTGTGTGAGTGTGTTTGTGAGGTCCAAATAGGAGCACAACACGGCGTGAATGAGAGAGGCAAGCTGGCGGACTTCAATATGGCATCCGGAGATACGCTGTACATTGAGACAGACGGCTCGGAGATGCCGGCCGAGATCGTGGAGCTCCACGAGATAGAGGTGGAAACGATACCGGTGGAGACTATCGAGACCACGGTGGTCGGCGGGGATGACGACGACGACGACGGGCAACCCATGATCGCGCTCCAGCCGCTGGTCACGGACGACCCTAGCTCGATCCATCACCATCAGGAGGTGATCCTGGTCCAGACCCGGGAGGAGGTTGTCGGTGGGGATGACTCAGATCTACATACGGACGGTGGCAGCGGGTTCGAGGACCAAATCCTCATCCCGGTACCTGCTCCGGGGGTAGAGGACGAGTACATTGAACAGACTTTAGTGACTGTAGCCGGAAAGAGCTCAGTAGGTCGGGTGAAACGGGGAGGCGGCACTGGAGGCAAGAAAGCAGGCAAAAAGAGCTATTTAAGCGGCGCAGAGGCTGGCGGAAGAAAATGGGAACAGAAGCAGGTGCAAATAAAGACACTGGAGGGAGAATTTTCTGTTACAATGTGGGCATCGGGTAAGTAACGTTGACGCTAGCCGCGTTGGTCTGTCAATTCGTTGTTAGCTGTTGCATGAGGCCTCATTGCCAGGGCGTTGTCCTGCTGCACCAGACTAGTTCCTGGAGTGGTCCGATGCAACCCTGTAAAAAGCAACAAATAATGCAAGTTTTCGATGCAAAACCCTCTTGTATCATAGTGAATTGTTTTTGTTTTGAAGGGAGGCCATGTTTTAGGTGTTGCTGGGCGCCGCCATATTCCCCGAGACTAGTAAGTATGGCGGCGGCCCCGAAAAAATGGCGATAGTCGCGGTTAGGCAGAGATGGCGGCGGTGCTTGGGGGAGATAGATACAGCTAGGTTGCTAAATTTGCAGGCCGCTCGAACGTAGCGCCTACAGGACTGAACTGTCACGGGTGTAGCGCCAGGGGGTCTTGTAAAGCGTGTCAAAGCTTAATATGCGTGAAATTTTTATTCAGGTTACTATTATTTAGCAAGTAAGTGGTTTAGCAGTTAGCTGCTGTTACTGTAGGTGTTAGTTCAGCAGACAGCTTTGCGTCTGCGTCAGGCTAGCAGTCTAGCTCCTGCCTCCGTGCAGCGTGACAGTACTGCCTGCAGTGTGATTTTGACCAGGTGGTAATCCTTCATGACTGGAAAGAGGAGTTTAATAAAACCACCAAAAGCTATTATTCAAAGTCGCTTATGACATTTAATGGCCGATGAGTAAACTGTGGATAACATGTTTCTTAGTGACAGTCCTGTGTTGTTTTTGAAACACACAGCAGCTGCCTGAAGCTTTCTTTAGTGCACTCTGCTGGTTGGTTTAAAGTAGGATTCAACAGATTCACTTTTTCGTATACATTCGTCTTAATTAACATGTATATTTATTACAGCTTAATACATTCACTGTAATGAGACTGTATTATTGTTTTTTTTTATTATCACTAATTATTGTTTAGTTTTTCAAATCTTAAAAAGGCTATTTTTAGGTACAAATAAAGCCAGAAATCTGTGTTTTGAGTGGAGTTAGTTGTTTTTTTTTAAGGATTTTTTCTTTATTATCTATGGTTGTAGTTTTCCTGCCTGACTTTTGCCTTTTTTTTTAACCTTACACGTTTATACTTAAAGCAGCACGGTATCATTAGCACTAATTTGCTAAAAACTCACACCGTCAAAACCTACAAAATTATGAGCAGTGGGAAATTAATAATATATGTAAATAGGTCATGTTGCTATTAATGTAAGTCCAAATTAGTGATGCAGCAGTAATGTGGCTCATGGTCAAGGCGCAGAAGTTTTGCTCTCCCTCAGAGTTTTTGCAAGGGAGAAACCAGTATGTTATCGGTTCAGTCTCTGTAATGTGTTCCTAGATGACAATAAAGACATTGACCATGAGTCGGTGGTGGAGGAGCAGATCGTCGGGGAGAACTCCCCTCCGGATTACTCTGAGTACATGACAGGGAAGAAGCTGCCCCCTGGTGGCATCCCAGGGATCGACCTCTCAGACCCCAAACAGCTGGCCGAGTTTGCCAGGTGAGTGTGGGGAGTCTCTGCAAATCTTGTTCCCAAATGTAAACACAACTGGTTCCTTGACAAAATACAAATTTTGACAACACTGGTGAACCTGTTAAAATGTATCTCTATAAAATCACAATGGGGAATATATTTTTTTGAGGAGAAAAGCATTTTATTACTTAAGCTTTATTTTAGCTGTGCACCTTTTTGTGCTTAAGGAACTATAGCTAAATTTTTGGTACTTTTTTGGGGAAAGAAACATATTTATTAAAGTCGTCACAGTGAAATCAACCAACTGTTCTAGCTCTAATAGCTTGTAAGTGCAGCTCAACTAAGTGGAAAACAGAGAGAGCCGCAGATGTTCACTGCATTATATCTACATTATATTCGTCATAATAATAGCTTCACAGAATCTTTTAACCTGGTGTTTGATTTCAGGGTAAAATGTTAGGTAGGGATGTTCCTTCTCTTGCGGACTCTGGCTCTTACCAATAGTGGTTATTGATTAACTTAAGAAAATCAACATTTAAGCCAGACTTGTGGATGACATGGGTGCTTGTGTAAAGGGATGGATTTGTGCCATGTGTCTGTTTTTGTTTGTGGAACTCCCATCTATGTCTCTTTTTTTTTTGTCTAAAAAGGATGAAACCCAGGAAAGTCAAAGAGGACGATGCTCCCCGGACGATAGCATGCCCTCATAAAGTGAGTTGAACAATATCTTAAAAGGAAACTTGCCACTTCTTTGCTGAAACAAGAGCTTGAACTTCCTGAAAGGTTTTAGCAGTATAACATGTTTTCTTTCTGTATAATGAAACCATTCAAGAAAGATTACTTCATATCAGAGAAAGCACTAGATTTTTATATACTTACAAGAAATCAGACCTCATCTGAACTCTTCATGTTTAGCGCACATTGAGTGTTTAAATGATTTATTGTGTTGTGTTTACATAAAATCTTTAATTTGCTCAGTCACAACCTGCAAGTTAGCCTGTTCACAGCACATTGACACTGAAGGGAAAAGATGGAAGGTCCTTAGCTTCAAGACATGAACCTGGCTAAGGAAGACTTATTTATATTTGTCTACAAACAAACAGAAATCCTTATGGTGTACCACTAAAGAGTTTAAAAGCCTGCTGCAAAGAACCTTACATTATTTGCTTGTCTGTGCTGTTTGCCAACTCTGCTGCACTTTTCTCTGGTCCCCAGGGCTGCACAAAGATGTTCAGGGATAACTCAGCCATGAGGAAGCATCTCCACACCCACGGCCCCCGCGTGCACGTCTGTGCCGAGTGCGGCAAGGCATTTGTCGAGAGCTCCAAACTCAAACGTCACCAACTTGTTCACACAGGAGAGAAGCCCTTCCAGGTCAGGAAGATACACTATTGTTACATTTTAGGCGCATAAGCCTTTCATAGTTAAAAGCTCAGTTTAAGCTAAGGGGAATGGGATTGTGGGTAATTGATGGCTCATGGGGCTCAAAACTTATCCGTCACCAAGAATTGCAGGCATGTAAAATTAATCCATGGTGGATAAATCAAAGGTCATTGACCAGCCCATTGGATAATAACATTTTGAGCCTTTCTGTGATTTTAAACCTGCTCCTTTTCTTCAACAAATGCAGCTTACATTGATGAATATGGCTGATATACAATCAGTGTTTGTAGAACTTTTAGAAACAGTGGTTCTTTGACTTCACAAGACGCAGACAAAGGAAGGCTTTTTATTGCTGATCCACAGCTGTCTATTTTTGCTGCCTGAAGTAACAGCTGTCACTAGCAGAGTTAACAGTAACAGCTGTACCTAGGGACCATCTAATTAAGCTAACATTAGCTCCATAAGATTTTGGAAAACAATTTGTCCATTTGGATTGTAATTTTATACAAAGCTCTGTAAAAGAATGTTAATGTATGTGTTTACTATATACATGACAACATCCTGAGGGAGTGAGACTATTGCTGCTCTCCCAAAAAAGTCAGCTTCCTCACCAACACATTATAAGAGAACCATTTTTTTTAATGTATTTATTTTATTATTGTTGTTTTTTGTATTGCAGTGTAGAGCTGACTAAGTCCTAGTAGTAGACTGATGAGGGAAAATGTCAGGTCAGACTGCAGTAATGTTCCAACTCAATCCTGTTTGGCTGCTGTTATGTCTTATTTCTTGCAATAATAGGCTCATTATTTCACTTTAACACTACAAAAAAAAAAGAGATAATTGCTATCCTGTGCGTTTTTGCAAATGTGACATTGTTTTGGATATAATTAGCCAGAGTTGCTGTAGTGCACACTTCCTCAAATCCAACAAAAAGCAAGACATTGTCACTAACATTAGCTTAAACTATGATAGCCTCGAGGAACAACTTTCGCACAGTAGGGAAATAATGAACACTTGATGTCCTTGTCAGCAATGAAGCCTTTTTCTTTTTTTTTTACTTTATGCCGGTATCCCCAAACTAATGTAGTCAGTTCATGCTGAGATTGTTTTGCCTTGGAAAAACAATTGGTCACCACTGTAGGTAGTAAGCTCGTGAAACAATACATGCTACTGTTTGCAGCTTAGGTTAGAGCAGATCTCGATACTGTTAAGTTAACTCTGCACAAGAGCAGTGTTTGCTTGGTTTTGGGAAGGTTAAAAATTCTCAGTTCTTACTGCAGTCTAATGCACAGCACTTTAACGCATAGAGAATCTAAGGCTTGACAGACCTGCTGTTGCTTGACCTTTATTAGACTGTCACTTTTTGGATAAGGCTTTTAATGAACAGTCAGCTAAGCCCAGGGGTTGGATGACATACTGTATGAGCAACATAGAGACTGACTCCTCTGTCACTCTCGTTTCATTCAGTGTACCTTTGAAGGCTGCGGGAAGCGTTTTTCTCTGGACTTCAACCTGCGCACACACGTGCGGATCCACACTGGAGACCGACCCTACGTCTGCCCCTTCGACGGCTGCAATAAGAAGTTCGCGCAGTCGACCAACCTAAAGTCTCATATTCTCACACACGCCAAAGCCAAAAATAACCAATGAGAGCCCATCCTCCAGAGTCAAGCCACACTGATGAGGAAGGGGGAACAGAACATCTTAGCGGCACAGGTGAAACCTCTTTCAAAGACAAAAAAACTTGAGACTTATCAATTTATATGAAAAAAATCTGACAGAAAAAGACTTAAAAAACACTGAAATTCATCTAGTTTTACCGCGTCCCCTTTTTTCTGCCCTCATATTGGATGAGGAAAACACTGACTATTCCCTAAAGCCCCGCCTAACACGGTCCCTTTGTTTCTCCTGTGGCACTTGGCTGCCAGAAGATGGATCTTGTGGACAAACATCAGAGACTTATTTTTACCAGAGTGAGGAGAGAAGCAGCAATCTATTAGTATTTTTATTTTCTCACATAGCTTTTATTTTCCTCAAGTGTGCATATTGTACACTTGACTTGGGCTATGTTTAGTAAAATTGTGATTTTTGTTTTGTTTTGTTTTTTCCCCTCCTGCATTATGAGATCGTACCTATGATACAAAAGGCCCCCGGCCTTGTGTGACCTGTTTCACGAGTTTAAAAAGAGCTGTATGTTTGCATTTCCATACCTTTGGTTGTATTTTTCTCTAACCACAAAATAACCTTGTATACTTGTATTGTATGGCTGTACTGAAATTACGTAGACATAGATAAAGGTGTGATTTAAAGTGTTAACCAATTAAACTTTTAGTCATGAGTTGCTTTATATTTTCTATGAACTGTCTTTACACAGATGAATGAGTAATCTGAACCTACTCAGAGTGTGTCTCAGTTTAAGTATCTAAAGCGTACATTGAATTGACTGCGAGACCATCACTTTCTTTGTTAGAATGTAATGTACAGACGTCAACCATTAACTTCCTCTGTTGATATTTACACCCATGTATCTCAACTGCCCACAATAAAATGGGTCATTCCAACCCTGTTGAAATATACAAAAGCTTTTATTAAGTGGATCTTCTTGAATGACTACTGGGTTTTATTTGTCTTAGACCATTTCCATCTGATATACTGTTAATGGCAGATTGAAATGGGGGGTTTTCACTGTTTTTGAATGTTTCAAAAAGATGACAATTTTCCTGATGAAGAAAATATTTTCGAAAAAATTATTCAAAAATGCAAACAATCATTTATTTGCAAAACTGATCATATCATTACTGACAACCATTTTTCAAACCACAATGTAGTATTGTTTTTTTTTGTTGTTTTTTTTTTTACACATATGACAGCCTTCCAAAACATGCCATACCAGTGATGTGTGAAGATCAGCTGTTACACATTGAAAACCTGCTTGAGAAACAGAACATTCTGTTCTAGGCTTGGCTGGTATCTATTTTTTCATACCTTCCTGCCATTTCACTGCAGTGTAAAGAACATGATGGTATTTATATAAAAAGAAGTCATTGTAGCATGTATGACATTGTCTAGCATGCAGTGTTCTCTGTCTGTAATGCAGTTAGCCTTCTTTGAAAAGTCTTGCTGGGTGTTAATACTTTTGGGTAATAGAATAATGAATAGATAGGAAAAATGTTTCCTTCTTCCATTGATTCCTGCTGAATGACCTGAGAACATTGACTTGTTGCTGAGGTGGAGGTTTTATGTGTTGCACACAGCTTTGTCCATGATGGCTGACTCACCTTTATCATCCAGACTTAATCAAAAATAATCCAAACAGGGGCAGAGGTGTTTCTCTTTTTACTAGTCCTATACGGTTAGCCTCACATTTAGCACCTTTCTTATCTTAGCTGCAGTTTTCCACCACTTCAGATTGACCTTTTGTGTCCACTACAGCAAACCACCTCAAAATAGCATCTCTATATCAACTGAATAGAAAGATGAGCATCTGTATCTCTCACAGTTCTAAAAAGCAAACCTCTGGGATTTTAAAATACTCCATTATACTGTAATACTTCTATAAGCTGCCAAACAGGAACATCCATGCAAGATGCTTCCAGATCATTTCCACAACATCTATTCTTATTGTTTGTAAGAACAAAAGTCTGCAGAAAACTACTTTCCTTATAGTATTACTCTGTATGCATACATACACATGCACCATTTCTAAAAAATGGTGAGGTGAAAAGTAACTAGATACATATACCTGAGTACTATAATGAAATCCATGCTCAAGTATTTCATGTTGTTACTTTATAGTTCAACCTCACTTTTTTTTGAGTGAAATGCATTTATGTTATGGTAAACATTTTATGTGAAATACATATGATAACTTTATTTAATATGTTCCATTGTTATAAATTAATATTCTCTGATTATGAAACAGTTAAAGTAGCTCTACTACAAGCTGACAACATTTAAGCACTGCTGAAACATTAATGTGTCAGTAGTAATGGTCTAATAGTATAAGAATATAATACTGACAGGAGCAATTTCTGCACCGTGCTTCTCTCTTTATGGTAATACTTGCTTGTATAATTTCCAGTGCAGGCCTGTCACTTGTATTTGAGTATTTATATGCAGTATGTACTCCTCTGACTTGAGTAATGGACCGAATTCTTCTCCCAGCGATGGATGTCATGATCCGTCTCTGTTCTTCATGTTTGTTTGTTTTTCAGAAAGCCTTTTTACTCACCAGATTGTAATATTGATACCCACATCACACAGATGCTAAGGCCCATAGGCCTGTTCAGTAATCCATCAATGACCACAAAAGATATGGAAAACATAAGCACTCAAAAATGATGCACTGTAAAAAACGATCAGGAAAAAAAAATGATGTATTAAGGTTTCTATTGAATGTGTAAATACAAAAAATATCATAAAACTCCAGGCTACAACTAACAGATATTTTAATTATCAATTAATCTATTAATCAGTTTCTTAATTAATCAGTCTTTATTAGTTTATGGAACATTCAAAAATGGTTCAATATAAACTGGAGTTTTCCCACAATCCAAATAAAACCTTTTAAATGTGTTTTTTTGTGTGTATTTACATATTAATTATTAGCAATACTAAGGAGTTTAATAAAATATTTAAAGTTCAGAGGCTGGAGCTAATAAATGTTTTACATTTTTCATTTAAAAATTAATTTAGCACAACAAAATCACTATCTGACTTAATAGTCAACTCCTATGGTTAGTAAACACACACCAGGCTTCGCCGAGAACATTTGTAGAGGAATTCAAAACAGGAATGAGACCCACCATGTCAGTCTTCATTCATATTTGACTTGGGACAACTTTTTAAAAGCTGTATCAGCTGGATGGAATTTCCCTCCTGCCTTCTCAAGTCTCCACTTGCAGTTTTTTAAGTTTACACATAAGTCCATTCCTTTTTCTGCTCAGCCAGCAGGATTAACACAACTGTCTACCTCAGCGTCCTGCTAAGATCCTGCTCTTTGGCCTGATCCTGCTCACCCTGCTGCAGCACTCCAGACCAGCTCTTGTTACTGCCCCCTTCTGGCACTAACTTCTAATGACTTTACCCAGGTGACAGTGCTCTCTCCATGGTGCTGATTCCCCAGGAGACAGATACAACAGCATCAGCAAGCACTCTCAAGTTGATTAAAATATGCAGTGAAGAGACTCTTTCTGAAAACTCCTCTCTTCACTGACTGTCACACAGAACCATCCCAGAACAAAAGGGAGCTGTGTTAAAATGTGAGGCTGTGAAAAGCATTGACTTAAACTCCAGTGCATTCTTGATGTCTCTTAGGCTTTTTGAAGCTCCAAAAGGGTTCAGACTTGCTGCTTGAAATTCAGAACCAGGTGCATTTCACCTCTACCTGAGAGCAACTTTGACTGAAGTCCACCCTGTCTGGGTGTTAGAGAGAGTCAGAGTATGTAAAGGCTGATTCAGGCATGATTCCACTTGGGGGTCTCTGTCTTTTTTCCTCTTTTTTTTTTTATTCTAGGGCAGCATTTATTCACAGGATTGGTTGTTTTGATTGACAAAGGCAGGGGAGAGTAAATGTGCTACTTGTTATGCAGCTGAAGTCTGTCAAGCCTCCAACACCTGCTCTCTTTCAGATGCTTATTTCATTATGGCTTCTCTTTCCCAGGAGTCAACGCACTTGTGTAGGTTTTTTTTTTTCTATTTTTAATTCTGTGCTGCATGCTTACCTGGATGTTATTCCCTCTTTTTTTTGGTGGGGAGGGCGGGCTTTTTTTCCTCTTTGACCAAGTCCTAGCTTATTTGCAACCGAATGTGATCTCGCCTACAATCTCGATGCCTGGATTTTCTTTCATTAAGTTTGTCTCCCTCTCTGTTGCACGGGTGGCGAGCAAACAAAGGTTTATCACACTGAAGCATACCAAGGCAGCCTCAGCAGAGAGATACCAAGCTAAACCCTTTCATCTGTGAGTGGAGACTAAATCAGGAAATCCTTACAGATCTACCCTCAGCCCTCTGTGGTTTATTATTTATCTTACATTTCTTAATAACACTTCTGCAGGGATCTTTCCCTGTCTTGTGCTTTGCTTGTCAAGAGCTGAAATACACAGTCATGTAATGCAGGATGTAAATAAATCCTGAGGCAAACAACCGCCAGTATAAACATTAAACTGCATGAGCTATGTCTAACATTAATTCAGTCTATTTGGCTTAAATCTTCATCTGAGGTGAGTAAATGTTATTCTGCAAATACAGACTTAAAGTAAGAGACTTATGTGTAGATACGCTTCTACTACGTCCTCAGTTACATATAATAAAAGCCTTTCAGAGACTATTATGATTAACTTCTAGCAGAGCCAATTTGCTGGTGATGCATGCAGAGCAACGTAACTCAATTCGATCCAGTCTGTAGGCCACATCTTTTAACTTAAATTTGTTCTGGACACGTTAAAATCTCTTGAAGTGCATTTTTTTTTTCAGCAATGGGCACAGCAAGAGATGCTATTTCCATGCAGAAAATATGTTGCCAAGGTAACAGAGGAGAGAGTGTGTTTGTGTGTGTGTGTGTGTGTGAGAGAGAGAGAGAGAGAGAGAGGCTGAGATACCCCCTGAATACCAGGACTGCCGCTGCAAACGTGGAGCACAACGCTCCACCCTGTCATTTTCAAGCCGTGTACAACACTCGTTAGACATCTGAAGGCTGCCTTTGAATTCTTTAAATGTCAAGACAGTTGGGTTTTTTTATTTCTGTCTCTATTTGCCCGAGTGTCAGGCCAAAGAACAGTACAGGTTGTAATTCATCTCTCAGTTCCCCGCTCTTTCTACATCTCACCCTCTTTTTCACCTCTGCTCCCCTTATCATCTCTCTTTTCTCTCTCCGTCTCTGTCTCCACCTATATATAGACTGCTTTTCTCTCTCTTCTCTCTGCCTCAGTTTCAGCCTCACTATCTGTGTACACCTGTCTCCTCTCTCATCCTCTCTCTGTCTGTCAAACTCAAAAACCGCTTCAGCGGCACGGCTTTAATTAACTGCACCTTTGCTAAAGGTTTTAAAAACATCAACATTCCAGATTTTTACATAATACATAACAAACACTGTAATTGCCATCTTGTCATTAATGGATTTAGGTCATTTGTCATGCAAACAAGCTGAAGATGTGGGCTTCCCAAATGTCAGGATTACCTGCTTTTCTCTGTGTTGTGTAAATATACACTGAACATCTTAAGATTTGAACTGATCAACGATGCAAACAATTTCAAGATGTGATATAATGAAAACCATGATAATTATTTTGGGGTGTTAAATGATTAACTGCTTTTAGTATATATAAGTATATTTCCTTTACAAACACTGTACACTAATGGTGCTGATACTTTATATGAGTTTAATTTTATGCTGCCTTGTAGTTGCATTCTTCTTCATTTCAGAGAAAAATAATGTACTTTTTACTTCACTACATTTATAAACCAGCAGAAGTGTTTGTAACTTTGAAGTGAATACTGAATTTATTATTGAATTTGTTTTTTAAACAAACATGAAAAGCTTATAATATAAAAAATAATGTTAGAGATTAAACCTTTAGTTCTCGTCTTATTTGGCCTCTGACCCCAGACAATAAGCAGTGTCTACGAGGCGTCAGGTAGTTTCATCTCAATAACAGTCAGTGTTAATAATAACTGTTTGAGGCCTAAAGATATCACAACTAAAAAAACTATGATGACATTTCAGATTACAGAAAAGGTGAACAACATTTCCTTTTGACTGAAAAGAACCCAAGTCTGAGTTAAGTGTAAAGATGAGCTGGTGCAGCAATTACAGTTCCTAAGATACCAACACACTGTTTGGCCTTCTTTGTCTGTATGGAACTGGCTCTTCTTTGCGGTTTTCAGTTGAGTATTCGGCAAAAAGAAAATGGAAAATTATCACTTTCTGTTTCATTAATGTTTAATTTAGAAACCCAATTCGTTTGGTATCTCGGTCATAGATTGGGTCATCTTAAAGGAATCTCCATGGTGCTCATTGTTTTGCTGTCAGGTAACTAATGATGCAGAGGGCCAGCATCAGTACGTGTTAGCATGTGTTAGCACGTCACCTCATCCAGCTCCAATAAGATGACCCTTCTGATGTAATTTGGTGCAATGTAGCTTTGTCCTAATACCTTCAAGGAGGCTTTCAGGGATTCACGGGGCACATTTTAATGTTGTGATACCTTGAAAGCATATTGAAAATTACATAATAGAAATGACCCTTTGTTAATATATCCCCTTTCAATTATATTTCCTCTCCCAACCTTTCAAACTCAGTTTCATGCGATGAATAAAATGTCCTTGTGTTTGTAATATGCTGTGTTTTGACCCCAGGGCCTTCATACAGTTCTTCTAATATTTTTCAAACAAAGGCAAACATAATAGAAACTAATACAAACTCCTGCTGCAGAACTTTGTATTTTCTTTCTTTCCTACTTATTAATTGACTGGTGGCCCCTCAGATTTAATCTTGGGGAATCCAAGACTAAAATTGGAGGGAATCCAGTCCCTGATCACTTCTACTTATCATGCATTGTTGCATTTTTTTTTCTAATACTGTAACTTTGCATATTTAATACTTTTTATTTGTAATGGAGTACTTTTTATGCCATTGTATGTATACTTTTACTCCAGCAAAGGTTTAAAATACTTCCTCTACCACTCGCACATTTAATTATAAAAAGATTAATCAAAACTGAAAATAATGACTAGCTGCAGCCACATGGCACGTTATAATGAGACCGCTTTGAAGTCTGAGAGCATGTCGGGTTTTATTTTAGTAAAGAGCTCAGTTCCTCTGTCTTTAAACAGACTGCAGTGTAGAATTAAGTGTGGCTCAGTCTCAGTCAATGACTGACTCAGTAGCTCTCCTCTTTGTCTGTATCCAGCAGTCTCAATGGCCTGGCAGTGATCACTGATTTAGAATTCACCCTCTGGTTGTGTTCAGATAATGTTCACCTTGTTATTGTGTGTTCAGTGCTCAATAGCTTTGGTCTACCTTGTGTTTTTCGAGTACAGAAGATGTTCTTTGACTTTATCTGATTGGTGCATATTGTGTGGAGGTTGTATGGTCTTGTCTCTCTCTGCAGTCACCACCAGTGTCTCTCTCACCCCTGTGCCTCAGCCACCAGACGTCAATCACAGATCGACCTTTATTTGATTAATGCTTCATTTCAGGATCCTCGTCACGTCCCCCGCCTCCATCCACCCGGTCACTAAAGGTGAACTCCCTTCAAAAGAGCCTCCCCCTTTGCATCTGCATTTCAAATCTCTGACTGTACCGGCTGTGCAGAAATGTGATCAGCCTGCAGGTTTCTACGTCGTCAAACGTGGTCACTGTCAGATCAAAAGACCTTTAAAGCCATGTTTATGAGGAGCTACCTGACATTCTCAATTTTACCCGCAGTGGCTCTGTCCCATCAGCTGCAGTGGCTGACAGCTGATCAAACAATTGCCGTGGGGCCACTACACTGTTATTTTCTGTCCATATCCCCATGTGTGTTAGCTTGTACGCTTTATACGCCCAATTAGCGTAAAATTCATGTTAAATGTGACACCGCGGTTTGATATCTCAACTTAACAAGCACACTTAGATGAGATCACTCTGAGCAATAAATAAGATTAGTACACAGAAACACAAACAATTCATAATCCTGGTGTGAGCTTGTTATGAAAGCCCCACAGCCATGCAGACATCTGCGTGTGTGTGGATGGAGAAGTTATTCAGTGATAGGCAAGAGGAATGCAGGCAGTGGGCTAGCATGTAATAGTTTGGAGTTACTTGGCGCTTGTGCAATGTGTGAGAAAAATTATATATGTGGCCCATGACCTCCCATCAGCTTCCTATCCCCCATTACCAGAAGCCTGAAGCGATAACAAGATTAGCATAAGCACTTTTAGTAAGTCACTGTGAATGGGATCCTTAAAGAGGCTTAAACTGTCCCCCCTTCACCGGCAGCTGATAGATATTTGGGAGCTGACTGGCACATCTGCCTGCTTGCTGCACTGTTCTCTTAGTGATCGCCAACACTTGCAAATCAATGAGAGATCCATCACTGGGGACACTTAGTGCACAGACAGAGCAAATCACTTCTATAAGTGATAGCAGCTATCAGGCAAATGGGCAGAAAATGGTTCCTAATGGTGCCTGGTATGTCTGGTGTAAACTGCAGCCAGCCTCTCTGTCGTCCATCACCCTGGAGCATATGTAACTGAAAGAGGGAGGCGAGGAAGAGGAGGAAGCATCTGTTCCTTCAGCGTGGAAGCCCCTCAGGGGGGCCCGACGATAATCTGGGCTCATGTCAAACCAAATCGGGTGTCTGTGCTGCGGGACGACGGCGCGTCACTTAGTAAGTCTGCATGTCGAACAGTGGGAGACACTCACCCAGCCCCCCCTCCGGTGTGTGACCTTCACTCAGCCGACTCCTCCACTTGCTAATTGGATTTCAAAAAAACGCTCGCTCATTTTCTCTCCCTACTTTGTCAAAATCCTGTCAGTAATTGAAGCGTCAGTGAATCAAAAAGCTGAGATTATAAAAAATGAAAAACCTTAACCCCTCTCTAAACAGCTTGAGGCAGTCAGGCGCAGGAGACCCCTGGTCAAGAGCCGGGCTAAAATGGTTTTCAGTGTTAGCCATTATCATTATGACATGACACTGGCAGCATTGGCTATCGACTTCGATCTTGAGTTTGACGAGACAGTAACAGTTGGTGCTGAGTAAACAAAGAAGTCTTTAGTTTAGATTTGACCATTTCAATTATCTCCCTTCTTCGCCCAGACTGCTGTTTTCCCAGAAACAGTAATCACATTCACTATTAATGAGCCATGATGTTCATCCTGGACCCATTTACTCCTCTCAATAATGCATACTCCTTGGAATTGCCTGTGCATATTTTACACTGTGCCACCTCCCCTCTGTGGTGTTTTGGGCAGATTCACTATCTGGCCCCAGGCTGTGTGTGTGTGTGTGTGTGTGTACTCCCTGAGATAATGCTGGCCAGGGGAACAATGCCTCATGTGTGAGTGTGACTAAGACTGCCTGCTGCGCAAAGATAATGAACTACCGAGCTGCAGCATGGAGAGCAAAAGGTGCAAACACACTTGTTGAAGGACCTCAGTCTTCTTCGATTAAGAGCCTATATAACCTGTTTCTAACTGTGATCCTAATAGGCCCTTCAATTTGCTGAAATAGGCCTGACGATCTCTTTAAATAAGACAATTGACCACAAATTGGACACATCAATGCCCTCAATGTGATTTTCCCCACATCATGACTGTCATTAAAAGCAGGCAATTGTGGCGTCGGAGGGCTGTGTTGGTTTAAGTGCTCTGTTAAGGGACTCGTTCTGTCAGAACCAACCGAAACTCGCACAAAGGAATGAAAAGCCCATTAGCAGTGACAGCGGAAAATGAATTTAATCAGCGGAACATTGACGCTACAATTGAGAGAAAGGGGAGGGGGGAGGGGGGAGGGGGTTAATCAAAATGCTTCTGACGATCACTCTGACCCCTGTGGCAGTCGAGCAGCATATCAAATGGGTCTGAGCTGAGGACGGGTTGGCCAGTCTGTTTGCAGATGGCAGGTCAGACTCAGGAAGATTGGCAGGTGGGTCAGTGGATGGGTGGGGTGGGGGCTCAGCTGCATCCAGAGCATGGCAGGGCTCCTGTGTTTAAGTATAGTGAGTCAGCACGCTGCAAGATAGTAGACTGGATGAATGCGGGGGGAGGGAGCAGAGGGGGGGCAGATTGTAGTGATGGGGAGGAGGAAGACAATGCAAAAGGGTCAGGATAAACATTACAGGGGTCTGGAAAGCGGGTCAGGCTTGTGCAGTGTTGTGAAGGGTAACGTGTGGTTCTGGTCTGGCCGCAGGGTTCACTCCGCTCTGCTCAGCGCCAGACCTCCAGCCGAGGCCTTTCACCCACACTCACCCCACCGCTGTCCCCCCTTCCTTCCCTCCCTCCCTCATCCCCTTTGTGAAGGTGCACTGAATGCAGAAGAGCCAGAGGCTGCATGGCTGCCTCACAAAGGATGCTCTTTTCTCTGTCTCCTGCACTCCTCGTTCTGTTTCGCTCTGCAGTCTTTCTTTCACCCTCAACTCCCTGTGCTCTCCCCTCTCTCTTTCTCTGTGTCTGGGCTGTCTCGCTTTCTTCTCTGCACCTCTAGCTCCCTCTCTGTTTCTTCATCCTCACCCCTGCCTCGCTGCCTCCCACCCTCCTCGGCGTATTTGTTTCACAAAACCTTCCATCTACTTTTCTCTGCTCATTCTCCGTCTCTTTCTCTGTCTCTCTCTCTCTCTACCCAGAAAAGCATCTATTATTAACATACACCTCTGGCTCTCGCTAAAGACTGAACCAAGGTTCAGGCCAAGCTCCTCAGCATTCTAATCACCCATAATGAGCAAGAAATAATGAATAAAGGAGCTTGAATCCAGCCTGTTTGGGTGACAGCAATTAATTTATGTCCTACATACAGCATGTGCAGCTCATCTTAACAGGTTTTCCCCGCTCCGTGCTGTATTTTCAAACCAATATGCTGTATCCCTAGAGGTTTCATGCTGTGAGAGGCATACCAGTGCATATAAAAATCAATCAGGCAGCATCCGAGTACCAAAATACACAGTGAATCACAGCTCGTATTCCAGCAGATAATGCATATCATGTCAACCCTCCTATCAGGGACAGATGACTGTAACTGTAGAATTAGTCGTGCCCGGGTTCCTGCTGCGGAGGTTGTGTTAAACCTCTCCTGCGGCAGGTTTCTGCAGTGGCTGCCGTCCGAGGGGCACAGGCACTGCGCTGTCAGACATGCGAGGAGATGCGCAGGCGAAGAGGCGTCCCCGGCGACTAGCATGGCCCCTTTCATCATCTGCTTCCCTCCTCTCTTTGAACAAACACAACGGCTCAGGGCAGGGATCTGTCAGAGGTTCACCACTCGCAGAGAAAGAGGAATTATGTTGCTGCAAGACTACTGAAACCCCCAAATTCATTACCACTTCGGCTGCAGGAGCTTTTTGAACTCCGGGTTGCATCTGTTGTTTTGTTCTGCAACAACTTTGCAGCACAGAGAGGGGCTGCTGTCTGATTTTGACGTGAGAAAAAGTTGTGAGAATGAACAAAGCGAGCTGAAAATGAGATAAGTCTAGAGTTTGTCCCTTTTATCACTGGTTTATTTATACTGGTAAACATCAAACAGAAACAACAGCAAAATCAAGAGCTGACGTCCTCCCATACTTGTGATTATCGTTCCTCTTACATCGACAAGTGAATTTACAATGGCTGTCATCGGCATGACACGATAACGTCAGTAAGTAAAAAATATGGAAATGAACCTTTCCTCTGGATCTCATCCACGCGTAATATCAGATTACTTCCCACACCTGTCATGCTGTTGGTGTCGGTTCAATTGTCGCTCAAATCAGTCATGACAGGAATCCTATCAGAGTGAGTCTTTATGTAATTATGTGATAAAAAACGTATCGATTCAAACCAGAGGGCAGTATTAGGCCGAGTCGACTTGTGCCACAAAAATTACTGCATTGTGCTGTGTCTGGAAGTGTCGGGATGAAAAGATGGAGTGCTGTCTGTCTACTACATTCTTTTCCAACACCTCTGGGATGTAAAGCACATTCGTAATCTCTCCAAACCTCCACCAAGGTAATTAAGACATGTCGCTGTCTGTCTATAGAGCTGGAGACAAGAATCATGTTCAAAGTCTACAGAGATTGTATCATTTGAAGTAACAGGCGATGAGTCTGCGAGTATAATAACCCCACCCCCTGTGTTTCTCTGTCTTCGTTATAATACAGTATGTCCAGGTCACTGCATTTAATACCACAGGAACACTTATGGTTGTACTGAGATGTACAGTATCTCACACAACTTAACATTTTTGTACATGACATTGTTTTTTTATACACTGTTGTGCCTTTCATCAAAGTTTGCTCAAATGCTGTTATAAAGAAGACTTTGATAGGTTATAAGGTAGAAAACAAATGTGAAACGTTTCCCATAACCTCGGTTGCCTGCCATGCCCCCAGATATATGAGAGATGCTTACAGGTCCCTCAAATGAGAGCAGAAAGAGCTCAAAACAGGGCATAAAGTCCCTGTCTGTTTCACAACGGGCCACAAATCTAATCCAAGAAAACAAGGGAACGCAGGTTGTAAACTCCAAATCATAAAGTGCTCTCCAGAAGCCACTCAGACCTGGAGAGCTTGTCCCTCGCCCGGCGAATGTTTGTTGTGCTCTCAAGTTGTGGCAGCTCTCCGCTCATTGACAGGCTCCGCTTGGAGCGCAGACTGGCCCCAGTTTTTGGGTAGGCCACATAGCAGCGCTCCCTGTATGAGTCTGCGTTTAGGGAGTGCCTGCGGTTCACCCTCAACCCTCCTGCAGGTACAGTCATGTAATGTTGAGGGGCCTGTTGGGGCCGTGGACCCCTGGGAACAGTAGTCCATTTGGCGGACTGGCCAGGAACAGCCAGAGCAACGGCGGTAGCCAATTTAACCTCTGACGAGTTATTCCGGTTCATGTTATCGAGCTCGACGCCTGCTTGAGCTTCGGCTCGGCGAGCCTCTGAGGGTTTGGGTGGAGCACTGGAACGTTTGGGCCTCGGAGCGCCTGGGGAGGCCGGGTGCCAGCTGTGGCTGGCAGCAGAGGTAGAGACAGTGCAGTCCGGGACAGAGGGTTTGGTGGTGGCTACGACGACTGGCGCTCGCTGCTTGGCTGGTTCCAAGGGCGGCAGGGCAACTCTGAGCGAGTCCTTGTCATTCTTCTCTGGACGCAAGACCTGCTTGGAGAGGGACTTCGGCATCCCACAGCCCTGTAGCTGTCCATCACTGCTCAGAGAGCGAATATCCCCCATCTCCAGACCCTGACACAACAGAAAACAAGTATGGGAATAGAGAGAAGAATGGAAGCAATTCAATTAAACAGCACTGTTTAAATATCAATAGAAATAATGAACAGGCAAAAGAACAAAACAGGGAATCATGCCAAACTGACCTTATCTGCATCTCCTTGGTTACACACCCGGTAGCGTACAATGAGGAAGATGATAAAAGCGAGTACTGAGGCCACAATAATGCCTCCGATGATAACCACAATAGTGCCGCCGAGAAACTGGGACTGCATGAAATGACATCTCAGGTACTGTGGCTCTGTGGTGAAGTGGACACAGCCTATCACCCTGGTGGCGGTCAGTGAGGTCACCTGGTCATCGTAGATGGCCAGCACACACAGGTCATAGTTGGTACCTGCCGCCAGGTTATTTACCAGGATGCTCTTACTGCTTGGGGGTATCATTCTGCAAAAAGAGAAATGCTTTGTGAGTTCTGACATAGATTAGGGAGGGTTAAATGAAAGGAGACAGAAGCAAATCAGATTATCCAGCTTATTGTTTTGTAGGGATAAAATGACATGACAATCATTTATCTCTCAGGGGGCTATTTAAATCTGTCTGGGCATAATCTTTTGTGACATTTGATTTATTCTCTGCAGCGTCATTACTGATAAAAGGTTGCTTTCAGTCACTGGAGAGGCAGGATGCCTCTGTTTGTTCACAGCATCAGGATTACAGAGTCGATCGTCTAATGTCCTCTGATTTCAGTAGCCGTTGCTGTTCACCATGTGTGATGTTGACTTAGGAATTCCTTGAAAAAAGGGGTTCTGCGCGACAATCCTTTCATATCACAGTGATTAGCACTAAATATTGAGTGAAGGGGGCTTGAGATGAAAGCATGCTGCATACGCTTGTTTTTCAGATGGGCATGTGTGAACCCTCTGAAGCTTTTTGTAGAAAAACTGACTGACTGCTCTTTCATCTCCTATCAGTCATGCTGACACTTTGTTTTGATTTTGTTGATTAAGCATCATCAAGGTTTCGCTCACAGTAAATGATACACTCCGGTGAGACGGGATTATGAGTCGAAGAAGAGTCAGATAAAGTTCATAAGGCTGGTACCCTTATAGGATTAATATATGCCACATATAATCATGTCGACAGCCGGGGCCAGTTCTTAATGATTTAATATTCATAGGGATTTAAGCTTTCAGAGCAGACAGTAAAGGTAAAACGCCGGTCAGGGGATTTTTATGATATTATTCCAGTCAGTTTAGGTTTATTTGCACACATTCTGACTCAGATTAAGGTTTGTTTATTTTAGGTTAAAGAAATAAATTTTTCTTCAACTTGTGATTTCATGCTTTGCATTAATCCAGCAGGTCTGTTTACCTGTAAACCAGTGAATCATCATAGGTGCCATTATACTGGATCTGAAACATGCGTGTGCCAGGAATACTCCTCTGGAAGTTAAACTTGACCAAGGCCGAAGTGGACGTGGCCTCAGCGATAACTACTTTCTTTTCCTGACTCGTCTTCGCATTCCCCAGAGGCAACCCTCCCGCCTCGGCCCCCGTCTTAGTCACTGTGGCGATATCTGATGATCCGGGGTCGGGCTCTCGCTCTGCCACTGTGTTGTTGGTGAAATGAGGGAGTTTAGCGATGACCAGATCCACCGTCTGCTGAGCCTCCCCTGCGGGGTTGGAGGCCACGCATGTGAAGGAACCTGGAACATAAATTAATCAGATTTCTATTCTTCCTGGTATTCACTGTGAAATACAGATAAGTACTACATAAAAAACATTTTATTCAAGTTGCAATAAAAACACATCCAATCATATTTTTAAAAATAGTTTGATATTTTGTGAACCACAGGAGACCCCAAAGTCCTAAAACATGATGTTACTTTATCTAGCCCACAAGATAAAAAAATATTATTTTAGGGAATTCATGGGCTCTGTGATAATACTTTTTTTCCCCCTTTTTTTCTCTCTTGGCAAGAGTTGGATGATAAGATTAATACCAGTCTCACACCCACTTAATACAAAGTTACAGCCAGCACACGGTTAGCTTAGCTTGGCATTTTGGACAAGGCCAAATAGCCTGGCACAAAATCTGCCTGCCAGCACATCTTAAGCCCAGTAATTAATATGTTCAACCTCCATTGTTTACTCCATACAAAAACCTTAGTGTGAAAACAACAAATGGTGGTGTTACTGAAGTTGTGTTATCACTAGGGTGTCTTTGACCAAGAAATTGTGTATAAATTATTTTGCTTTACTAGCTAGATTTGCTATTTAGGTGGATTTTATTGTGTTTGAACAGTGTTATGCTAACTGTTTCCTCCTGTTAAGAGTCTGCTAAGCTAAGCTAACTAGCTGACGCCTACAGAATGCTGCAGGGACGAGCAATTTTGTGGCCATCTTGATAGTTAGCATTACACTGGTTCCTTCAACAAAGAGCCAATGGGATTTTTGTGGACTGTAGCAATACACATAGAGTTTTGGAGTACTGGATAAAAAACTGTACGGTTTAGGATACTAAAAAAACAATGATCTTCACAAATGAAAACCATTATTGTGATTTTTGAAACCTGAATGTAATCACCAGCAGCAACAAGCTAACATAAAGGTAAAACAAACTACACCATGGTCACAGGACTCTTACATCACCACTAAAAGTCCTATCACACTATACCAAACACAAATGATAACTTTTTGAGTCTACAGATTAAAAAGTTGCAGTTGAATAGTTTTTGGGGGCACAAATACAACAAGGCTGCAAAAGTGGACTAGAGAACCTGTGCAATTTCACTTTACCACTTGTCAGCAACTGCCCTTTTTACAAGTGTAAAAGCATCAAAAATCACAAGTGCTTACTGACATGTTTTATACCATAGAGCAAAGAGGAAAAGTCTCATAAGCATATGTAAACCACCTTATTTAAGGCATCTTACTGAAAACCCTGTTCAAAGAAGCCACTGACTTAGAGATGAGAGAATGCTAACTCATTTACAAGACTAATTTCTGTGTCACCCTATGTTGCAGCTATTAAGAGGTGGCATCCATTTTTTTCTTTATTGAACTCTTAAGAATAATATATTTTCCAAATATTAGAATGTCAACATTGGAATTTTTATTGTGTTGCTGTTAGCACTAAAAATGAAACTGTGAAAAAAAAAGTGCATTTTTGTCAATAAATGTATACGACATGAACTTAGCCAACAAGATAAAAAATGATTTGTCTTTAAGTTGTGACCTTAATCAGTGTGCGAGCCAACACTTTTCCGCAATCTGATGTAGACAAATACTTAAGTCTTATAGTCTACTGCGTACACAAGCAAACAACTAATTTTGTTCAGTCAACAACACAAGCACAGCCCCTGGGGAGTAAACACACCAGAGTCCTTGACGGTGCTGATGAGGATGTCCAACGTGCCGTCTGTATGGACCGTGGCCCTGGAGGAGTTGGACATAAGGCGTCCGTCTGGGGCGATCCAGTGGATAATGGGGTCGGGGTCACCTCTGGCCTTACAGCGCAGAGTTACACTCTGACCCTCCAAAGCTCGCAGCTCCTGAAGCAGAGGAAAGAGAGGCAGTTAGTGGGAGGAATGTTGCATGTTAAATACAGTAAAAGAATTAATTGCTGTACTAAATCTTAAAAAGAAAAATCCTTTGGATCAATTTATTGTTTGTGCTGTAAGTTTGGCTTAGATTAAAACATCCTCAATAACAGAGATATTATATCTAATGCCCATATTGATGTTATGTTTTAAAGCTATATTCCCTGCAAATAAAATCAGCAATTGATCATTGCCATAATATTAAATCAGCATGATAATGAAGGAAGACTAATCAATATTACAGTAAGTTGTTGTGTATATGATGAGGTCCAAGTGAAAGAGAATTTTTTCCACAATTATGTAAAAGTAGTCTTCTGAATGTAAATGAGATGATGTAGCTATAGTTATTTGGCAAGGATTTGATCAGATAATTTTGTTTGGATGCATGAATCCAGGGGCTGAACCACTATAAGCTTTCGGAGTGTAATAAGAGCTTCACCACAGATCCATCGTAAACCTGCAAATAGCTTTATTAAAACTGAAAATCCTGCTAAGGAACTTTCTCTAAAAACTCTCCGCAGGCCACAATTTGATTACATTTTTTAAGTAAGTCCAATATATTTTACAATATTAAGTTAGCTGAGAGGCACAGATGAGTCCCACAAGTCTTGTAAGACTTGTCTGGCTCACAAAGCTAATATTTGGTGTGACAGTCAAAGAAAGCACCGAGTGCCACCTTGGATTAACTGAGACAGAATCCAATGCCTGGCTCAGAGAGTGTAACAGTAGTGAGAGTTGGCTCTTACAGTGCACAGCTCCATTTGTAGGTTATACCTGAGAGTGGCGAGTGATGAGAGGAGGCTCACACAGAAACTCTTCCTCTGATACAGTCCAGAAATAGCGTCCAGCAAGGTGCAGCGGTGAGGCACAGGTCTCCAGATCATCCTCCCTCCGCAACCTCCGCAGCCAGAGCAGCTCACAGTTACACCTCAGTGGGTTTCCTCCGAAACTCAACGCGAATGAGGAAGGCCCCATTATCCCAGAAGTGGCTAGAACCCCTGCTCTTTGAAAAATGGGGTCAGGAGGAAGCTTCTGTAGCTTGTTGGAAGTCACGTCCAACCTCTTGAGCTTCTGCAGCCCAGAGAAGGTGCCCTCCGGGATGTAGCTTAGCATGTTGTGGTCCAAATTGAGAGTATGGAGATTGGACATCCTCTGAATGGCCACCCATGGCGCACTTTCCAAGTTGTTGTAGGATAAGTCCAGTTCTTCAAGCGCTGTTAGATCATTAAAGGCCCCAATCTGGATGTGTGTGAGCTGGTTGTTGTTGAGGATGAGATGGTGCAGTTTGGACATACCACTAAAGGTGTCATTTGTGATGCGGCTTAGCCTGTTGCTATCGAGGTGAAGGGCTCTCAGGTTCTCCAGGTCTTTGAAAGCATGAGGCGTGATGGAGCCGATAGTGTTGCGAGAGAGGGTCAGGTCTACCAGCTTTGTCATGTTGGCAAAGTCTTTGCGTTTGATGCTGGTTACAAAGTTATCCCCGAGACGCATCTCCACTGTGTGCCTGTCAATGTTTGGGGGCACAAAGAGAAGCCCCTTTTTATCACACAAAGTCGCCAGATTGGGGTTCAACATTTGGCAGACGCAGCGTTTTGGGCAGATCTGTACTTTGTGGGCCTTCACAGCCATACCGAAGACTATCAGATAAACCAGGAGAGACTCCATTTGGCTTTTCAGTCAGGTTGACACAGCTGAAAAAGATCAAAGCAAAAAGAGATAAGGAGAAGGGTAGTGTATTTCACAAGCAGTTTAAGAACAAGAATGAAATTTGTGATTGGAATTTGTACAATCTTTATCAAACTTTCCCTTTTGCTGCTGGGAATTCACACATGCAGAGAGAACTGGGGGATTCTGCTCTGTAACGCTGAAGCTTTTCTGTTAGATCTGAAACACTCTCAATGCCAGCTCACAGTCGAGATTTGCAATCTCTGAGCGTGAAGCTAAGCGAGTCAATACCTGAACAAACAAGGAATGCTGTGCAATTACACATGAAACTAGTTAGTCACCTGCAAACTCGAGAGTGAAACATCCCCAGTAATCTGATATTATTTTTTTTGACAGCTCTCCTTTCTAGCCCCTGCTCCCTCAATCGCACTTTTTTTGAAGTGATAATGCCAGGCCTTTTATGTTTGTGTACAGAGGGATGAAAGTCTAGACTGGCAGTGCTGGGCCTCATCAGAATTAGGCTGATATCTCTCAGGATCATATCGCCAATAGGAAGGGATGATTGGGCCCAGTGCCTCAGTGAGGATGTGCTATGCCTTGCTATTGATTTTCTCTCTGCTCTCTCTGCTGCTACTCTTACTTATGACACAAGTGAGATGGGGGGATAAGGATGGATCCATTTGATGAATCCTGAGACCTTGTCAGGGATATAACATGTCATAAAAACTAAGACAGTGGAGATCAGATCACAGCTGAGCAGGTGCACCACACGATGTACCAGAGTGAGAGTGACATTAGTCGTGATTATTTTTAGAACTGAAATTTAGTGTCATTTTGGTTGAACATGCAATATTCAACCCCCTGGGTGTCCCATTACAGCACACAGAAAAGGAACAGATCCAGTCATAGACAGAGAACAAGAGATCCAATCCCACAACTGTAGTAAAAAAAGAAAAATCCAAAGGCTAACCTTTAAATACAGAACAGAAAGGCTGATTTATGATTATATCTTTCTCTGGTTTGCTGGTAATGCATCCATTGTCAATGTTGATCTTGTCTCAGCAAAGAGCCTGCCACCTGAGAACCTTCATGCTTCAAAAGCTTGTGTTGCACCAGAGCTGTGACACAGCTCAAGGTGTAATAACATTGACAGTCTTGGTACGAGAAAAACATCACTGAGCAAAGGAAAACATCAGACAGGATGGGAGTGACATGCATGCCATGGGGGGCATGTTTTAACGTGTGAAGGAAAGTGAAAGAAGCCTGGTGGCATCCACTGACAATGGCTGCGTTTTGACAGCTGGGTAAAATATATCATAGCCTGACAAGGAGGCAGGAAAGAGGTCGCCTTAAAACGGCCCATAATGGGAAAGGGAGGAATGATATCACTGCAAAGAGCACGCTGGGTGTGACATTTTCATGAATACTGCTGATCAAGCAGCAATGAATCAATGTCTTTCTCGACCCATTTTCACAAGGGACAACTTTACCAAGTCACACAAAAGCCCCATTTTTAAGGATTGTAGTCTGGGGTGCAGTGCTGCAGAGATCTGAGCCGGTGAGAAATGGACTGTGGAGTCATTATTAAATGTTGTCATGACTCTCCTTAAAGATGGCAGATGACTTCAATGTCAAGGAGTGCGCTGCAAAGCAATGTGTATTGGCGCCTAAGTGCTCATGTTGGTGTGCCAACCACCTTCTGCTATGACTCGGAATGGCACGGCCTCTGGATGTGCAATGAGGCGGAGAGGACCTGCTACTTCCAGACTCGAATGGCACTGAAGACGTGATATTGATTCACTCTGTAGAGATGGGGCTCTTTTTTGCTGCTGAAAACTCAGCCAAACGTGAAGAGAATGGTTGCAATGGTAATCCCTACAAAATTCGTTCTGTCAGGACAAAAGGACAGCCCCGTGCTGGTGAGACATGGCAATATCTGTTGCTGTCTCCCTAATTTGCATTTAATTATGGCCATTCCACTGGGATTTGCATAACAGGTCGCGCTCATCAAGTACATGAACAAATAAGTAGATAATCAATCAATGCATTCATCAATCACGCACTTCATCTTTAAATGTCACACCCCCAGAAAATCATTATCCTCCAGGTTGGGCTGTCTATTATAGTGAGGAGACTTGGGAGGGGCACAAATAAACAAGAAAACAGATAATCTACTGATGCATTAACCGTAATCTCCTTCTTAGTCAATCAAATGTTCGTTTACTACCTCTGAGCAGGTCTTTTTGCCCTCAGAGAACAGAACAGACTGACAGCACACACCCACACACGCACACCAGTGGGTGGATTTGTGCCTAATAGAGGTAGCTCACTACACAATAACCCCCAGCAATGGAGACAGACATTCATACGCAGCAGCAGCAACAGCAGTAGCAGCATACTGTAGGAGAGGATGTCTATGGTCTCCCTGGGGTAGCATTCGCCAAGAAAAGCCTATGCAGCATACTGCATGCCAATCGGCCGGTGAGGTCATAGGGGATATGTTTTCAGATGGTCTAACTTATGCTGGAGCTCATGTGAGAAAGCCTCTGCAATCCACGTCTGGGCAGGGAATCAGGGAAAGCAGCCCTGCGAGAGGAAGTTAATGAGATGAAGTCTGCTTTATGCCTCCACGCAGGTCGACATGATGGCACTTGGCGGCGTCTCTGTAGTGTCTCACCTGGGTTACTCTGGGAAAAAAAAACAGCCGGACGTTTGCTCCTGCCAAAAATAAGCTCTGTTGTGTCAAGGAGGTGCACTGATGCTGCAACGTGATGGCAAAACGCTATCGACAAAGCAGTGAAATGGGTCCTGATCCTGTCTGCTTTATGAGACCAAATGGAGCTGCTGCATCTGCTGAAGTGGATCACTTTTTGTCTGAGCTGGTAGAAATTCTATTTTATCGTGTAAAAATGCTCATCGTAGGCTGAGTCCAAACAACCTGACCAAACACTGATGCTGTTCTGGACCGCCTAACTAACACATCTGTGTTTGTGAATGTGGGTATGTGCTGTGACACCCTTTCTCTAACAGAGTCTGCCAATGTTAGAATGCGATAGCTCTTGGGTGACAGCCTTGATGCCATGGCAACACAGAAAAACGTCAGTTTTGGGTGAGATGTAATCAGTGGCTCATTTTCAGATCACCTAATAATATTTAGAACAAAGAGTCCTCCCTGGAGGAAAGGTACTTGAAGATTGAGGTTCTGGTTGTGAGCCAGAGCAGCCTCATTGTATCATATATGACCTGGTTGTGATGAGAAGAACAGAGATTCATCACTCAGCTAATTTTACATTGAAATCAGTGTTTGAAGTGACTAAATCATTTCTCCAGCCTTGTGCATAATAGAAACCTGAATGACTTGACGAAGAACTCTGATGTGGTAGAAATTATTTTTTACTCAGACAAGCTTGTGTGGTAATGTGTGTGTGTGTGTGTGTGTGTGTGTGTGTGTGTGTGTGTGTGTGTGTATGTATATGTGTGTGTGTGCCGGGGGGAAAGCATACTAAGCAGACCCCACTGCATCAACAGAAGTGCTGTTCATCAGCATTTACAACTCACCCTTGTAATTCCAAGTGTTTTCCTTCACACACTATCACAGGAAATTCAGCGATACCTTGATATGCTGCATGTCTCCTGACTGGAGCATCGGTCCAACAAATAAACAAACAGAGGAAACACTCTTCATATCCAGGCTGCTGTCTTGCATTGAAGCAGGAGGCTGAACGGGCCAAATTTAAATGCTGATCACTCACTTTGGATCTTAATTCCTGCACCGTTGTGACGTGCCCTGATGTGAGGGGCTTATGACCAGGGATTTTCTTCCGGAAAGAGGAGTGCAGAATCTGTGAACACCACCTCTGAATATCAATGTGGCCTGCCCAAGTGAATATTTTTTTTACACTACTGGTCCGCAGGTCCGTAGACTTTCAAATAAGCCTATTTTCACATGCAATTTCATCTAGAGGAAGTTTAAGAATAAACAATATCCTTACTTTGCTTTGTGGTAATAATCTGCTAAATGGGTTTTTTCATGTTACAATCTAATGAATAAGGACCTCCCAAATAAAATCCACAATCACTGTATCAACTGACTTATTTTCCCTCTTTTAAAGACAGTCAGGTTCCTGTTTTCTTCCTCACACAGCAGCAAAATGGCTAAATAATGCATAATCATCTCTTGCTTTATTGTGTGGTGTGCAATAAAAAAGTGTGTGCAAGTTTGTGAGCGTCAAACGACATCAAGTGTTTCAAGCCTTAATAAAAGCTCTTCTCCGGCAAAAAGAAAAAAAAAAAAACAAAAGCTTGTTTTGTGGTGAGTGAGAATTTGGGTCAGTGAATGTGGAGCTGTCTCTGCAACTGCCTCTGTGTTCAGGAACCACATATCACTCCTCTGCTATCAGTGAAAGGTAGCAGCACACGAGCTACATCACTGAGTGCATTAATATAGCAGTAAGAGCAAATAGAAGCAGCAAAATGAGGCGTGGGCCTCATTTCACTGGTGTAGCCGTTACACGGTGCCTCAGGCACTCATGAATAATAAGATGTGTGATAACTAACACTCGACATAAGACAAGACCATTAAGTCTCATCCTTTATAAAAAAAAAAAAAAAAAAAAATCACCAGGGTCATATTTTCACCTGTCTCCATCAGTCTGTCACCTGGCAACATGTCCCCCTGCCCACGCACTCACCCTATTATCAATTTTGTCAACTTGGGCTAATTTGGACTTGATCGCCCCTTAATGACTGATGTGTGATTTACATATCAGATAGGATTTAAGCACGGCAAAGTGCAGCCTATCACCAGATCATCTGTGTTGACAAAATACACATTTAAACAAAGAAAAATCACACATCTGAAATGAATCTCCTCCCGCACGCATCCGAGAGCGGACTGAATAATGGCCACAATAAGCATGATTCTCAGTTTCACCTGTAGGGAGAAAAAAACAGCCGAGAAAGCAGCCAAGTGGATACTAAGAATAAAATTGCTATGTGACGGCGCTCCTTGGTATGTTGAGGAGCTTTTTTTGACCTTGCGGTACAGGTCCTGGGCTGGTGGGTTACAGCCACAACCCCTGTCACAAGGGAGCATCTGAACCCTTTCAGATGGGTCCTGAGAGAAGTACTTCAAGTCAATATTGCGCCTCTTGAGAGGCAGTTCAGAGGCTACAATTCACACCAAGTGCAGCCTATAAAATATTGAATTTACCTTGCAGATGAATCATGAAGCCAAGTCAAAGGAGGGTGGGTTTGAGCTGATTTCCTCCCAGATCGGCTGAGAGCATTCTGAGAGCGGCTTGCTTAAAATGGGACCGACGGTGCCTCTTGGAGATAATTCAGGTGTCCCGAAACACGCGTCTTGGCTCCTAAAACATGTGACGGCCTGCGAAACCAGCTATGCCCTTCAAGAAATCCATGACCAGCAGATAAAGGACGACTCATCTCCGTTCACCCCACACCGGAGAGATGTAACTCAGCGTTCCCCCCTTACGAGAGAAAAAAAAAAACGCTGGAAAACGCAAACTGCAGAGTCCCGGTGTGGCTTCGAGGCTGCAGCTGTGCGGGATCGCTGCCTCTACTGCGCATCCGCTTGTGTGCACCTCCAAAAGAGAAAACGCCTTTGTAGCGACAGGCTGCTTTAATATCTACAGCAGCTCTGAGTGACTGGTGCTGTGCTGAATTCAGCCAGATGTTCGTATCGCTTTCACGGGGTTTTGCTGGCGACGCAGGGCTCAGTGCGAGTTAATCCAGATTGACTGAAAGGCTGCTGCCATCATATGCCCCCCCCCCTCCCACCTGCCCCCGGACTACTGTCAACCACCGGCCCGGCTCCATTTCTGACCAGAGGTGCTGTGCTTGGAATGGTAATCAGTGCGCTCCGAGCTGCACAGAGACCATTTGTGTGCATAGACAGATGCAGTGCCTCCCAGCCCATCTCACAGGCAGGCATCATAATTTATTCATGTAGATTGAACTCCACTGCACGAAAATGCAATTGGCTTATAATATTCTATATAAAAAAAACTAAATCAATTTATTGTTATTCTTATTTAAAAAAAAAAAAAAAAAAGCTTCGACATGGTGATCTCTTTCAATTGTGCAAGAGGCGCAAGAGGAGGTGAGGAGTCTGGAAATAATCAACAACAACAGAGTTTTATTTAAAGTTCAACCATTCCTCACTGATATAAAACATCTGGTACATCTGCTATTAGTCAAGCCAGCCACGGCAGCATTTAGCTGAATATTCTCGCATGTACGTCATAGATTATTGGCAAGAAAGTGTTGAGTTAGCGGAAACTGAAAGCCCAGGCTCCCTGTGGTTTTTCTTGGCACTCAACACATCACTATCCGATGCAATGATTCTATGGCCTTTTGTGCAAGTTGGCAATGTTCATAAGTCTATTACAAAAAGCCACAGCAGTGTTCTCTTTTCTCTCTATGTTTTTTTATTCCCTGTAAGCATGACCTATACTTCTCTTGAGGCCTCCCGGCACTTTGAAGGTGTTCCTTGTCATCCACAGAATTACCCTGAGGATTTTCTACTTCAGATCAATAGCTCCATCCAGTTACAACAAATCCACTTGAGATCAATAAGAATAGCCTAAGTGGTTCAACCATTGCTACCCAGAGCAGGAAAAACAAAGATGTATTTAAGCTGCTTATCTGTATGTGTGTGTGCGTGCACAAAGTCATTGATGTTGCATGTATGATATGTAAATGTAAAAGTGCTGCAGTCAGTCTTTGTTGTGAGATCACTCAGTAGCCGTTAGATTCATCTCAGAGATGAATTTCAAATTCAACACATGTTGGCTACCTGCTTAAAACCTTGTAGAATGGCTGATTTTCCATCAATAACAAACATACAAGCATTTCACAAGAGGGAAGTGTTCATGTCAAGGCCTGCATGTGACCTACTGTGTGTGTATCATCAGAGTCATCTTGAGCTGACACTACGTGAATGGAAATGACACTAACACCATTTTTTGTTGTTGCTGTGCTCCTTTACTGTTGTGATTCATGCCGGCCTCCTGCTCAATGACACATGTCATCCAGGAACTGCTGGTAGGTGAGGTGGTCCGCCCGCTCACCTGTTTGGCTCTTTCTCTCCAAGAACAGAGCCATGCTGTCTCGCGGTGGGTCAGCGATGCTTCGGCTCCACAGGGTCTCTGTGATCCCCAGCAGCTCACGCACACAAGCAGAGATGACCTGCAAGAGCGCACAGCAGGAATGAGTCCTTTGATAAAGTATATGTTTATAGTATCTAACCTTTATCCAATAAGGTGGTCCCACTGGGACTGAGAGTATCTAGAGGCCGTTCAAGGCGATCATACCAAGATTTGGACAGGGTGGAAAAAGAGGTGACATAGTTACATGCCCAAAAACAAATAAATGAAAGGACTTACAGGCTGCATTGATATAAATCTGTACTAAATAGAGTACAAACAATTCCTTCTCTTTCACAAGGTGAGAGCATCTACAGTAAATCTGAGCTGAACACATACAGTCACTCTCAGGCAATTTAGATCTGAGCTCAGGGAGAGATAAGAAAAACAGCAGCTTTTACTGTAAACAGCATATATGTGACAATATATGTGACACAGCTGATCTTAGGTGTCTTTCTGGCAGTGTTGTTCAGCTAAAGCACACAACTTTAATTTAACGTCACGCTGTTCAAAGAAAGGCTGTTCATGTGCCAAATGGGATGTGCAATTGAGTTGGCAAAGAGTTAGACGCCTGTTTTCTTGTGTTCATAGCCCATTGTCAGCAACTATCAAGACAGCATCATATCATTAGTTACTCTGTCATTCTCACCCCTACAGTGCAGGAGTTTTGACAGTGCCATTATTATCTTGGTGCTACTCAGCCTGTTGAAACTTCTTTGAACATTGTGTGTGCCTCCTTCTTTGATATGGAAACAAGTCTACACAATCACATCAATCTCTTTTGAAGGCTGGAACCAAAAAATGAGTTTCCCCTGCCGCTCAGTTACCTGCATGTCTTTAAAATCTGTGATTCCGAGTCTTGGCAAGTAGAAACAATTTACATAAATGAGCTTTCTTCCGGTGACATAGTTCTCCGTGAAACATGCCTGCGACAGAAGTGAATAATGAGGTTGGAGCTTTGAAAGGTGAAATATTGTCTTGAGAGCTGACAGGCTTGTATGCTGTGATAATCAGTGTTATCTTTGCCTCGTCAGGTGAAAAGTTAACATACTTTGTATTGTGGAAATCCTAAAGATTCAATCCAGTCTGCAACATCATGACAACTCCACAGCAGGAACTCCATGTTGCCCGTAAGCATGTTGCCATGGAAACTGTTACCTGGCACTAGGTGTTGGTGAGTATTTCCTTCACACATGAAAGCAATTTTGCTTCAGTCAATTACACAAATTGAAAAGTGCGTTTTCGCACTAACTGTCGAACCTTATTAGGCAACTTTGCTAAAGTTCTTGAGCAAGGTGCTTTAAAGACTAAATAAGTATCCGAGACGACTAAAGCCTGTGTTGTGAGGCAGAGCCAATCAGCGTCTAATAATTGAGGGCGGCTGGGCAATTGCTGGCAATGATTGGCTTTTGAATCATATTTGTCCCGCCTACACTGAGCGGAAACAGCGAATACCGCTACGCGCAGCTTCCACAGATCAACATATAATATGCGCTGGCTTTGGTCTCCCTCTCACATTATGGTAATGTTTTGGAGATCGTTTTAAAACGCAGCGTTGTATCCCGCCGCTCTGCTTAAGGCAAGCTTGTAAGCTAGCCGAAGTTCTCTGTGCACTCCGGTGTCTTGTGGGTCGGTTGAAGGGCTTCGGGGCTGGAAAAGAGAATTCCGACTTTGCACAATGGCAGCAATTTTACTCCGGTCCCTTTTAAGCAAAAAGGTACAACAGATTCATAATCACCCTTTACGGACCAGTTTGTTTTGATTGACGCTTATGCAACTCCAGTTAGCTAACAGCCTGCACTGCTAGCTAGCAAAAGTCGCCTACCACACGTTGCACTCAGTCCACTCCTCCTTTATGCAAACGTTTAATATTTATGTGCAGTTTAAGTTGGTAGGTAAAAGGGCAGGTTTGTTTGCACCACGTGGACAGGGGTGACGGGCAATGGAGCACTCAGACTCGGCACTTGTTCATTAGACCTTGGATAATGGATTTGATATGAATTTGAGTTGACTAATGCACTTGTGTTTTATTTCTTTGCAGGTCCCCCTCCAGCTGGGTCGCTGTTACTCCGCCTCCTCAGCGGTAAGAGCCTCCACTCACCAGCTTTCATAAGTCAGCACTGAATTAATGAATGTTATGTGTTCAGCACAGACTCTTCTAATAATCTGATTGAAAAGTCGCCATACTCCTCCTTCTTGTGCCAAATTTTGTTGCAGGATGTATGATCATAAATATCAAAGCAACACCGTGTGTTGAAAACGTATGCAAAGTTTGTTTTATCCAAAAAAATATATCTGCCATGAAGCACCAAATAGGGATGAAATATACCTTGTTTTCTGTAATCATCTCGGGGACAGCAACCTGAATGACAGTAGACTTTTATCCTTAATGAACTCAGTAATGGTGTAACCAGGCAAGAAGGGGTTTAAACATATGCTTCTGTGATCCCTTAGCCCACCACCAAGCTGTTCATTGATGGCAAGTTTGTTGAGTCCAACACCTCGGAATGGCTTGATATTCACAACCCTGTAAGTATACACAGACGAACTATATCCAGCCTGCACAGAGGTCACGGTAACCTCTGCTTTACAGTAAGCTAGCTGTGACTCTGTGTTAGTGACTTTATATTAGTTACTTCTGAATATTTTTGAGGGGAAAGTAAGTGCCAATTTGCCAGTTTTTAGAGTGCATTTTGTTTGTGAAATGAGATAAATCAGAGCTCAGCCTACATAATCACATTTTATAGCTTCCAAAAATTCAGCCCCGCAGCAGCATAGCTTGTCAAGTATAAGCCTCTAGCAAAGCTGTGACGGATGATTATAGTGTGCAGAAACAACCATCTATTTTCATCACCTAAAATATCAGACCTGCAAAGGATAAAAAATAAACACTTATATTAATATTAATAAGTTAATGCACATGCAATGATACCAAGTCTTGACTTCCCCTGCTCTTGGTCAACTTGTCTGGTATGAACTGTCTCTTCCACCTTAGGCAACAAATGAGGTGGTGGGACGTGTCCCCGTAGCTACCCAGGAGGAGATGCTTGCAGCTGTGGACTCCTGCTCTAGAGCCTTCCACTCCTGGTCTGAGACCTCCATCCTGAGCAGGCAGCAGATCTTCCTGCGCTACCAGCAGCTCATCAAAGATAACATTGTAGAGAAAACTGCCACTTGTTTATATGCCTCTTGTCATCCTATTCATCTTTTGCCAATGTCATAATATTTTAAAATAACAACTTAGAGAGCAAGATAATAGTTTGTGTGTAAATCATTTTGCTTTTCTTTCCTTAGTGATGTTTTGAATTAATGGTGAGCTTTTTTCCCTCTGATATTTCAGAAAGAACTGGCTAAAATGATCACATTGGAGCAGGGCAAAACTCTAGCTGATGCAGAGGGAGATGTGTTCAGAGGCCTCCGTAAGTAAAGGATACTTTAGACCTCCCAAGGTGCTTTTTGGTTTTGATATCATTAGATTAGAGTGCTGGTGAATATATAATAGAGTTTAAACTTCCCTGTTCAACCTATTGTCCATAGTATCTGTATCTCCTGATGAAAAGTCTGTATCTTTGGCAACCTTTTATGCCATTGCCTGCACAAACTAATTGGCTGCAGGGTATCAGTTATTTGCATATAATTAGACACTCTCTGCAAAACAACTTTAACTTTTAAATTAATAATTAGGTATCAGTCCTATATCAGCCATATTGACATATAGAGGCTTTAACTACTTTTCAAGAGGCATTCAAAGTCTCCCAATATAACTTCGGAAACCACTTATCTACAACATCCACATTAAGTACTGATGTTAAAGTGTGTCTGTTTTTAATGTAAAACACTATGCAGGCACTGGTTTTAGTCACATGCTATATAAAGGTTATTATGTAGTTCTTCTCATTGCTATGCACTTGTTCACATAAGCAGACATCAAGAGCCATGTTGATAAATTAAAAAGAGTTATGCACACTTGCAATAAAAGACAATGAATATTTGTTACTGCAAGACGGAGCTGCCAAAATAAATATATATATATATATATTTTGTACTTAGTACAGCTTCCAGTTTTGGGATGCAGTTGTAATTCTGGCAAGCTAACTTTTTACTTATCAGCTGAAAGACAGGCTTCATCTGCAGGTGTGCTGCCAGCATCAGAGATTTTCTTGCACATGACTGGGACAAATGATGCTTGAAGTTTTCACAAGTTCTATTACAGTTTATGCATAGGGAAAATAATCCATTAACGATTTGTTTTTAATTAAGTAAGAGAGTGATGTAATATCTCCATTCCGAAGCAAAATCTATTTTGTATTCAAGCCTCTCATCCTCAACAACATACTTCCATTTTAACTTTTAGAGCACCTATTTGTTACTCTCTCATCTCTTTTATTGGTTTACTTCATTCTTTTCCCCTCAGAGGTGGTCGAGCATGCTTGCAGCATTACATCCCTCATGCTGGGGGAGACCTTACCTTCCATCACCAAGGACATGGACACTTACACCTACCGCCTGCCCATAGGGGTGTGTGCTGGTATTGCCCCTTTTAACTTCCCTGCCATGATTCCTCTGTGGATGTTCCCCATTGGCATGGTTTGTGGCAACACCTACCTGATGAAGCCCTCTGAAAGGGTCCCAGGATGCACCATGCTCCTGACCAAAATGCTCCAGGATGCTGGGGCACCAGATGGTACACTCAACATCATCCACGGCCAGCATGCAGGTGAGTGTGTGTTTCTCCATGCTCGTTCAGATGCATGCAATATATGTGTGTAACAAGCAATGGGGAGAGGTCCGAGAATGATTCAAATACTAATCAAATACCCCCTGGCAATATGTAGATGGGCAATTTCCATAATATGTGCAGCCTATATATTTAACTAATTCAGCAGTGTTGGAGGCAAGAGGATTTGAATCTCTATCAGAGGCCTTCGTGCTCTCATATTGGGCCTTAAGGGCATGAAACAGATGAAGAAAAGGGATTTTAAATATCCTTTTTTTATCTTTGTGTAGCTGTGAACTTCATCTGTGACCATCCAGCCATTAAAGCTATCAGCTTTGTGGGCTCCAACACAGCTGGAGAGCACATCTATGAGCGAGGATCCAAGAATGGCAAGAGAGTGCAGTCCAACATGGTAAACCAGAACTCCTATTCCTCATTTTACTCATTTTAACATCATTAGACTCAGTAAACTGCTGCCAAGACATCGCGGATTACCAGTCTCCCTAGGCTGAATTTGCGGTTTTCTATTGTAACCCACATATGGAATGCTTTTCCTATTATTAGGATTGAAACATATTGAGCAAAATATTTACTGCTGCTGTTACCAAGACAACAGCTCAGTGCTTTGCTGTCAGTCATTAAGGTTTGTAACATGTGATTAGCACTGTGTCGCCTCTATTTGGTGTCCTGCAGTCTAACTGGAGAGAAACTCTACAGAGACGAGACCTACATTTCTCATTATAGGGTGCCAAGAACCATGGTGTGGTGATGCCGGATGCCAACAAAGAGAACACCATCAACCAGCTAGTGGGGGCTGCCTTTGGAGCAGCTGGCCAGCGCTGTATGGCTCTCTCCACTGCTATTTTCGTCGGGGAATCTCGTGAATGGCTGCCTGAGCTGGTGGAGCGTTCAAAATCACTGCGGGTAAATGCAGGTAATGTCATTAATAAACCGTCTCCATGCAAATATGCAAGGCATTTCTAATCATAACTACTCTTATTCATTTTAGTTTTAAAAAAATGTGGCAGCATGATATCACTCTTAATAAAAAAATTTTTTTTACATGCATGTGTTCTTAAGGCGATCAGCCTGGGGCTGATGTGGGGCCCCTGATCTCTCCTGAAGCAAAGGCCAGGGTGGAGTCTTTAATCCAGAGTGGGGTGGAAGAAGGTGCCAAGCTTTTGCTGGATGGGAGAAATGTCAACGTCAAAGGATATGAAAACGGAAACTTTGTAGGACCCACCATCCTGAGCAATGTTTTGGTGAGATTTGATTTTTGTATACAATATTTAAGTACTACTTAGCTGTAAGCTTGACTAAATACATTTAAAACACTAGTCGTATTTGATGTTCAATTCTGGAAACTGAAGGAAACTAAATTCATTTTGCTGTCCTTTTCAGCCCAACATGAAGTGTTACAGACAGGAGATCTTTGGACCGGTCCTTGTGGTCCTGGAAGCCGAGAATCTCGATGAAGCAATTTCATTAATTAACAAAAACCCCTACGGCAATGGCACCGCAATCTTCACCTCCAATGGAGCCACTGCACGCAAATACACACATGAGGTGGATGTTGGCCAGGTGAGAGACACCTTTGGGGACAAAGACACTCAGCTGAATAAAAAAAAAAAGCCCTTTGTCTTCATATTGAATGTTTGAGATCCACACGTATCACCTTCAGTGTTATTTTGGTCCTCAGTGAGTCACCTGTATGAGACCCTGATGAGCAAGCAGTTTTGCGTGGGTGGTGTTCTGTTTGAAAAGGAGGAAACAGACATAATTCATGTGGAAAGGGAATGGATATTTAAGTGACTTAATACCTCAAACAATAGAGCTGTTAAGCTGCATTTTAAGTGACTTTAAAAGATGGATCCGCTTTGTCAAAAGTAACTGAAATCGACATGCACATGCCCAAATGTAAATTGGAGGCTTGTGGGGGAGGGCCAGTCTGAACAGGAGGACTGATTATGACAGACACAGTAATGTTTTAAGAGAGATTGTGTCACATTCTACCCAACGATGTAAGATAGGGAAAGTCTCAGACCTCTATGAATGCAGCAGGAGCTGAACGTCTGGTCCAGATTCTATCTGATAATTGAGTCTTGATTCAGTGGACTAGATGTCAAAAATATAATAGCATATCTTGTGCAAATAGAGGGAGAGAGAGAATCATTCTTCATCTTATATCCTAAAGGAAAATTAGTTCATGTCCATTCATGTTTTGCCTTGGTTTTGCCGTGTTTGTACAGATTGGCGTGAATGTTCCCATCCCAGTCCCGCTTCCCATGTTCTCCTTCACTGGCTCCAGGGGCTCGTTCAGAGGAGACACCAACTTCTATGGCAAACAGGTAAATGAAAAAAGCAACTGGTCATGTGTTAAATCACACAAATTGTCTGCATCCAAATGTAAACTTGGACATGTGCTGAGTAGCTGACAAAGAAATTGTTTGTGCGCCACCAGGGCATCCAGTTCTACACTCAGATCAAGACTGTGACATCACAGTGGAAGGCTGAGGATGCAACTGTGACGAGCCCAGCTGTTACCATGCCAACCATGGGACGCTAAGTTGGCATCATAGCAACACAACCTTCCAGGACTTCCAGTATGCCTTAAAATGAAGCACAAGGAGGAAATTGGAGGAAAGAGTTGCATGTTCTTTTTGTCTGTTCACACTGGGGATAATTGGTTGTTGGTTGTTTGAACTCTTAGATAGTTTTGTTGCACACAAATGCACACTCAAATGCACACTACACCTCATTTGGACATGTGAGAAAGTGAACCGCACTGACGGTGCTGAGTCTCTTAATGGGTTTGTTGTATTTTGTCCCAGTTTTCTCCTGTACACTACCTGTTCTGACTGAGTAGACTGAGATTTAATCATGGTCAATACTTTTTCCTGATCTGCTGTGTACTCTGGTATCTTATTTTTATACTTACAGTAGAAAGCAAAAAGAGCAGAGATTTTGCCTCCAAGTCAATGACAGTCTTCCACCCATATCCTCTGTGATTCTTTAGCTTCTTCTGTTTATCAGAGCGTTGTTTAGATAAAAATAGAAAAAATGTGACATTAGGACAAGAACACACCAATGCTGTTACTTTATTAAAGCTGAAATAATGGTTGCTGAGTGTTCTCTAAAATATGTATAACCTTTTCTATTCTGTCCAGCGTTGGGTTTTAGCCTGTCTTTGTGTGTAGGAAGAGGTTCTCGATTTTGTACTGTATTTGTCAGAGTGATACTTTTTTGTGGACATCAACAGTATGGAACAAAGGTTTTCAAACATTTTGTACCAAAGGGCAAGCCAAAATCTCAAGGCACACCTATATTCATATTCATGCCAAGTAGCCTCTATGATGTGTTATCACTCTCACTCTGTGAATGTTTGTTACATTCGTTTGGCAGCAGTAAGTAAGAATACAGCTAAATTACGTATGAAATAAATAATACTAAAACAATTCAAGAACTGATTTTAATCTTTGTGAAATTACATCAAAGCAGCAACACACATTTAAAAAGGATGGTGATGAAACTTACCTGTGCTTAAGTTGCAGTGCATGAATCTTTGCATCCAAAGTATTTGAGCCATTTCAAACTTTGTCCCTTCTAATTCTCAAGTAGCTCCCGTGACTATGGATTAAAATGTGATTATCATGGTATTTGAGTTTGTAGTTAAGTTAGTGAATAAAGGCACTAATCTGATTTGTGTTGAAGTTGGCCTCAGGGTTCTGTCTGGTTCTGCAAAGATGGTGCTGATGAAAATGGGTGAACTCTGCAGATGAGGAGCAACTGATAAAGCTCCAAACGGAACTACTTAATATAGAATTGAACGTTTCATAATTTTGCTGCTAAAAATATCCCACTGTTCTGAATGGCTGTAAGCTACGAACATAATAGTGATGCCACTGCTGGAAGAAATTAACCATTGAGGCTTTATCTCCCATTGACAGAACAGACAGAATGTTCTTTGTGGGCCTTTTGCCTCGCGCCGCACGTTTTATTATGACAGCCGTTGGTGAGCCCTGCACGAGACTCCCAACGACCACAGGTGACGTCACGAGAGGTCAGCCGCGAGAGGAGCGAGCCAGCGGCACGGACGAGGACAGCCGGTCATCATGGTGAGCTCGGACAGTGTTTAGCGTCCATAAAACACTCAAATAAGACAGCTTCGGATTATGTACTTTGTTTGATTTATCGCTATCGGTGTTTTGAAAGTTTTTTCTTTTCCCCTTTAGCTGTAATCAAATGAATCCGCTACAACGTGCTAGCTTGTTGACAAACTTCACCGGCTAGCTTTGCGCTGGTGTACCGTTAGCATAAATGTTCCTGTGAAGCTAAACTACGATAACTAACTTTGTGCTGTTAAAATTAGCTGCCTCTGGCAAATGGGAAGCTTGAAATGTTAAACTAGAGAGAGTCGGTGGTTGATACATTTCGATATAATTTCTCTTGAGTTTGCTTTAATTTTTTAACATTAATCCCATACATTACTGTTAAGACTGAGTTAGTTATTCACAACACTCGACTAAAGGAAGTTAATCAAGTGCAGCAGTATTGCAACTGGGTTTTCAAACTTCACTGCACCCTTACAGCCTTTATAGCTGGTCTTTATTGTCCAGAAGTAGTATGGTTCTGTGTGCTTAAAAGCTGTTCAGTGTAGTGGAAACTTCGCTAATTTACATTTTACATTTAATTAATTTGCATTTAATTTACATGTCCGCCTGTTGTTTTGCAAAGTCTTTCCATCTTCCAAGTTTACACCCAGCCAGAGGACGTTGGCTGATAAAACATCCCACTCCATTGCGTCAGTTCAAATGCATCACTGACAGCGGATTAATAACTTTTTAGACCGTGCAGAAGTAAATTTTATGTAGACATTTGCTGGCTCATTTCTGCGCTACACTTCAAGTACGTTTATTTTTGTTATAAAATGACATGACATTTTGGCAGCAGGCTTTTTAAATTTAGTGTATAATGAGGCAGCCCTAGAAAGACCCAGCATGTAAGCATCCTAATCTACTCTAAAGCTGTAATATGATTTTTAAACATGACGCATGTAATTAAGCTTAAGTAACTTTTTACTAACAGATCTTCATGAAACTCCCTGTAAAGTTCACGAGCTAATCTATTTTGTGATCCTGTAAAAATGTATGACTCATGATACACAATCATGAACGCAAAAAATATTTTTTAAAGATAAAGCCCAGATTTTTTTGTTTAAAGCATAAATTGCTCTTGGACATTATGCTGTTTGTGGTTTGATGATATTGATTAATATTGCATTTTCAGCCGTACAGCTGCAAGAACATTGTTGTAAATCGTGAACTAGTTACACAATGTGGCCTTGAGAATACAGAGTCTTGATTGCTAGCTTAAGTCAACAGTGGAAATTAAGCTATTTAAGACATACATGCAAGTTTTCTAAAAATGTTGCAAAAAATGAAAAAGATTATGAGGTGATTTGTATGAATCGTGATCTTTGTTCTCCAAGGCTGACACAGCTCCTTGTTTTGCTCTGCCACAGAACATACTGTCCACCCTGGAGCCACAAATTTACTTTACATTTATGGAAGTCACCGGAGAAGTCATTAAATCATAATTGCATAAATACACATTTATTTTAATACATGCTGTTTTAACGTACTGAAGGGGGGAAGACGTGTCAACTCATATAACAAGATGTTCATGGCAAGATAATGACTACTTCACATTTCATGGAACATTTGGCAACGTTTTAGACGTTAATACATTTAGAAATGTTGGTCTAATTATACCTATTCTAGCAGAGAATATTTGCAATTGAGCAAACATTCAGGCTACAAAGGTAAAGATCTTTTAATCCGTTTAGAGTCAAATAGAGAACCTGCATCCTTTAAAAGAGGCAAATAAAACCTTGAGAAATATCTATAGTCATTACTTTTCTTTACAGATACTACCTCACCACTTTACCACTCACATTCTGAAACATTTCATCGATAAATACATAATAGAGGAATAAAGGGACAGACAGAGCCAGAGGGCCCAGCTTCAAGACAGTCCTTTAACTTAAGTGTCATGCTATAGAGTCAAAAACAGCTTTAAATCCAGTCATAGCATTTTTAAAAAAAATATTTTTGTAACTTGCTCCAGACAAGTGCGCCAAATGCTTAAAATGTAAAACTTAAATTGGAATTCACAGGCAGCCAAGATATCTGGAGTGTCTTTTTTTCTATATAAGTAGAATGATGGGGTTTCAGCAGAGGTTTCCCACCGAGCGGTGCCAAACTGAGGCTTTTAAGAAATCAAAATTCCTCATGTTAGATTTCTGCATTTTGTACAGAGATGTTGAGACTCGCTTGATTTTCTGCGTATTGATTGAACATCCAGATCAAAGGATTAAAGTGACCAATACAAGTCCAACACGGTAAAACTGTGATGTTTTCTAAATCAGCCGCTGGAGTTGACTCAGCAGGTAGAGATATTTATTTTGGGATATGTCTGTGTGGTTGGTTGGAAAGTCTGACGGGGTGTGGTTAAAATGGCCTGGTGTAAATAACTCTATTGCTTGGTACTCTTCCGTTGCTTGTCATGCTGTAATTTAACATCTCCCAATGCTAATCAGCAACAGTGTGAGCTGCTTTTTTTAAAGCACTTTAGAACAATTTAATTTAATAACGGTGTTACAGTGCAGGTAACAAGAAGACCCGTCATTTTTTGCTGATTCTCCAGAGTGAAGATGAAGCTCAGTGGGCCACTTCTGCTCCAGGTCCTGCTCACTGTCGCGGGGCTAAGCCGAGCCCAGGTCAGAACCTCTCTCCTGGATTTGACCAACAGCATCAGCAGCATCCTTCCCAGTCTCAGCCGACCAGCAAACCACAGCCGCATCTTCTATGCGGTGATGTTTGATGCAGGGAGCACAGGGACGCGCATCCATGTCTACACCTTCATCCACAGTGACTCAGGTAATGAGGAGCAGAGCTGGATGTTGACTAAGATTTCTCTAACCTGCTCCCCTCAGCTTTCTACTCATCTTATTTTACATTAGAGGCAGTTTAAAGCTTATGTTTATTTACTACAGGAAGGATGTCATGTAATGTCTTTAGATGGCCTTTAAAATACCTCAGAAGATCAATTGATTTATAATGCAGCCAGCAGAGTAACAAGCTGTTCTGCAGTCTATTCCTTTCCTCAGCTTTCTCTCTATCCTCACAGCCTCTCACATCTGAAAGCCTGCACATTTTCACTTTAGGGGACAGAGGTTATACTTGACTATATTAACTTTTTAAGTCATAATCCTATTTTGTCAGATTCAAGTCAACATGCTTCATCTTGAATAAGGGGATATATTTTGCATATGTGTGTTAAGCAGATTTAGGCGTCTTAATGCTTTTAATAGCTACTGCATATTTGATGTGGGTGGATCTTGGATCTTTTAGTGGAGCTGCCTGTGTTGGACAATGAGATGTTCCATTCTATAAAGCCTGGTTTGTCAGCATATGCCGATTCCCCTGAGATGGTGAGTTAATTGTCAAATCTAATCAATTACATTGAGCCAAAGCTGTATGTTGTATTCAGAATTAGTTCTAGTTGTCTCCCATTGGCAGGGAATAATATTCCCAATGAAAGTTAGCAGGAAGAGAAAAAACAAAGTGACAAGTAAAGAGTCAAGCAGCTGCAAATTTCAGCTCTTAAAATAGCTGTTTTGTTGTGAGCGGTCTCTGTGTTTTGAAAGGCTGGACACACAGTAAGGATATTGCTGAAGGTGGCCAAGAAGACTGTACCTCGTCTGGAGTGGAAGAGAACTCCAGTGGTCCTCAGAGCCACAGCTGGACTTCGGCTGCTGCCCAAAGAGAAAGCCCATGCTCTTCTGGACCAGGTAACAGAGTGCAATGGTGCTGAGACAAGACTCACTATTAGGATCTCTGTATAGTGGAGTACACTTTTTTCATACGATAGTTGCTAGGCACGACAGTGTCTGACAGTTTCAAAGAAAAGTGCAACCTTTTATCCAGGGAAGGAGGGCAGGAACGCTTTCAGTGCAACAGCAGGGGGCACAGAGGCAAGTGGAAGGGTATTGTTATCAGAGTGGTGTGAGCTTAGTGTGAGAGGGTCTCGTGGAGAGAGTCAGATAGTAATGGGTGGCCCTAGGGCACCTTGGAAGATAAGTGATACTTTATTAATTCCCCTGAGGGAATTAATTAATCCCTTCAAGCGGAGGGCACCTCTGGATGAGCTAACATTACAGTAGATAACATTAAGGCCATCTCTCTGCTGCTTTCCGTGGCTCTCCTTCCATCTTCCTTCAATCTCCCCTCTGCCTCCCCTTTCTTTTCCTCTCACTCTCTCTCATTCTATACTCTCCTCCCTCTTTTCCTCCACAGGTTCAACATGTGTTTGATGAATCTCCTTTTTTGGTCCCAGACAACAGCGTCAGCATAATGAACGGCACATACGAAGGTAACGTCTGCCCACCCTTTGCCCTGACAAGCAGCACATTCGTCACTTGTTGCAGCCACTCATGTTCTTTCTGCAGTGCTTTGTAGGTGGCATCAATGATCCGTTTGCCCTGCTTTTATCATGCTGTGCAATTTCTATAAGGAACCGTTGTTTACTGCAGACATTTAACTAAATTACAGTAAATTATCACCTTGTTATGTGATGACACTTGTGAAAAATAAATTGCACCTCACTCCAAAGTTGTTGTAACCTTCCAAGGCTGTAATTATAGAACAAAATTTGTTATTGTCTGTTGTTGTGCCACAGTGTAATTGATTTGTCAGCATTTCAGCCTTGTTTTTTTTAATATAATTATAGCTCTCACTCACGTGTTTGTACCCACCATTATAATTTCTGTGAAAATTTGTCATCAGCTTTTCTAAAATGAGGTTAGGCGTTCCCCCTGAAATGACTGTTTTCTCTTTCTTGGTTTGCCTGTTTGCTAATGTCTTTAATGTAGGGATCCTGGCTTGGATATCTCTGAACTTTCTGACAGGTAAGTACTGTACTCACATCGAATATCATAACTGTACTGTGTATCCAAACTTAACTCTGAAATTGACATGGTATCTTGTAATAGACCCTGGTTCAAAATTACAGACTGAATACATACACACATGATTTGTTGCCTAAAGGAGAAAAAGCTCTGATCTTTATCAGGCTCTGTGATGAGATTTTATACTTAATGGCTGCACATCCTGTGCCAAAAAGGCCCTCTGTAGATAGTATCTAAGGTATTACTGATTCTCTGTTGCGGCTACTGGATTCATGTATGAAATGTTTTTAGGTCACCTGAAAGCACAAACCAAGAAAACAGTGGGAATCTTGGATCTGGGAGGAGGATCCACACAGATCACTTTCCTGCCACAACTCAGGGTCAGTGGTTTGTTTTTGTTTGTTTGCATGTTTAGAGATTTCTGGACAAATTACACTGTCCACTGATCAGTAACCCATTATGTCCCTCATGTTCTAATGCAGAAAACCATTGAAAGTGTTCCTGGTGCTGATTTCATTGCCAGATTTGACATTTTCAACTCCACATTTCAATTGTACACCTACAGGTAACAGATTTGATAAGTAGTGCATGTTTCATAAAGCACATTAAGCCTACATTCGATTTTTTTTTTTTTAAGATTGCATAAATTAATTCCTGATTTGTTCTCTATTCAGAGTTAGTTCCTATTTTTTTACATCATTTTAATTGGCCTCCAGTATTGTCTAGTTATGTTACAAATGCAGCTGACTTTGTTGTTGCAACTTCACTTGGATCTGATTTTAATTAGGAAAACTTTTATTATGTGGTTAGTCATTAAGATGCGAATAATGGGCAGACCATTTGTTTGTTTGGCCTATTTTCACAATTACTTGCTTATTATATCTGCTTTCTGTTCTTGGCTGGTTTTTTATCTGTCTTACAATCCTTTTACCTTATCCAGTTACCTTGGAAATGGACTGATGGCGGCACGTCTGGCCACACTGGGTGCTTTGGGTTCAGAAGGTATGGTGCATGAGGTGGTCTGTTGCCGTGAGCTGTGGCTGAGTGTTGTTCATTGTGTGTTTCCTAATGATACTGAGATACGACAGTGAGTCAGTTGTGCAATTGCACTCTCGGGTGTTTTTTCCGTCCTGCCCATTTCTCCAAATACCAAGTAAAGGAGGCACGCAAACAAAGATGTGTTTGTGTGATGCTCTTTAAGGCTTTCTAATAAACAATTCAAGTAAGACCCTGAGATGGATCACTGAAGGGCTTTAGAGAAAATTGTGTGAGTTCTTGAGTCAGTCTCAGACCACAGTGACCAGGTGTGAAGCCACTGAGCCAGCTTGAAGATAAAACAAGTCGTGTCTGTGCTTTCACAGGGTTGGAGTGGCGAGTTTTTAAAAGTTCCTGCCTGCCAAAGAAGTTCAGGGATGAATGGAGCTTTGGGGACCTTACCTACCAAGTGAGCGGGAATCCAGATGGTAAGATCCTACTTACTTCAAGTGTAATCGGTGTGTTGAATCAAGCAAATCCAAAATGTCACTGTGGTGAGATTTAGATAAGGTTTAGATAAGATTTATAGATTCAGGAAAGTGCAAAACTGAACATTTTGGGATGGCAACCAAGCACCTGCAGTAACATTTCCCAAACTCTTTAAAATGAACTTAGTGAAATGTTGTTGTTCCAACAGAAGACGTATAATTTACATCACTTTCTCTGTTTCTTCTCCAGGTTATGCAGGATACAAGCCTTGTTATCAGGAAGTACTTAAAGTGGTGAAGGGGATTATTCATCAGCCGTACAAGCTCGAAGACAGCAATGTTTTCTATGCATTCTCCTATTACTTTGACAGAGCGGTGGATGCAGGCCTTATCGGTTAGCACACACTCACACACACACCTTACATAATTATACAGACCTAGTAGGATGTTATTAGCCATCCAGGGCTGAAGAGAGGCAGGACAACGTGAGTCATCTGCGCCTGTCTCAGTGGATTTGACAAGCTATAGGTGTGCAGTTATTAGCGAAATTGCTATCCTCTGCCAGTCCAAGCTGAAAGGGCACAAGCTTTGTTATTAGTATCGTGTATATGCAAGTAGATATACTCCTATAATAACAGCATATTGAATGTGATGACCCCTAAACCCTCCCTGTTGCAGATGGAGGCCAAGGAGGGATGCTGCAGGTCAGAGACTTCAAGAAGAGAGCTAAAGAGGGTGAGATGGGCAAAGCAATGCATCGTTACTATGACAGCTCTGCTGCTCCCTGTTCTTGAGACACAGTGTGCATCTCAATAGTCTAGATGTGTGTCCTCGCTGCTATCTGAAACCCTGCCCTCATCCTCTCAGCAGAATACAGATGACTGATTATCCAATCTAACAGACTTGATTCCCCCTTTTGTCTGCTCAGTGTGCAATAAGATGACCAAGTACCCTCCCATCAGTTCGTTCCTGTGTATGGACTTGACCTACATCACTTGTCTTCTTAAGGACGGATTCGGCTTCAAGGAGAGCACTGTGCTGCAGGTAAGTCTGTTTTATAAGCCTTGTTTATAAGGGTGCAACAGAAGATTGAACATTTTTCAAAAGGTTGAGACAAAAGATCTACTATTTAAAGCTGTGTAGCTCAGGCTGGTGTAGTGTGAATGAGGAGCTTTTCATATATATATTAAGAGACATGCATGTTTGGGTTTAAAGCAGCCTCCATAAGGCAATTTTAAGAGTCACTGGAAAAGATGATGATGATGATCAGTAATGGCTTAGATCATTTTCTTTCCTGTTTCTGTCACTTAACACTTGTAAAACATGATACGTTGAATGCAAAGTGCACACTTTTACTTACTTTAAGTAAAGCCCAAGACTTATTTTAAAAAAGAGCAAAAACTCATGCTTGGCCTGACACACTGGCTGAAAAAAGGAAATTCTACACAAAAAAATCTGTTATTTTTTATTTCAATAAATACAAAAGGCATTTGAGTGATTTGGTGTTGGGGTGTTTTTTTTCCCCTCCTAGTTGACCAAGAAAGTGAACAATGTGGAGTCGAGCTGGGCTCTGGGCGCCACGTTGGACCACTTCCACAACCTGAAGATCCACTGAAGAGAAGGGAGGAACAAACACTGCTGAATTAGGTGGTGCTCAATAACAAACAAGAGCAATGTGCACTGCCTTATCTAACGTCCCCAGACATCTGCTGTTTGTTTCATAAGGGCAGAACTAACCTCATGAGTAATTTTTAATTTTGTTTTGAAAAGCAGTTCTTCTCAAATGTTAATATATTGAGCTGTAAATGAGCAATGTGTGCCTTACTCAGAGAACAAGTGAAGCACTGGAGGTTGACATTAGAGTGAAAGATGTTACCAATAACACACTGAGTTAATGCAGCTTCGGGCATCACTGGGCACACAATTAGTTTGAGATAGAGGTTTCGGTGTTTTACTCAGGCTAATAAACAGGGTGGCTTGGCTTGTTAGGCTGGTTGTACTGTGCAAGACCGGTGTTTACATGCAGCAGTGTGATATACTGTGCTTAAGAGGTTTTTATGTCAAGTGTTTTGTTATTAGTAATAAGGATAATGGGGTATACGCGTGTCTGGTACATTTCAATTTCAACAATAAGAGGGACTCATTTTCCATTAGAGAATAATTTCACTGCATTTCAACCCCAGACTTCTGTTTACAACGAAACTGCACATAACAATGCACGGTCATTACATTTTTATAAACTTTTAAACCCGTCTCAGTATTTCTTTGGGATTATTTGTTTTTAAAAACTTGAGGAAAAAGGTTGTTTATACAAACTTTGTCATTTCACACTTGTCAAAATAAAACCATCATTGATTGCTAATTACAGATATCTACAGGGGTGAAAGTCAGTGGTTAATTTGTTTACAAATAGATGTCTATGTTTGTTCCACTGTGACTGTGACAGTCTAGCGCTGCTGGAATAGGCAGTGTATGACATTTTTTCATGATGGCAGTCTACAGCAGCGCCACCACATCTTCTCCATATGCATGGCCTTCGGTCGTCATGGTCACCAATTCATGTGGCTGAGAGAGAACGACCACAGAGTCTGCAGAGCCTGGAGGGACGGACACAAAGACAAGTTCAAAGAGAAACTACCTGCTAGCAAGAGTAATGTCTAACAGTGAGACACCTGTCAATCTGTGCGCACCAACAGTGAAGTCCTGCAACAGTCATGAGATGAAACATCTTTTTAAGGCAAACTACTAATACATTTGTCCTTGAGTTTCTGTAAGCTTTCCCCTGGTTATGCCTTTTGGTATTAATGCTGACAGGCCAGTTTAGGAGAAACTGAAGGACAAGCAAAGATACCTTTGTAATACTGAGTATATAAAAAGTATTCAAAGCAAAATCGCAAGTGGTGTGAATACTTTTCTAGGTGTTAAATATGGACATGTGGGGAAGTATAGATAGATGCAATAGCTATATATCCAAATATTTATGTATTCAAAAATATAATTAACATGATACACTAATATTTAAGCTGTAGCTGTAGGTGTATGTTATAACAGGGTGGGCAAAAGACAACACAGGTGTTAAGTACCAGTTCATGGTCTGCATTTGCTATTTGCTGAAGTTGTCAGAGGTGTTGGTTGAACTTTTGATGATCACTTTTGTACATTTGTTAAAACAGTAAATATTCTATGAAGTGAGTTTTGACTGCTATTATGCTTTGTTAGTCCAGTTTTTTAGTGTTTGATATATAAATTACTAAGTACAGAAGGTACAGATCACAGAAAATACAGCCAAACAAAGAATGTGAATTTTAGACAGAAACCAAAGGATAAAAACCAAGGAGAAACAAAGCCTTACAGATATGGACGGGTTAGCTTAGCTTACAGTGTAAGAGCATCACAATGCCGTAACATGCAAGGGTTGATAGAGCACCCTGTGTCTCTAGTACAAGGAGCTCCTAGGTTAGAAAAAGATGAGTTATAGAGCTCTTGTTTTATGCATTAGCAGTTTAACTCTTCGAGTGATTGTGCCGAAGGTTTAATTAATAACTGACCACTGGACTAAATGTGTAAACATGGGAGGGGACTGTATTAGGGAATACATGCCCTCAGTTTTCAAACACTGAATTCTTATATCTTAGGACATAAACTAATAACTTATTATAAGGAAAAAGTTGTTGTTTAGTCTGGTTGGAAAGATCTTTAGAAAAAATATGAACATTGCTAAACAACTGCCGGAAACATAATGATACAATGTAGCAAGAAGAACAAAATCTTCGATTCTAAATCACAAAAACTATATACAATTGAGTCTTACTAACTAGAATAAGCTACTAACAAGCTGTGTTTTTCAATTTTGACCTTTTTTTTTAGATAATAAGACTTTAGGGAAAGATAAACTTCACTATTATAGTACAAAGAGCTCTGGAAGCAGCTGCCTGAGCTGTTGGTTCATTTGTTTAAAAATCTAACAGAAAACTTCTCAAAGTCGTGACCACTTAGAGAAACAAGAAAGCTGTACTGTCAAAGAGTACGAGCAGTTACCACAAGAATCACAAGCAATGACTGAAAAACACTTAACAGGACATTAGCAACACCACAAGTTGACTCAACACCTCTGACATTAACACAGTGCTGTGAGTTTCACTTAACTACAGTTTACAGCGGGGTAATTTATTGTGTTTCCCTTCCATGACACGTGCACACTCATACCTGGTGATCTCAGCATGGCATGGTGAAGATTCATGGGTTCCACAGTCGTTGTCATGGTGACAATACCGTCCGTGTTTTCACCGTCTGCCTCCAGCAGGCTGCTTTGTGTCAGAGCCTCTCCTGTCAGTCGCAGACACACAACAAACCATTAGTGTAAAAACAGATAGAGGCATTCTGAACTTAATCAACAAACTAAAAAATTGATATTTAAAACTGAAACCTGCATGCTGTTAACTTCCTTTCTAAGGTACCTTTTTGACTCTTGTACCAGGCTGTAATTTCCTGCTTGTTGTGGAACTGGAGTCATTCCAACACAGTCGATTTAATAATTCATCCAATATAAATAACACTCAAACTACCCCACTGTTGAGAAGCTGCATCTTCCTTTGCTCAGCTTTTACAAAAGACCAGCCTCTTTGGGGAGGCTGACCCGAATAAATCTGCAGTTTATAATTAGAGCTTTGGCAGCGTTTCCTCTGTGGTGATTCAGCTGCCGTGCTTCCCACTGCTAGAGAAATGTGACAAGGAGGCGAATGCTCTGTCTGCTTTCATTGTTCCACAGGTAGAAAACCCAATTTAAGCTGATTTTATACAATTAGACCATATGTTGGAATGCTCAGAGCTTGCAGAGAGATGCTTTTAATTTGACGAGGTGCTAAAACTGATGCTAAGAATAGACACGGGAGTTAAATGGAGTAAGTTTCTCACAGCTGCAGTGGGAAATCTACTCAAGTATCTACTTATTTAGCACAGAACTATGGAAGGTGAAGCAAAAAGACTTTTGAGTAACTGTGCCATTTTAACTTGGTGATTACATACTTTTCAAATGAATCTGACCCCATCACAAGTACCCAACAGGCCTATTTCTGCGACAGAGTTGTGCTGTCTCTGCTTTTCCAGAGATATGTGCGGACTAGAACTATTCAGCTATTGGCCCCGAAGAATAAAAATTTAAATGATGAATTTTTAAGTTTCAAAAAGGTATTAATAATTCAAGCAATGTTCCTAAATGTAACTTAGACCAACACCATTTCCATGCACATTTTAAAATGTATGGGCTGCTTGAAGCTACATAATCCAAGGATTAGCATAACCACCTACTGCACTGTGTGTGTGTGTCTGTGAGAAAAAAGAAACTGTGTTAGGGAGAAGGACCTGTTTCTCTGCTTTCATTACTGAGCCCTTCCTCTCCGTGCCTCTTCCTCATGTGGACGTTACGGCTGCCGGACTGAGAGAAAGTCTTCCCACAGATCCCACAGTGATGAGGCTTCTCACCTGGGAACGCACAGCCACAAAACACAGAGGGATGTTCTTTCCTGTGATCCTTTCTGAACTGATACAGGGATGCATCTTATCAAGGGACAGGATGATGTGCTGTATCTGAAGCACACTAATTACCAAAAAAAAAAAAAAAAAAAAAAAAAAAAAAAAAAAAAACCCCTACGGGTTACAGGGTTAAAACAAAACCAAAATTAAAAACCAATTGTTTTGGTTAAATGTAAAAAACCCCAAAGGTTCGCCCACAACCAAATG
>JAQNCA010000012.1:7575382-7589041 GCA_029783725.1 Acanthurus tractus
GGAGGTTGAACTAACTGTTGTGCAAATGTTAATAGTGATGTGAGAAATGCACCAAAGCGACCGAGAAAAACTGTAACAGCATGAGTGTGGACTAGTAAACATGAACATACGACAGAAGATGCAGATTTAAAATATGGATATTAAAAAAAAATACTTCAGTTTTATTATGAACAAAATAAACATATCTTTTGTTTTGATTCAAAGATGCAACACACACACACACACACACAGCACAGTCATAGACACGATGTCTGTATAGATGCAAGATCTGAATGAACTCTGGATGCTACAGTATGTTAAGTGAGTTAAGTGCCTCTCTGATGGCTACAGTCAGATCTAATAACTGTCCTTCATAGCAAAGTCAGGTGGAGCTTGTCAGAGCTTATTTTAATAATAAAGGGTTGAAAGCAATGAAACATTGATCCAAATCTAAAGGAAACCTACAAAGCATATATTAGTATTAGTATAATTTTGCAGTGGACAGCACTCCTTAAAATTACTGTAAGAGATAAGTACCTTGTTCTTTGAGATATTTAATAACCAAGAACTGTTTTTACTTTTTGTATAGTTGTTTTTTCAAATGGTAATTTACCTTTTACTTGAATCAGTTTTAATGGGAGTAACTGTACTTGCATTCTACCCACCATTGCTCTTACAGTGATCAACACACTCTAAGGTACCATGTTGGTGTTTTGAAATACTGACAGTGGAGATGTCAAATGTTTGTGATTTTGTCCTTCTGCAACTGAATACTAAGTGGCTCACAACAAGGGAGAAAATGCTGTTGATTACACAATCCAAAAAATTACTAGTGGTATTTGGTGACATGCATTAACACAGTAAATGAGTAAGCTTTAAATACAGCCGCTAGTGTTTCGGCCTGTGGTGAACAGGGCAAAAAGCAGTGAGCATCTGCTGACCTGTGAGCTCCAGCGGGCTGCACAGCGAGCTCTCAGCCGGAGCCAGCAGAGGCAGGCAGGAGTGTTTGGACTCTGAGTCCTCCAAGCCCTGTACCAACGGGATGGACGCGTTCTGCACAAACTGCACCAGAAGCTGAGGGGAGAAAAGAAAAGGAGCCCCAGCATGAAATCAAACAGTAAGGACAGGACGCTCTAGTCCACTGCCTGAGACAGGGCTTTAAAATGATAAGATTACCTCTGGTTTGGAGTCAAGCTCATCAGAAAGCATGGGTCACCCTGTGTGGAGCCTGTAGAAAAACAGGGCAACACTCATCCATCAAAAGCACCCGAATTTGCAACGATTGGCCAAAGTCCAGTCAAAGCAACACTTACCTCAAAGCTGACCTACAAAATGTGGGATTCTCTGTCGGTCACAAACACGGGGTACAGGTCATCTCTGAGTCAAACCCATCGCACAATCTGTGGTCAAACAATGATACCAAACGTCACAACATGAAGTCACTATCGTTATATGTTCCGCTTTTGTTGTGGAGTGAGTCACATGTAGTCAGCTACAAGTTTGACAATTTTAATAAGAATATTTATAGGAACGTAGTTAAAGAACGACAGCTTTAAGCTAATCTTAGCAGTTGTTGTTTTGGATAAAACAGATGACAGACTGCGTTGTTAACTTAGCTAGCAGGGTTAGCAGTTAACAAACTAGCTACCGGGGCTACGAGACTGATGTCGGCAAACCGGTGTCAAAATATGGCCGGCAACGGCACCGAGTACATTCATTAAATACTATTGAAATTGCAGTTAAGCGAAACAAACTCGTTTACCTCGTAACAGTTGTGCTTCACAGCTAAAGCGTGTGAACAGATATATAGTTGTCCCAAAATAGAAGAGCAGGTTTGTTCTACGGAATCTGTGATGGTACAATGTTAGAACACTTCCGCGTTATACACAGAGGGATCCCTTGTCATCGATGCCACCTAGCGGTCAAACTGTTAACGACATTATACTGCTAAACAAAAATCTTTCAAAGGAATTTGAGGCATTATTGATTTTGGTGAATAACTACCGAATTTAAAGAAAAGAGCAGTGAATCAATCTTCAATTTTTCATTAGATCTTCTCTTATTTTATATTTGAGGAGGTAGAGAAGGGAGACATCATCTCTCTGTTTTTACTGCAGTGCATTTGCCTCAACAAAAAAATTATAGTGTTCCACCAAGAAGCATTGCTGAATGTACTGCAGTTTCTTTTAACAATATCCCTTTAATTAATGCTAAATTAAGGATGGGTGCATTAGTGAGATTAAATGGTTAATTGCTTGTATGTTGACACATAAAGTAAAACAAATTGCATGTTTACCACAAGTGTGAATACATTTTTTTAAAGTTATTAGTCAGTTTGAATCAAATTAAGTCCATTAATATGACTCTGGGGTATTTTATAACAAGCCAAGAAACTTCAAACAAAAGATAAGAAATAAACTTCCTGACTGTGACAGCAGAGTAATACATGCATGATTGAAGTTACTGCTCCTGAAGTATAATCTCTTGTTTGCAAAACCCACACATTCTTCACAATGTTTGTGCTATCTTTTAGTGCTTTAAGAGCAAAGGGCTTTGAACCTCTCACTTTCTCTGTTACCATGATGAGAGACTGAAGTGGGAGAACAGTTTTCCTCTTTTCCATCTCTGTCCAAGAGTCAATACTTAATGCCCCTTCTCCTGACACAACTAAAAAGTGTTGTGATCTCACTTAATACTCTCAAGACGCGTTACCACTCATTTGGATAGACCACTGTAAAAATAAGGAGTGAAACATCATACCCAACAAGAACACTTTCTTTGGAATAACATTTATTACACAAGCAATGAATCTGTAACTTAAAATGTACAAAAAGAGCCCTAATGCACAATACATCAAAAAAGTTCTCAATCTTAGTATATTGATCCTTGATTGGTATAGCTGAAGTATTGACAACTGTAAAGTTCTACTTTTCCAGATATTTAAAACTTTAATGAAACTGACGTTTTGGTAAATCCCCCTCAGCGGCAAATCCAATGAAGATATTGACAGCTTTCAGCATTTACAGTTTTTGCTTTTATATTACAGAATTTAAAAAAAAAAAACAAAAACAGCAAGCCACAATACATTCAGTCTGCCTGACTCTACAGAAGGAATTATTTGGGCTAATGATCACTTTATCAATTGCTACTGCTGGTGCGCTACAGAGACATTTAGATAAAACAATCACAATCATTTGCACAAACATTTTCAGCATCTTTAAAATGACTGAAGGCAGACTGAAATGCTTTGATAAGACAATGCTGCCAACATTTCAACGGCAAACTCAAAGTCCAGTGTTATAAAACTACAGATTTGGTGTCCTACTGTGCATAAAGCAAAGAAATAAAAACAAATAAAAAAAAAACCAAGATGAAACTAAACAGTATATAGGCTTTTTCAATTAACTTGTTTTGCTTTAAAAGTTGAGACAGAAATTTGCACTCACATAACATGATCACAGTCACGACGACAGCAATAACAATCTATGACACAGCATGTAGTATATATAATAGTGGCACCAGAGACTTATGGTTTGATACAGTTAAGTAAAGAGTCAATCACACAGACGAGATCAAAAAGAGTCACAGCAGTGTGAATCGATGTAAACAAAATCAAACTTTAGATTAGTATGAGCTGATGCTGAGTGCTCCCTAATGAATAATTGTGCTGTCATAAAAGCTGATGGCAGTAAACAAAAAAAGCTCTCTGAAAGATGGACACGATCATTGTTGTGCTATTATCAGCCAAAACATCACTGATCCTTTTGATGTTTCAGTACCATCATCTATTCGCCGGCAGTGAACCAGAAACAGAACAGTAAGATCTCATTTCAGCAGGTCATTTGATTATTTTTAAGATTTAAACTCTACAGTGACCTGTTGAGATTTATACCAATGCTGTTCAAAGAAAATAACATCTGTCTGTGCATCTGATTGAGAAGATGAATACAAAAATTGTATTAATCTAGAGTTTAATAAAATCTATTGTTGGTCAAAAGAATTAACTAAAGAAAAATAAGCATTGGTGAGGTCTTGACTCCTCTAACAAAACAGCTCAAATAAATTGTCTTTTTTTCCGGTTGAAGAAAAAAGATCATGTAAGTGCCAGCAGTCTTGCTGCCGTCCTTGTGCCAGTGTCTTCATAAGGCCTTCATTAAGGACACATGGTGTTACAACAAATTACAGGGCTGATTCTGTGACAACAGCACATACAACATAACAATTTGAAAAGACTCTTTTTCAAATAGTAATAATTACAGAAGCCAACTGTGGCTTCTGAAACCTCATCACAAGGTTTACGCACTTTGTAAGAGACGCATGGTCATGACATGTACAACTAAAAATTCAATTATTTCTGCAATTTTCATTTCTGATGTTTGGAAAACACAATTAACACTGACAAAAAGACATTTAGGTCCACTGTAAATTAACTGAGTCCCCTGAATCAGTTGGATAAAAATAGTACATTCAACATGCTTTTTTTTAAAACTTTGTAATGAAGAGAAATCCACAATGTCATTGTTACATGACTGACTGAATATTGCCAAAAACTTGTGTGTCTGCTAAAACAGAGCCGGCCTTGTTGCACTCGTTAGCTTGAATTACACTTGTGGGAGGACACAAGGAGCCCATTTAGGATGCAGGGAAAGCAGATGACAGATTTACACAAGTCAAGACTTCAGCATGGAGCCATTTTAAAGTTTTAAAGTTAAGTTTTTAAAGCAAGACTCAGTCAAAATGCAACCATGTCCCCAAAAAATAATCAAATCTGTTTTGGTAATGTCTGAGAGTGGAAACACAATAATTGATTTACAGTGTTTATTGTTGAAACACATGATTCTAATCTGCTACTTTATCTTCCTCAGAGCTGAAATTTCTACTGATTAATTGTGACTGATGAAGAAATAAATGTTGATGTATCAGTCTGTTTGTAAGATAAAAACTAAAGTTAATCTGTGTTAATCGTCCTCCAAAGGCTATGACATCCATTCATAAGAACAATTCATTCACAAAAGCACCCAAACTACAGTTTCTGTGACAAAGACTTCCATACATTTCATCACAGAACACATGACCCTAACAGGTGTGCACAACTTTTTTTTTATAACTTATTTGTACAAATAAGTACGTTCATACGGGCTAAGACTGCAAAAGCAGACTTTAAGTGATTGCTTGAGATGTTCATCATGAACCATTTTAAGTCAACATAAGCACAGCAAGTACATTATAACATAATTATTTTTATATAATTAAAGACAAAATATGCAAAAATCTGTCTTACATGACAGAAACTGCCAGTAAAGAAAAACATTAGACAATGTATTTTTAATGCACAGCTATATTATAGGAGTGGTTCTCAGACTTTCTGTAATACCCCCCAGCAGGAGCCCAAAACTTCTATCCCCCAGCCCAAAATTAATATCAAGCATAAACAATAACAAGGTAAGCAACTGGTAAAAAAAAAAAAAAATTTACAAGATATTTTTGTGAAATAAAGTTCTTCCGACCCCCCCCCCTCGTACAGTGGCTCCTTGGCCCCTGGAAATTGAGAACCATCTCACTATTGAGATACTATGTATACACTGGTAGTGTGCTTATGTTGTCTCACAATCCACTTCAAGTGCTGCAACATAAACAAAGTTTAGCAGTCTGCCCTGAAATGAACCTTTGTAGCTGCCATTTAGTTCTGCCCAGAAAATGCTTCAGAGCTACTCTCAGATTTTTTTAGTGCAAATGCAAAGTTCTGTGACACACACTGAGTTTGGATATTAAGGCCATCATTTCTGAACATCAACAAAAAATTAGTGAATTGAACAAAAACCTGGGGCTTCATCAAGAAAACCTGACTTGATGGTAATCCAAAAAATGAACAAACAACCCCCTTATCCCATGTTCACACAATTAATATTTTATAAAGACAAAAGTAGAAAGAAACTTCAAACAGATCATTTCTGCAATTAAGTTAGATAATATTACATTAAATTACATCCATGCCTTATAAAAAAAAAAAAAACAGAACTACAAAAAACAAACAAACATAGAGAAAAACAAAAACAAAAAAGTTGCAGATAAGTCACTAAAAAAATTTGGTTGGACTACAGGAAGCACAACTTACCCACCCTGGGATGTTATTTTGGAAGCATCTAAACGGCTGTCAAGAACGTTACTTCCAGCCAGTTTGCACTGTATCATAGCTGCCATCAACATGCTAGGAATGCTTAACTTGAAACCGTCAATGAGCTGAGCCAAATCTTTCATTGCACATTTCAAACTCTAGCAGGAACTAAGGAGACACTTCAGGTATATGTTTGTCTAGTTTAAGATGCTGACTGCAAAGAGGCCCAAGACACATTCAGTGTGACATGGGAATATTTAGTTTAGGTTTATTTTTAAGTAGGGCTTTACGAGGTAATTATTAATAGTCAGTGTATTACATATAGTACATGGTAGTCAATACAAGCCTGGTCTGATGAATGCTAAACATAAACTGCTGTGGATTAGAAGAAGGTAGCTACCTAAAAACACCCACCTCAAAGCACATAATTTAAAATATTTTTCTGTGCTTTACCTTGCTGTCAGACAGCCAATTCTGACAGGAACAGATCATGTTATATCCATCTACACTCTCTTCAAAGCCACCAGATTTCTTTGTAAAAGACAGTAATTTTATTGGGCAGAACGTGGGAGTTGCTGGTTCTGCAAGGTAAAATTACTGCTGTTGTCAAAGGAGACGGTGGCCTTGGAGAGATCGATGTAAAAGCTTCAGTTTACTGCTGGAAAGGACTGTGTGACGGCAAGGTAAAGCTGTGCATATATTCTAAACAAAGCATTCACTTCAACTGATAATGATGTTTTATGGTGGGAATGTTTTGACTGCTTATCCCATTCACAGTAGTTCATTGCTGAGCTTTCTTTTCAGTACTCTTCCTACTAAACCGTCTACTGTAGACAGTACAGTGGCTATTGATATGTACCTCATACAACCCCGCTGAAAAAAACTCCAACCTATCCCTTAACGTCTGTCTTACTCTTCCTTAATGTCTGTTTTAATCTTAAGTCTTTCATAATTTGTAACTCCTGCATCAAAAAATTTAGATTGTGTACACACTGACTGTTAAGTCAATGTCTTCACAGCAGCACATCAGGTTTAGTGAGCATAGCTTATAAAACTAATATGGCATTAATGATTTAAAAAATTGTTGAAACAATGTAAGTACTAAACTGATTCAATTTAGGATATTCTGTTTTCAGAATTAGTAGTAAAACTACACTGTTAAAAGTCAAAATATCCAGTTTTAGGGGATTTCTTCAAGCTTTTAGTCCATATTGTGCATTCAGTAATAAAAATAGTCTTGTATTTGTTCATTCCTTCATACCGTCCAAATCTCCCAGGGCTTTTGGGTATTGATTGCTAATAAGCAAAAGATTTCTGTGCAACAGAGTAGCAGTTTCTGTGGAAGAGATCAGGTTCAATATGTCAGACCAGTGATCTGTGGCTGTAGCCTTGATTGTCCTCGGGTCAAAGATACACCAAGTCGGCAGTTGACCGGGCTGCAAGTGTGTGGCTGACAATCGCTGATTGTTTCTACAGCATTTCCCTTCTCTATTGGTACAAGTCAGAACTTCTCTGTGGCCATTTGAATGAGCCTGTCATATCATTGAAGCAGGCAATTAAAGAGAATTCTCTGACAGACCGAGCAAATCATAATCTTACTGATTCATTGTGGTTTCTTCTTGTTTTTCACTTCCAATTTTCAATTTCCCACAAGCTCAAGACCAGTCTTACAATAATCAGGGTGCAGCATAGCAAAGTATAATGTTCACTTAAAGTTATACCGATTTTCTCAATATTTAATCTGAGCATACAATGAGACTATTTTCACAAATTCTGTGGCACAAAAATTGGAGGGTAGTTTGCTTTGCTTCTCTTTCCCTGATATTTCCTGGATTATAAGCACTGACTGTTGACTAAACTCTTCCTCTCACACAGGTGCAGAACATATGTGCACGTTGGCGGTCAAATGGTCACAAGCTTTAGTCTTAGTCTTTAGTCTTTAGTACAATAAGTTCACGTGCAACCTTTCACAGAAGAGAGAAGGGAACAAAATTTCTTTATCTGCACTAAATCTTCGAGGCCGGGTTGGTGTGTCAGGGCCCTTAGGCAGTTGGCAGCCAAAATGTAGGCCACAGCACACTGTCTGAGAAAGAGTTCGTGGGTGGGTGCGTATTGTGGAGCGAATTACTTTCGGTCCATCTGGCTCTGCACGCTCCAACCCCCACCCCAAGTCCTCCTTTCCCCATCTCAGTTTTAAGGATTACTATCGAGCAGTAGTCTAGGTCTAATCTGCCTTTAAGCTAGCCTGAGCAGCTCTTTCCCTATCTTTCTCCCTGTCTTCCTCCTGAAGACTGGCCTGCAGCTTCACACAGATGCTAGTGTCACAGCTCACCAGAGCCTGAAGAAAGAGGTCTGTATGTTCTTTTAGCTTGTCTAGGTCGCTCTGGGTGCGGCGGTTCTGCCGGTGAAGCTCCTTGGTCCGGAGTGCAATGTCTAGCAGGCCAGATTTGCTCAAGATGTTGTAGGTGTTGTAAAAGCGCTTCCTCTTTGTATCGGCATCGCTATCACTGTGGTTATGTTCTCCCGGTGAGCTGCTCCCTTGGTTGGCCTCCTCAGGAACAGAAAGTGTCTGGTTTTTGGAGCCAGTGGTGTGGGTAAAAGACAGAGAGGTGGTGAACTCTGACTGGCTGACGGTCGATGAAGGCCCATCCCTGGCAGGACTACTGCTGGCACTGACATCCGAGAGAGAAAGTCGGCTCTGGAGCAGAGGGGATGCAGCACTGGGGCTGACAGTAAAACTGTGAGTGGTAGGGCCGGAGTTACTGGTACCACCACACAGACTTCTCTGCTGCTTCTCTCTCTGACAGTGGTCCCGCTGGTTAGAGCTCAAGCTGTTGCCTCTCTCTGACCCTGAAGAAGATGAGGAGGTGGAGGAGGACGAGGATGCAGTTCCTCTCCCTGAGGAGCTGGAACTGTCTCCAGGATGTGGAGCAATCTTGGGGTACGATTTCAGGATTGGAAGATAATTCTTAGGGCGTCTGTGTCTAGAGGAGGCCTCTTTGGAGGCAGGGGAAGCTTGACGAGAGACTACAGGCTGAAGGAAGACCACCTGAGGCTGCTGGACCACAGGTTGAACCACCTCGACTGTGGGACTAAACCCCCAGGGTTTCAGAGCAGGAGGATTATCTCCAGGCTGCAAAGGCAACAAAGTCAAAATTAAGAGCTTTAAAATTAAAGTCCCTCATGGGCACTTCTTTATTCAACAGCTGTCACATGACAGTTTGTGGTTGTATCAATTTAAAGGGACTCCGGTTTGCAGTGTAGTTTTATAGACATCATTGTTTAACCACAGAATTTTATTACACATCCATATGTACATTCGCTCTCCTTATCTCTGGAGGGACGAAAATGACTTCTCTACACCAATTTCATTGCATTAATATTCCCAGCCCTCATAAAGATGACTGGCCATCCCGTGTTTACCAAGCCTATAGGAGGTTCAGATGACTTGCTAAAATGTGCAGTCCACTCATTCAGGTAAACAGCTGAACAGACTAAGTTTAGACTCACATCATTGTGTTGGTTAAAATGGGGCAAACTATCGCTAATGTGAAGAAGTCTACAAGTTACAATAATTTTAATAAGGAGAGCACTTTAAATGCCATTGCATTAAAAAACACTAATAAAATTCAATCAAATCAAGGAAAATGAAAAGATTTAACACACACTAGATTGATACTACTGAATAATAAATTGATAAAATATTAATAGATAAAAACATGGTATAAACCCCGGTCATTAAATTGTACAATTAAAAAAATTAATGCTTCTCATTACAAGTAAATCCGCTGCAGACAAACATAGGAGAGATACAGCCTACATGTTGAGCCTATGATGGATCCAGACTTTGACATATCAACAGTTCGGAATGGTAGACATGTTCCATATGTTTATTTTGTTTGTTAGCTTCTTACCTTGTAACATGCAGTGGATGACATAGCATCAATGGTTGTACTAATGCAAACTCTCCAGCTCTGTTTAAACAGGTCCACTTCTTGTTGTTCTCTCACATTTCTTTGCCTGTTATTCACTTTTGAATTTGCGACATACCAAATTTAGCTTGACCTATATTGCCTTGAATCACAGATTTGAGAGCACAGACATCCCTCCATGACTCTGTATGAATTTTGACAGATTGTTTTGGGTGACACATTCCAGACAGCTGTGACTGGACTGTGGAGACACATTCAAGTTAAACACAGGCGCTATCAAACTGGACAACAACTCTTCTGCTATGACCTGAACACTGCCTGAAGTTAAAAGGTTAAGGACTGACCCTGAGTGCAAACAGAGAACCTGTTCATCAACAAATATAATGTCATTTATTTAGGTCTATGTTAGAGAGCTAAGATTTTGTTGTGTAGAAGCAATGTACCTGCTTGAGGAGGACGTTGTTCATGATGATCATGGGAGAAATAGGAGAGTAGGAGCCCCCCACCACAGCCAGCTGAGAGGGCTGGGGCCCTGAACTAGAAGTCTGGGGTCCCTGCTGCACAACCGGGCGAGGTGAATCCTCTGAGTCTGTGGTGTCCATAGTGCTCATATGCTCTGAGCTTGCATCTGTGGAACAGGGGGTGAGGTAACTGACGTTTAATTAAATTAAACCTTATCATCAAAGAGCAAAACAAAATTGTGGTCATTGCAAGGACAAACCTGAGAATCCAGAGTCTCTCTCTGAATCAGCCCGGGAGTCTCCAGACTTCATGATGCGTGGTCTACTTGCTGCCCTTGAGTGACTCTCTGCCTTCCTCTTGGTACTCATCTTCTTTCCTACTGTATTAGCAATGCCCTTGCCTTGCCAACCTCTCACAGCAACTTGATCAGCAATTCAAAAAGATGAGAATCAAAACTTCACTAAATAGCATGAGGAGAGGATGAGGAGACTTTTATTGTCAATGAAATGTAATAGAGTTCAAAGAATATGCTCTCAGTTGAGTGCTGACAGTACATCTAACTAACGTTACACACTAAACTTCCCCCAGTTTCCTGAGGTTACTGTATTTGCATAAAAACGCCAAAACTCAACGCAGTAACACATGCAATTTTGCTAAAGTACAAAACTTGAAGTATTAAGTTGGTATTAGTATATGCTAAGATTAAATCTTACATCAACTTTGTATAAGATTAAAAAGCAACATTATTCAACTAATGTAAATGTGCATATTAACTTTTGATTTAAAAATGATTACTAGCTTAAAGTAACTGAAAACTTGAAGGATACAATAACAGATAGCACTTCGTATAGCTACGTATTGCGCTGATGCTATCGTTAATTTTTTTTACGATAACCGTTACGATCCCATGAAACGCGTACGATCAAATACACGTTCACAGAATATACATAAACAACACAAAAAACGTACAAGAAACAGATAACATGTGCGCACTTACTTCCTGGCGCTGTTAAAACGACGATTTCCTCCAAGCTGATGGAAGCGATGCGGGTCGTGTTATCTGCTGTTGTCTCGGCGACTTCTTTTCCTTGGTGTGGCTGTTGCTGCGACAGCCCAGCTAACTCTTCATTGTCTAGAACTCGGTGTTCCACGGTACAACACACGAGACAGTCCGCCCCTCCCCTGTTCCTCGGTCACATGCGGAGCACGGTGGCAACGGCCGTTAACAGTCGCAGTCAAAACGTCCTCTGCCAGCGTCAGAAGGAAAAGTGGGATACTGGTGAATCGTGAGCTTTTGTTCATCTAGTGACAATAACCCTGAAAACGCAAGGAACTAGGTTTTCGTTATAGACATTCTGCCATATTTGGTAGCTAAGGGCGTAGCCTTGTCTGGAGTACAAGACACGTCACGTTCTGACGCGTATATACGTCCGCCCACTGGACAGAGATCCTGGCTTCTGATTGGCCAGCGAAACCAGCAGCTGAAAAACGTGACGACAGCTAGATGTGTGGCAAGTTGGGACATTATGTTCGCCGTGCAGTTGGGAGGTGTACAGTACAGTGCAGGCATCTCAAATGTACTGTCCGGAAACCTAGTGACGCTAGGTTTCAGGCGTAATGTTCTTGTGTATTACATAATAGCTTGGCTGGCCTACAGCTAACCCAAGCAGAGCAACTCTTTCTTTTCTTTTTTTTTTTGCTGCTGCTGCATGTTTTGAGAAGTAAACACAACGCTGCCACACAGAACAAAACGTCCTCACAACGTGCAGGCATGCGGCTCTTAACTACAGTGGCCACTTAACTGTGTTTCCATGCCTGCACACAAAATGGAGGATGAGGTGACAAAGTTTCTGATTAAAGTGCGCAAACATGCCTCGGGAAGAAAGACAAAAAAAAAAAAGCTCAGAACAGGATGAGAGAAGCATGAGAGACCTTTCACATACTAGTAGTTCCTGATGGCACTCCTTTGAAATCTATGAAACAAAACCAGCCAAGGCTTCTGACTCTGACTTAGACATCATATTTAATTATTGCTTCACTTCATGAAGTTGTCTAGCCAGCCTTATCAACTTGTTCAAATAAATGTTGTATGAGATAGCTGTAGAATTCAACCACGCCTTTATCATTTTACATGTCTCTGAAAGGCAGTGAATGTCATATAAACCTATGAACAACAAAAAACCTGTGTGAATTGTTAACAATGTCTTTAAAGAGCCCACAGTGTCCTCCTGTTAATCCATCCTAATAGTTTACCAATGTAAGTGTAGAAAACACAAAGGTTCCTTGCGTTTGGAGTAAATTTTATTTCACAAACTTATCATGTCCTAAGACAGAGTAAACAATGTTTAAATCCTGAAGAAAGCCATATAGATGCATCCCAATGTGCACCAGCAAGGAGTATGTTTCATATCAGTCATAACAACAGTCCATTTGCCAAAGTTACACTAAAAATCAAGTCACGTAGCAGGTCTGTGGCTTATGTTGTTGCCATTGATCTAACAGGTAACACTTTTGTATAGACAGAGGCCTTGGTCCTTCACCCTGGAAGCTCTAGTATAACTATACCCATTCTGAAAGTTTTCTATCCCATGTCTAGTTTAAAAAGCTCACACAAAAGATATAAGATTTTTAAAACATTGATTTTGGTCTGTAAAAAACAGCAGTTATAGAGAGATAATTTAAGATATATAGAGTATGCAGATAGGGTTGATTGCTTTGATAATAAATCAAAAGCGAATAAACTGGTCTGTACCAATGTTTGACGGCTGCACTGGAATGGAAATATATATAGACAGAAGATGAATAGTTGGACGATACTTTCACAGATGTGCTGTAGTTCACCACTTCTCCAAATTCAGTCCTGGCGTGTGAATCAGTGAAGGTTTATCTTGTTTTGAGGGAACTGGCACCTGAAAATAAGAAAATATATAAAGAAATTCATATTGGTGTTACAATAAGTCCATGACATGCATTTGTGTACATTTTGTAACCAACATTGTTTTAGTTCCCCAAATGTTATTTTAATTTCAAATCGTCTGACAAAGCGCTAAGGCCTTGGAGTTATCGGTATTAATTATTGCATATTGACCATACATCAGGGGTTCTCAACTGGTCTCACCCTGGGACCCACATTTTCCAATGGTCATTAAGTAGCGACCCACTTTTACAGAA
>JAQNCA010000012.1:7589473-7603582 GCA_029783725.1 Acanthurus tractus
CCATACATTATTAATGAGTTCCATTTAGCTGGTCTTGTTGCTGGGTCCATCCCTCCATCAAACGAATTAAGGATATTTATTCAGAGGCAAGAATGTGTCTAACAGTATTCAAACCCAATTCAAACACCAAATTAGCTAAATTGGTTATATAATATTTTTCTGTGCTTTCAGTGTTACAGTAGCCAAAAGACAATTCTAATTGGCTTGCTCTACTGCATTGCTCAATCAAATTAAAACATTAGAGAAACAATAAAAAGTACCTGTTTCATGTTTTATAGCACTTACATAAATTCTCTTAGCAGAAACCACATGAAACCTCAAAATCTTGGTTCCAGAATTAAAATACTTTATTGATCCCAGATGGGAAAATGCTCAAATGCTGCTTTTTTTTGCGTTCAGTTTGATCCTGAGACATTAATTAAAAAGTAATGACTGCAACCTCTTTCTTTTTCTATAAACAGATGATTTTTGGGTAAAAATGATCTACACCTTTAGTGAGTTGAACTGCTTTTTTTACTGACAGATTAGCTTCCTTATTGTGTGAGCTTTTTACTATTTTCAAGCTGCAAGTTGACTTTGATGGTTATAAGACCCACTAATGTGCAAATCATCACCAAAATGATAATTCTGACACTTACATGGATGAACTGCAGAGCAGATCTGCAGGGTACAGGCTCAGGGGCCTGTGGGGTCATAGGTCCCCTAAGACTGAGCCACTGTGTGAAGTGACATTTCACTTTGCAGCATGAAAAGGCCAAATGTTCTTCAGTACAACTGAAGTAAAGTCCTAAACATTCACTTTGGGGCTGCAACAAGTAATGAGAAATCATGAAGCCATCAAAGCGAATGTTTATTCCCTCAAGTTTAATGTAGGAAGTTTTACTCCATCATGCAATCATCAGCATCATACAATTTAGGTCTCCTGAATCTGCAGGAGGAAATTAAAAAACTCTGCAGCTGGGTGGTCCCTTCACCACCAAAGATAATGAGGAGGGTCCTGAGCTATAGTTTACAAATAAATAGCAGCAAAGACAGGTCATGTTTCAGCATCAGGTTTGAGCTTGATCAGACAGCAGCCCAAACATCAACAAGGCCACACAGGTTTCTACACTGTTGATAAAATATTTAATGTGGAGGGACTTACAGACCACCGGTGAGCACAGCCTCACCCCACAATGACCTCAAGTCCAACGTCTGACTTTATGGATGGATTTCTTTTTACTTAAACTCTTTAACGCTGCTCCTCTTTATATAAGAGGATATAGTAAAAGCCTTATTTGTTCATTTTGTTACCAAAAGCGAGAAGTTGTCTACGTCTCAATGACTAAGCCAGTGTTGATGCGCTTGGTACTTATTATGAGGATTTTTATTGAATTCTTAAAGGATATGTTCACTTAAACAACACTAACATGCTCATAAACACATGGATGTCATTGCAGTTGTTACTGGAAGGTTTTCCCCACATGTGAATTAAATGTAAGTAGGAGGAAGCAAAATCGATCTTTATTTTGTATGAAAATAAATTCTCAAGTTCAGCAGACACTAATAAAAGTTTTAACCAGTTTGAGTCAGACAAATAAAGTGGATATCTTAAAGTCTTTTCAGTCTAAAGTTCTTTCCTCGCTGAGTTGAGCTGTGAGATAGTCTGACAAAGAGTTTTCTCTTTGCACTTAAAAGTTTAACCAAGGATAGATACCCAACTGATTTGACAAACTCAGACTGCTTGAACTACATATAGCATTAGAGTTCAAATTTGCACAAAAGAGAGATTGTGGATTTTGTTCCTCACAGCATACATTAGGATCTTTTTTACAACAATGACTACAGCACTTTAACTGGTACAATTTACACATGGATAAAATTGGTGTTTTACGATAGACTTTGAGAAATTCAGTCAACCCTTGATGCTACAATTCCACTATCAGCTAGAAAGTGTCTCTGCCTGCTAAATGGCTACGTCTCAGCGTCTCCAGTCCCCACACAGACTTGCTATTGCAGTCTTCAAGCTTAGGTAAAGAGACAACCCTAATGGCATCAGGTTTATTTACAACAGATTTAGGCAGAGCCCTCTTAAGGAGAAGGACATTCTGTTTATTTTATGGTTTCACAGGCAGAGTAGCACTTATAATCCCTGAGAAATTTTTATTCATCAATAATTCATCATATGTAAAATCTATGGAGTGGCTCTTTTAACAGATCCACTTAAAACACTCAATAAATCTGTTTTAGTTTTAAACTTTTAAACCTCATAATGTAGCCTTTTTTAGTACCCATTATCTGTTTTGAGCATCTCATTCTTTATGGCAAAGCCTTCGCTGTCCACTAATAAATTGGTTACACAACAATTTCCCTTGTCAAACAAACAGAAAGAAGACAGAGGCAGAGAGAAAACATGTGACACATGCTGCCCCTCTGACCTTCATGTGGAAAGAGTGAACAGACTAACGTAATACCAAACTCTATGCGCATCACTCAGACTGAAAAATGGTGGGTCTGATGTTGCCCTGGGACTTAATTTCTTAGGCTTAAAAGTTAATCACTGGACTGTAAAAACTCAGCTTACACAGCTCTTGTTATACATGTGTGGTTCTCTCTGAGTGATTATTCAGAAAGTGTTATATTAATAACTTTTGTGGTTTTTCTGTTCAGGGTGATTGAAAATTGTAAGTCAGCACTGAGAAAACGGACATTGTCGGTATGTGTGCAGCCATCCAGAACTGTGGATGAACTCATCAAACAACTGCTCTATTCACCTGACTTGGCACCTTTAGACTGCCACGGTTTTCCTAAGGTGATGAAGAGCTCAGTGGTCACCGTTTTGAAAGTGACAATGACTTCATTGCTGCTGTGGACAGCTTTCTGGAGTTTAAAAATGTGGTTTCCAACAAGAAATGTTCTGTGACTGCTGGACTAGGTGTGTAAAGAGGGGACTGTATATATATAAATGTGCAAGGGTTTCTAAAATCGACAGATGAAGTTATTAATCAGCCCTCACATTCTGCTGACGTTTAAGTTTATTTCCTGTTCAGACTAAATTTCTAAAGCCAGAGTTGAGCTCTGCTGTTGTTGGACTCACTCTTCAGCTGAGCTTCTCTCTCCTGTGTTGTGTACTCAGATTGAGTCAGATGTATATTGACTTGTTTTAATGTGGATAAATATATGTATGGTGTGTTTGATGTTGCGTATTTATTGATCCATTTCTTGCCTTTTTAGAGTCTTTTAATATGCTAATTTGGTTATTTTCAGCTGCTTGCTGTCCTTGGTTGGAACTATCAGCAGCCTTGGATTATTGTGCAGTAAATGCTCTGTGGCTGCTGGATTACAGACTTGCCAAAGAGAAGAGCAACTCACCAGACAATATATTGTGATATTGTTAAATCTCATCTGTCCTCAGAGGTCTGACAGTGTGGAAGAAACAATAATGAATGCTCTTGTAAATATCCAAACATTATGAAAGTATGTGTGTGCCACAGGGAGGCGATCCATCTCTTACTTGCCACAGCTGTTTGCTGCCTTCTTGTGCTTCCTCCTCCGAGGTCTATTCTTGATGGACTCACTACTGCTGTAGAGGAAGAGCAAAGTGCAGTGAATACATTGATGTGTTCATGTATGATAGATAAAATGTTTGTGTACTGACCCTTTATCATTTAGGAGTTTCTGACGGACTCTAAAACAAAGGAAAACAAAAAACTGTCAGTCAGTTGTCTTAATTATCAAGGTATGATATTTTTTAAGAATCAGCATTTTACCTGCATTCACATTGCCTATGCTCCACAAATTTGAGTTCCACATGATGCATGGATATCATGGGATGAACCCTCATCACCTGAGAGACAAAGCAAAGAAAAATTGAAACAGAATATCGAGCTGTATATTTAATGTGAACAGATAGTCCATTTTTAACACCCCCCTTAAGGTCTTCCTGATCAATTGGTTTTAAATTTCTGATCTTGCTACACCTCCAGAGTGATGTTGCGTTCAAGGGTAGGATGGCACTCCAGGCTCTCATCCACACAGCAACCAGAGCATCGCCAAAGTAGGACACAAGCAGGAATGTAGATGTACTCCACTTCTCCAGGGTACTCCTGCTCCACATCCACCAGCTGCTCCATGGGCCGACACATACTCTTTGCAAACACCTCCTGCAACGCCATAACTGCAAAACAAGTTCAGTCTTCAGTTTTTAAATATTTTATAGAGCTGGAAATGCCTTTTTGGAGGAATGCGATCACAAACACAGCCCTTACCTTTTGAGTGACTGTCCTCTGGAGGGTGTGAAGGCTGCAACATATATATGAAATTTACACAATAATCCTTCATTTTTCTTTTGTTAAAGTATTAACATCAATGCAAGGCATGTTTATAGTGATACTAAACCTGCAGGCAATAAAGGAACTGATAGAAGTGAGAGAAGAGCATAATAGAGGCAGTTACTTCAATAGTTACTTCAGACTGCCCTCTTGTGGCAGAGAAAAGTAGTGCACACACAATGATCCAGAAAAAACAATGATGCAGCATGAGTGTACCACTGTGCCCCTGTTTGCAAATCGGCAAAAATGCAGTAAAACGAGCCCGCTGACGTCAAGACCACTTGATTTCTCAATTTTTTGTAATGTTAGAAGCTTTATTATCACAAGTAGTAAAAGAATGCAAAGAATAACAGCAAAGAATAGCTGCTTGCTTTACTCATGGGAGGTTTATACACAATAAACACGGCTGAAACAAAGGCAGTACTGAAAACTATCGTGACACAGCATGAATTTTCTTAAGATTTCACAGCTGAGCCTCCAAGCTCACAATGGCAATGTTCCCCTTTTCTGTACGCCAAATTGAAGAGAAACACAAGTGTAAAGTTGATCTTGGCTCTCCTCTTTTGAATATCAACAATCCCTTTCTGACTCCTCACCTCTGTGCTGCTCTTCTCTCACTCTGTGAACATTGATGGGAACACTGTCTTCTAAATGTCACACCCAGGGAATGCTTCAGAGGATAACAGTGGGTTTTATTGTGGGATTTTTATGTTTGCTGTGGTTGAGTTTGTCTGCAAACCCAGAGAGGCTGCACTGCTTCATCCAACAACAGAACCAGATGCATTGCAACAGCTGAAATTAGCATGAAACATGCAGACGTGCATGAACAATACTGTGATGGTGAAGTGGCTCAATGCTGGACGTGATGCTGCATCTAAAAACTGTTGGTTTCCTAAAAAGGACAAATATGGAAAAGTGTTGCACATGGAAAAATGTGTCTTTCATTTCAAATTCTGCTCTCATTAATCTTCTTTCCCCTCTAATTCTGTAGCCTAAACAAAGCCTCCAAGCAAATGTACCATAGTTGTAATCACAGGACAGAAATTGATTTCACATGTCATTCCCTCTCCTGATTTTAGATCACAACTTCTGAACACTGATGTCTCATCTGAAATGAGAGTCTTTTAAATCAGAGTGTTTGTTGGGGTTCTAATTCAATCTTTTATTCGGATTTTTTAGATCTGTAACCTACATTGTTGACACAATATGGAGTGTAGAACAGCCACTAGGTAATAGATTTTCCCAGCTTTTGATGTGGCTATCATTTTAGAATTTTAAAAATGGTCACCTAGAAATTTGACCTCTCAATAGCTCAAATTGTAGCTGCTTTCGTCCAGGTTTTAGAGGCTAAATCCATTTTTTTTTTTCAAGTCTGTTAGTAATCATGTGCAAAAAAATCAACTCAAAATAGTGGAAGACTGCTCTATTTATTCATTCATGCCCTATTTGAAGACCATTAAAGTAAAAATGCAAATTATGTGTTTGTTGATTACTTGAAATTAATTCTAAACAATGAGAAAAATGCTTTTCACAATGTTTTAAGATGACTTTTTTTATGATTTAAACTTTTGTTTTGGTCAACTTAACTCACATCAGTTCCCCTGTAAGAAACATTTTATTCCACAGAAAGCCTCCTTCAGTTCCACAGATTTTAGCTTGCTACCAGTTCTAAGTTGCAGTATTATCTCCCCCTCTTAAGCCTCTCTGTGCCCCCCAAGCTCCCTGCTGGGTGATGCTGAATGTATCCGTCTTGCCTGGGGGTCAGATGGTGTTATACTAAGAGGGAGCCAAAAGCAGATGTGGAGAAACAACAACTGGATTTCTCATTCCAGTCAGCTAACTTTTATTTATTCATTTACTTTTTAGAATAAATAACTGATGTACATCAAGCTGAGCTCTTGGTTCTGTTTTTAGCATGTAGCTCTATGCGCTTCTCTGTCTCAACCTGATCAGTAACATGCAGCAGCTGTAGCTGAGACTGGTGGAGTCAATATCTGTGCACATGACAGTAAACATGTTTATTACCAAACCCTTTATTGCAGATGGTCTTTTCATGGTGGGGCACAGCCACTCAAAATACAGACAGTGTGTAAAAAGGCTGGAGTGTGGAGCAGATGTGTCCTCTCACGTTAAAAAAAAAAATCTGGCATTTATATGTAACTCCTGTTAGCTTCACAGTTTTTAAAACAACGAAAATGTTGTCTTCAACGTAATTATGTCTGCAAACAATAACAGGATGCATTCATTTTTTAAGATACACGTCACTTTGATCCTAAGACATTTAGATATTTATTAAATATATCAAATGACGCAAAGGCTTCAAAAATCCATGAAAACAATGGAGAGGCAACAATTCAATATCCAGAAAAGAAACAATAGTGTCTTGTTAGTAGCAGCATTACAAAAAAAAGTGTCATGAGAAATGTTAAATTACCTGCACAGGCACATGTTGCAGCAAAAGAGCCAATAAGAGGTGCGAGATTCCGATAAAACTTTGCATGATGCCAAAATTACACAAGTTACCTCCCCTCGCCTCCGGTCGGTCAGTAAGAAGTGAAGAAGCGGTGAAGCGCGCGCAGTTTTGATTGGCGCTTCTTCCCGCTGTGCGCGTGCTGGGATGGAAAGCGCGCGCCGAACCCTTGAAGAGACTGAGGCTGATGATCCAAAGGAAAGGAAGAAAGGAGGAAAGGAGGAAAGGAGGAAAGGAGCTGTGACTCCAAATGCAGCAAAAATATGAAGTTACACGCACACGCAGCGTGTCTCTCTGTCTCTTTCGCGAACATACACCCACACTTTTATACTCTCCAAAAATTAACTATATAAAGTTGTGCATGGGATATAAACAAACAGTGATGAATGGAGGATAAGAAATGATCATGCACACTGAAATACTTAACAGAGACTTTTATTTAGCGAACAAGTGCCTGTAGCGCGCTCAGGTTCGGTCAGTATAATTACCTGAGATTTCACAGGAATGCTCAATGCATCTAGTCTAGGTCATGTGACTTATTATCAGCTCAGACTTAAAATTGTTAAAATATATCTATATGTCAACAAAAACACGAACAGAATACACACAAAAACACAATAGATGATGAAAAGCAGGGGAAATGGCGTATTTAGAAAATTGTTACAAGAGCTTACTCGTAAATTCATAAAAGAAATAAACTTTTTAATAAGTTGACTGAACTTAATGCCAGATTGTTTACAAATGACTACATAAATCAGTCCTCAGTGTCATGTTTAAAAAACATGAATACCTTAAAAAATATTAATAATTTATGTAAATGACTACACAAATCATGATAAAGTGGTTATGAATTTATTAATAATAAGCAATGTAGGTGCCTAAACTTAAAAAAGCACAACATAAGACCAGAGGTGGGGGGCCGTCACATGCAAAGCCAACCCAATAAATTAATGGCGCAAAAGTAAATTTGGAACTGACTGTTATGCATCATTAAGACACATGTTACAGAACCACATCATACCAACTTGTGTGAGGGTTTACTCCAAATAACAAGCCTACTTTGCACACCATATTAGTGTGTTTTAGGAATTTAAATGTATTTTTGCAAGCAGGAATTCATTTTAAATTCAGTACTCCGAGAACTTGAGTCGTGCCATCTGTTACAGTGAACAAAGTTTGCATTACTTCCTTTTTTTAAAGTTACATGATCTTAATGAACTGACACACACAGTACAGATTTTTTGGTCTTTATCTGCATTACAACACAACAATATGTAACAGTGAGGATATTAATGCAGACACTAATTATTTTGCCCACCACTGTCAGTGAAACCTTGAGTCTCCAGTCAAGGTGGTTTTGAGTTTCTCAGAAAAAATAAAATGTCTTGTGTTTCTTTTTGAGTTGACAAAATTCTTTAGCTGTACAAACAATCTAAAAAAAACAATTTATCTGAAAAATACATTGTCACAGAGCTGAAGACAAGGCTGTATATCATCCCTAATGACAAATGGACATGTTGGAGGTACATGGCTGAATGTGGAAACAGAAATAAATAAAAAAACAACAGCTGCAGTAGCAAAAATAGAGCAAGAGAATCTAAAACTGCAAAACATCAAAACATATATTAAACAGGTATTCTTGATTTTTCATTAAAAAAACTGAAAGACACAAACATGCTGATACGGTATGTTTAAGTCTTTGTATTCTTTCTTCCTGGTGTGATTATTGTAATGAAATACTCTAAGGCAGCAGTTTTAGGAGTTGCCTTTATCTCTGCACGAACTGCCAACACACAGCTGCTCTCGGTCCTCTTCTGGATCTGGTTCCCAAGCAGCTTGGTTCTTGTCTGCATTGTTTATGCACTCGGGCCCTCAGAGTGTTGCTTGCAAAGTCTTGGCACAAACACAGCAGATCTGAGGTCATCAACACCCATTCTATAAGAAGAAGCAGAGGTACCCTCCTTCATTCCTGATTTTGGCATGTTTATGCATAATGCTGCTTTTACCACAGATAGCGAATCTGTTATCATCAGTGTATGTCTAGTATGAGTGCTGTAAACAACTGCTGCTGAAATTTAACCCCGCTATTACACAATATCTGGCTTCCAGTGGATGCTCTCACTTGCAACAAATGCTGACGACAATTGCTGATGCTGATTCCTGATTATGTTTACCTCCCAAAATGACTTCCAGGTGCAGTGATACCAGCCACAACACTCCTATTGGCTTGTTCTACAGGGTGTGAATGACAAGCACCGAGGTGCCCCTACATTTATTAGGTGGACTCAGATGTGTTTTCACAGCCAGTGTGATTTACGGGGTAATTGGGCCGGGGTATGTTGAAAAACAGCCTCTGTGGAGGAGATAACCGAGATGGATGATGCCTCTCCTCTCCCTATATTATCCTCTCACTCTGTGCAGGCTACGGTGGTGGAGCAGCTTGGCGCTCATGCATGGAAAGTCATACTTATGTCACCTAGTACATGACATTAATTAATGTATGAATTAATCACCTAAGTAGGAGAAAACTAAAAGACAAATTAGTGCACAATCAAATCCATCAGGACAGTCGCTTAATCCGGTACAGAATACAGATTAAGTTTAACAGTCATTTAAATTTTAAGTTTTTGAACTTCCTGGTGGATGAATGGTTTGCCAACGCTCCATACAGCAGGACTCACCCACTTTCCGGGGGTTTTCCCTTCCAGCTCAGACTCCCAGTCCAATAGCCAGAGGTCAGACAGACAGCTGCTGCTTCCTGTCTCTGGGAACCACACTGATGATCCAGTCCCAGCCCCCATCAAGGGAGGATGGAGTTTCCCTCTGCTGGAGCAGAGGCAGCAGGTGGGACCTCAGATGTGGGCGAGGCTGAGGCCGTCTCTATATATGGTCAGAAAAGAGTCATCTGGGTAAAAACATTGGCCTGCGTTCACAGGTAGGAGATCTGCACTTGTCCTGCATCATCCTCTAAAGTATCGACCATCAAATGAGGAACAAAGCTCATACTTTCCTTCCCGGAATCCCTCAGGAGGTGAAAAAGGCTCATTGAGTGCAACTTTTTTGACTGAACATCTAACAGAAACAGTGCAGTCAGATTTTAGCCTGAAAGCCGCACGTATTCACCTACAAATAACAAAAAATTGTGTGCACTAAAGTACCAGTTGTCTGGGAGGTTGCTAAACTTTATTGCTACCAAAATTTGAAACAGACAGATACACACTCGCTAACAATCATCTATATCCTCATTACTACAGTCTTTGCTTCTTCTCTGCTCAATATCTGAGCCTGTTTTTACGTTTGTGATCAGAATCCAAACTTCATCTGATTTCCCACACTCCCCTTGCCTGCCTTCGTCTGCAGGTGCATTGTGGGTAATGCTACTGGTTCCCAAGCCCACAGTAGCCAGCGCTAAGTGATGAATGTGACCCAAAAGGCCAAACAGATGCAATTCTAATCTGGGACATAAACACACATACACACACACACACACATACACACATACACACATACATTAACAGTGTGTTTGCGTTTTTTTTTTGGAATTAATAAATTTGGCTGAATAAGGGAATAACCTACACTGTCGCCATAGTTACAAAAATACGCAAACAAAAATATAAATGATGGGTTTGCTGAGTCAGCAGCTGATTAAAGCAGAACATGTAAAATACAACAACTGTGCGTCAACTTTGTGGGTAAACTCAGGTCAAGCATTCAATGAATTATGGACAAATAAACACTGAAATCTGTTGGCTTGGAGGAGAGATAAAGACGGATTCTGGCAACTATTCCAGTGTTTCCTCCTACATTGTCACAAAGAAATCAGATTGAGATGATATCTGAAAAAACACTATATTTCACTGTGATACTGTGAAAATTTATAGCTCAGAGATTCAAGTGGAAAAAAAATTATTTTTACAGCTTCTGAGAAAATACTCTGAGGCTTTTCTGGTATGAAATTTATAAAATACTGTTACCTTGCAGTACAAGTTGTTAAAAAACTAGCTGTTACTCAAAACAAACTGTCAGCATTTTCTTTACAAAACATTTGACTTTTTAAGTTCTTCTTTGTCACCTTCCAGACACATTTTGAAATATGTAAAAATCTGCTGTGCATAATAATTTGTTTTAATTAATTTTCCTCAAAAAAATGGGTTTTGCTCTTTTTGTTTCTCATTGAGAAATACCTGATCTGTAAAAAACAGGCCTACTGATGCACCCACCAATGATGCTGATGATGAAGGTGGAGGAGCAATGCACAGTAAGATGGATTATGTTAGCAAGAAAAAACATAGATTCAATTTAAACATTTCTGAGCCTCAGTCTGACACAGGTGATGAGACTGTAGTGCACCAAAATCAACAACTCAGATGTATCAGTAAGATAAGTGTAATATTATGGCTGACACTGTAAAAATTCTTCTAATGTAAACTCTCCCTCCCTATATTTACTTTTTGCACCGGAGGTTTCAGGTTTTTTTTGCATACCATTGTCTTTTAAATTTGTGACGGACTAAATCTAACTTTTCCAATAAATGCAGAGACATCTCCATCTTTTGCAGAGGAGTGTGAAAACACCTCTCTGGTTATGGACTTTGCTCATATACAAGTCAATATAGTCCAGGTCAGACATTTAAGGGGACATAAACATAAGAAAAAAGACATTTTTGAGGAGAAATCTTCTAGCATACACTATTCCATGGATAAAGGGACAGAAAATGCATGTTTGATTGAATACGAGTATTTATTTGTTGTAATAGATTCATTCAAAGGTTACAGAGCAAGATGGTATTGTAATGTTTGCAGATCTGTGAACAACAATTATGGTCCACACATACAGGCGACATCAATTATTTCACTCAGAGCACTTCTTAGCTTGTGTGGATGTGTCCTTATTTCTCCTGTTATATGAGATTTATTTTTCAGGTCTGAAAACAGAGAGAAACATACTTTTAGAATTACGGTGGAGTATTTGTATGAGAAGTCTGGAAACCAACACAAAAAATGAGAAGCCATTGATTACCCAGAACAGCTCCGTGACTGTAAATGGCCTTCAGGATGTCAAAATTTCACCTGGGGGCCATTTCCAAATAAAAAACACATATTTCCATGTTACCATCCGTCATCACCGACAAATGTCTGTTTCCTCCAAAGTTTTGCAAGATTTTCTGGAATTTTTCTGACGAACAGATGATGAAATCTCAATTTCTTAATCACATGGAGCATTTCTGCTGAGCACACTGTGTTTTTCAACTGCCAGCAAAACTCAGAATAAGGTGGAGTGAACATAAGCACGTACAGGTTTAGTGTTTTGCTAAATGAGACACTGCTGCATGTATCAAAGGAACTATTTGAAATTTGAACACAGTGAGCCTTGTAGAATGTCAAAGTAACCTTTCTAAAATCCTGCTTTTTAGTTCCGCCTAGTAACAACAGAAACCAGCTCACCTGATCATTAAACAGTCCACAGTTGGTGCACACAGAATCCCAAGTTTGACTACTTGACATTATGAACATCTGGAGCTGGCTGTGTAGTTAACACAATGTTAAATATAAGATCAACAGTCCTATCAGGTACAGGAGAGTACAATGTCTAAATTATGTAACAACACATTTTATTTCTCTGTGGAGAAGGCTCTCTTCATGAGTGGAGGAGGGGTCTTTCCTGCTTCATAGAGAGATTCAGGAGGAGGGGAGCTCAAGCAGCACCAGTCTGGGATGCGGCCTGTCTGGTTGTAGTAGTCTCGTGACACCGACCTGCTGCCCAGGATGTCCTGCAGCGCCCCGAAGATAGCACCTGAAGAAAAGGTAAAGATATGAATACAAACAGAGTTTTTCAAATAATAAGACAGGCCACAAACTATGTTTTTCAAAATCTCCTGTAAAAAGCACTAACATAATCGAAACACACTGCTGCTAATAAAATATTTGTCTTTTGTTGTTTTTTTTTTTAAACACTGCCCACTGGGAAAGCCTTTATGTCAGTAGGTAGTGTTAAATATTTTAAGAAAGTCTCATATCTGACCTCCGAGCCAGGCGGTGCAGTTGGGCTTGGCAGGTGGAGCGTGTATCCGTAAGCTCTTGCTGGCCAGCACACCGCTGTACTTGGGCTTCTCCACCAGGAGGCGTAACTCTGCCAGCAGCCGGTGCAGGAAACCAGGCAGCATGGCTGTTCCTCCTATCACCACCAGGTTCTCGGAAAGCACCTTACGTGCGTCGATGGGACACTGCAGGGAAACACATGAATATATTTACCAAATGAGATCATTAACATGCTCATCACATGTTTCCTCCTCACTGAAATAACAGATTACAAAGAAAAAACTACCCACACAAAGCCCTTGCACTGTGGCCCGGGGTGACGTAGAATGGATTGCTTCTGGAATTTAAATGTCACTTTGGATAATAGAAATAAACCTAAAAAAATCACCATCCACTTATCTCCTAAATGGCAGAAGGAAACAGCAGTTTTCCAACTACAGGACAGTCCCCTCTGCTTATCAGGACAGATGCAGACTGAAACAAAATGTGATAGATGAGAGTAGCTCAAGTGGGCATTACTGCAGCGCTCTCTCGTGTGTTAAAGTCTAATCATACATCAATATCGATACATCCGCAGCAGATTACTGCACAAAGTGGGGGTTTAAATGTGTTGCTGCTTCAGACTGAGGATGTGTAACCTCTGCCTCTGCTGAACCTACTGAGATTAATTTGGCTGCTGTCGTTTGCTGACTTCATCTCCACATGAAACAACAAAACTGCTTTCGGTTACATCCAATGCTCTCAGATGAGTGTTGCCATGGTAACCACATTGAGTCTTGTATAAAGCTCAAAACTGGGTTACGTTCTTCCTACCGAACACACTGAAAGCTGACAGCAGGGTAATAAGGAATAAACTCAGCCGTTTCCCATGTGTACATTTATTCATGGCGGTGAAAAATTGACACTGCCTGTCACATGTTGATTTTCTACTTATGGAGCAAAACCTACAAACAGAAAGACCATGGGCGTGAATGGTATATGAATGCACAGAGCAGCCGCTACAAGCAAAGAGCATGCTCGTCAAGAATGTGGACGTATGTGTGCACAAATGTAGTGAACTCGAACCCACTGTCATTTGATAATTAACACTGAAAAAACTAATATAAACTGAAAGGAAGATTAGTGAGGCAAAATCTGTGAGGACACTAACAACCAAAGCACAACATATATTGCATGCATTTTTGTAGAAATTGGACCTTTAAGCAACTCCTGTATTTTAAACAAACTACTGTCTTAACAAATCATCAAAACTGAGGTATTTAGATTCCAATCAAAACAGGGAAAGCAGGTG
>JAQNCA010000012.1:7630154-7643149 GCA_029783725.1 Acanthurus tractus
AGATAGATAGATAGATAGATAGATAGATAGATAGATAGATAGATAGATAGATAGATAGATAGATAGATAGATGACTTGATTAAACTCACACATTATCTGATGAGAGAGAGAGAGATCTCCTTTTAAGTCCCCTTCCTTCTGTCCTACATTCCACAACCTTGAACATACTTACATGAGCCTGATATGTGGAAAGAGTAAGAGTCACATTTTGTTTGTGGATATATGTCACAGAGAAAGAGACAGAGAGATAGACAGGGAGAGAGACGGCCCTTTGAAAGCTAAGCCTTGGGGCTGAGAACTCTCTGAAGAGCTGGAATCAGACATGCACAATCAGTTCCCCCTCTTCAAATCTCCTTTACAGGCCTATCTACTTGAACAGGCTTCTCTTAATTACTTTCTCTATCACTTAGCAAGCTGTGCCTGGGACTAGGAGCAGCAGCGTCTTGCCAGAGACACTTGGCTGGTTTGAACCCATATTTATGTATCTTCTTTCTCACAATCCTGTCCTGTATCTTCCTTTTCTCTCCCCTCTTCTGCTGTCATTCCCTTGTTTCTCTGTGGCTCTCCCCATCCTGTCTCTACCCTTTTCCAAATATCTCCAGGGCGTGAGTTGCGTCATGTGACTGGTGTGCTTGTGATTACAGCAGCTGGCAACCGTACACATCTATGTGGAAGAGCCCGAAATACCTTGAAAAAATGGCAGCATGTATAAAAGTATAAGGTCAGTGTTGAGCTCAAGAGAGAGTTGCAACCCAGGCTGACAATGACACCAATAAACCCTTCTCCTTCAAATCTCTCTTCCCGACTTTCTGATCTGGTCGAAGGGGCTTAAGGCCAACCTTTGGATCTCCTCTTTTTTTCTCCCGTTTCTCCTACTTCTGCCTGTCACTTTGGCTCGCTCTCCTCACTTCGCTCACTTCCCTGTGTCCTCCTCCTTCTTCTTCTTTTCTTTTTAAATTTTTTTTTTTTTGCTGTCTGGCGTCTGGTCCACTAGAGCTGTATTTAATTAGTTTCTGTTGGGCTAATTAGGGGCTAAAGTTAGGGGGTCGGACCAGAACAAAAGCGGGTCAGGCTGGACGGATGCAGGTGCTCCTGTGTGGTTGCCAGATTCCACCGTTCAGATTAAGATGGCTGCAAATTGTCTGGAGTATTGGAGAGAGGGAGAGAGAGAGAGAGAGAGAAAGAGAGAAGCTACCAGTGAATTGCAGGGGAGGAGATTTTCCACCACATATGGGATGTCAGCTTCTTATGTTGGCATCATTGCCCTTATTATTTGATACATTTCAACATCTTTTTTTTTGTTGCAATTTTTTCTTTGCATTTTCAAGAAACCCCCTCATATTCACCAGATTTCTGCCTGCTTTCATGTTTTTCCCCTGTCATATTACACTGGCACACATCACACAGAGTTGATCTAATGTATGGCGTGTGCAAGTGATGTCTGTGCCAGCCCGTTTCCTCATTGCCATACAAGGTGCTGCGTTGTATGTTCTCATTCATATCGCTCCCAGCACTCAGTCCCTTGTTTCATCCACATGTGGCAGCTATACCCCTTCCTTTTGCTTTGTTGGTTGGCTGTGTAGAATGAAAAGCATGTGAGGAGGACATCAAATGACCAATCCAGACAAGTGAAGTATACATAAAATGGCCAATTCCAGCCTGTGAAGTGTACATCAGTTATTTAGATGCAGTGATCATGTAAATGAAACAAATGAAAACAGTGAATGTGAGTCTTGAGAAGCTTTAGGATACAGCACTTTGAAGGTTACCTGTTCACTTTTTTTTTTTTTTTACTTCTGGCTTGTATTCATTATTTTAAAACATATTGAAATGGGTAACAGGATTTTTTTTTAATAGATGTATTAAAATGTGTACTAACAGGCTTATATTTAAAACTGTTTTACAAAGAGGAGTGAGGCAAGTGGCGAGAGACACAATTTGACCTTTTCTTCTGTCCTGTAAAGATGGAGAGGGGACAGATGAACTGATATGAGGCAAGAGGGGAGAAGAGGAGAGAGAGGGCATCTCTGGCATGGCTGGACACCCTCAGTGTGTGAGGGTCCTGGGGCCCTTTAGACAGGCGCCAGCCCAGCAGGGAGGCAGAGACAATCACGCAGCACCAGATTCAATGCACAGAGATGGAGGGATGGAGGGAGATGAGGAGACACAGAGGGGAGGGTTGTGAAGGGAGGGTGGGTGGTGGTGGGACAAAGAGCACAGTTGAGAAAGGTGGAGGACACAACAAGGAGGGGAGACAGGTCCAGGTAAAAATGAAAAGGGATGTTAAATAAAAGAGACAAGTTTAAAAAAAAAAGATGGATGGAGAGGGAGAAAGCGACATTGTGGATCAAGAGGAGGTAAGAGCAGAAGGAGTAAAAGGAAGAAAGAGCAAGCTAGAGAGAGATAGCATATATTCCCTCTGTAACAGTCTTTATCACCAGCCCAGATCGTGGCGTATGAACAGTGATCCAAGTCAACCATCTGCTGAGGCTAGATAAGCCTGGGAGAGCTGGGTATTGAGCTGTCACTCAGGGAGGAGCGCAGAAAAAGAAAGAGAGGAGGGGAGAAGGAACAGAGGAGAAATAAAGACAGAACGGGAGAATGATAGAGAGGGAGGGGTCTGCGCAAGGTAGGAAAAAATTCAAAGGAGAAGATTTGTGCAGACTGGAGAGCATCCGTCTTGTTATGGACTTAACGTCAAATAGACGTCCGGCGCTGTCCTGCCTGATTTTGAAATAATCCCTTAGCTAATGAGAAGAACAATAAAACAAGACTGCTTATTGGTTATTTATTCTTGTCAACCCACACACACACGCACCGTATATGCTCACACACTTATACACAGACTCACACGTACATTCACATCATCTTTCATAATGATGCAAATGATGACACAAGGCTGTTTGTTCATTTTCTGTCACTGGACGCATATTTATATATGTCACCAGTTTGAAGTACAAAATCAGGCTGTTTTCAGTTTTCATTATTATAATGGCAAAAAAGTGTGTGTGGGTGTGTGTGTGTCAGTTGATTTGACACCTCCACTGGTTGTGAGGATCCCCAAAGTGAAAGATGGGTTACTAGTTGATTAAGCCAATGTGTAGGTGATTAAGTTAAATCCCACTCAAACATACCCCCCTAAACCGCTCACTGCATAGCTATGAGTGACATTATTATCCTGTGGGAGTGTGAGAAAGTGAAGGAAAAAGTTGAACATTAAGTTTTGAGTGTCATCATTCGCTGGATTTTGAGTTTTGAAGATGTACATCCAATCCCAGCTTCACAGTTTTGGATATGTGTTTGTGTTTATAGTGCAATACTGTGTTGATACTGGGGTGTGAATTAAGGCCGGGAGGGGGGTCAGGCCTGGGAGTGGGGGTTAGGAGGGGATTAGCTGAGGCCAGTTGGATCATTTTACAGCCGGAGGACCCCCCCTCACCCTCTGTAGTCTCCTGGACAATGAGGATTAAACTCCTCTTGTTCCTCTACTCCGAAAAACGGCAGGACGACAAAGACACTATTCCTCCTGGGTCCTCAGGCTGTGGCTGGGAGCTGAGCTGAGGAGAGGAGGGAAGAAAGGAGGGAAGGAGTGAGGAGGAGGAGGAGGGAAGAAAGGAGGGAGGCAGGATGAGGCAGGGGGTCCATCATAAAATTAATCCCTTCACAGTTTCCTCTGGGTGCAAAGTGAGATATGAGACAGACATGTCTAATGAAACGCTACAGTCATCTAAGGGCACAGCGATAAAAGCATGTATTAAACTAATGGAGCTTGTCATTAGTGCCTCTATTAAGCGGATGGAAAGTGCTCTTCTTTGGTGATCAGGAGTGAAGATTAATCAATACCAACAAAACTCTACCTTCCCACACTCTCACATTTTATTGCTTGTACAGTAATCATATGGCAGTATTTAAGCTCACTAGCCCATAATCCTTTGGGTTGAAACTATGAACAGACTTAGTATCTATATGTAGTTGACATTAAAGGAATAGTTCAGGGAAATATGCCTTTTCATTTCCTTGCCAAGAGTAGACGAGAGGATTGATATCACTCTTATGCCTGTATGCTAATTAGAACACTATACAGACAGGATATGCTTGGCTTAGCATTGCATAAAGATTGGAAACAAGGCAAACAGCTAGCTTAGCTCTGTGAAAAGGTAACCAAATTTGCCTGACGGCTCAGTTAGAGCAAGCTTATCGATACCCTGTATCTGTACTGAAGTACAATAGGACAGGTTGTAATGTTATAGAGGGTTATATGTTGGACAACCAGGAGGTGTAATTTTCACTAAGGTTTATGATCAAATAAGGTGGATTTTGGACAGAACCAGGCTATCTGTTTCTAGTCTTTTTCTTGTAAAGTTAAGCTAATATCAAGCTGATAAATGAAGCTTTATATATACTGTATAGATGGTATCAATCATCTCATCTTACTCTTGACAAGCTGATTAAGGCTGATTTTTTCACCATTAGACAGTGCCGGGCTAGCTATTTCCCCCTGCTTCCAGTCCTTATGCTCAGCTAAACTAACCTTCCCTACACCGGGCTGTTTCCTAAACTGTCAAACTGCTCCTTCAAAACTGTTCTGTCTCACACAAATATTGGTGATATTGTATTACTTGGGCACTTAGCAATCAAAGGTACCCCAAGCTTAGACAATTGAAAGATAAACCCAATGTAAAGCCAAGGGTTGAACAGTGTGTGATCATAGCCTGAGGCATGGTGATTAAGGATGCCTCTGTGGCTAAGAGTCCACCATAGGATAAACTAGTGGGCTCAGTATGTGGCAGGCTTCAGGAAGGAGACGGATTTGGTTGCCCTCAGTGTTTTACTGTAACAACTACTGTTGCTTATATCGATGGAGGACAAAAGTAATTCTTTTGATGTTTGGATGCTGAGGATAAAATTTACCATTATCCAAGTGAGGGGGATGATGAAAAAGGAAGACAAAAACAACAGAAGTCCACTGGTTTTAATCTGAGAAAAAAAGAGGGAGTCAATATAGGAACGTAAAGAGAGGAGTGAAAGAACGAGCCGAGGAGCACAACAGAACCAGGGGGAGTTGGAGGAGAGAGGAGGGGCCTTTAATACAAAAAAGGCTCTCTTTTACTTATAAAAGAAAAAAAAGAGCAAAAGAAAAGCTTCTTCTTGCCTCCTGGACGCAGTGTCAAACCCAATCAGTGTCTGGTCTGGCAGCGCTCCTCGTCTCCCAGGCACCGGCTCACAATGGAGGCGAGCCTCGGCCGCCACACCTCTCACTTCCAATCTGCATCCCCCAGGACAGGCCTGAGAGCAAGGGGGCCGCGAGGAGCGACAACAATGCATCTCAAATGTTCAAATTCTCATAAAAAGTCTCTCTGTTGTGAGGATTGGATTAACTAGTAAAAGTAAGAAAAACCCCTCAAGTAGCTTTAGATCAGTTCTTAGTGTTGATTTGGACAGCTAATATCAGTTTTTATTGTGAAGAAGCTGACGTAAGTGTGGCTAAGGATAAACGGCTGGGTGTAGGTAGTTATTGTTCTTAAAGGTTTTCAATACAGGTGGAAAGAATGGGACTTAGTGTCACGTAAAGCCAAACACAAACATGGATAAACTGCACGACGATTACAACGACCAACAATCCCTGAGCTGTGCAGTCCCGTGCTAATAAATGTGAGCAACAAGGCTTGATCCTTAAAAACCTCGCCACTCAAAAAAAAAATGACTATTTTGAATAGACACCCCCCTAAATCGCATTGTTGAGCAAATCCTGTATTAAAAGGAAAGAGTTACTCTGCATTTATACTCCTAAAGACTTTAGTTAAGCCAGTGCCTCTGCCACTTTGCAGTGCTGGCTTCATCGAGCCTCAGTAAATCCGTCTCTCAATGGCGATTGGCTGAAGCCGAAGGGGCCATCTTTTTCACACGCTTCCTCACTCGCCAAACCCCCCCAACACCCCATCTCAGCTAGTGTTTACCCGTCACCAAACAATGGCTGGTTACTGGCAATTAAACAGCATTTTCCGAGGAATCCGTGGCACTGGTCTAATGGCATTACTGTTGGATGATTCAATCCTTGAATAGTCAACAGGATTTTGCCTCTCACCAGGAAAATACTGCTTCATCGAATTACCCGTATTACATAGATTTACCCAAAGCTTATGATTCAGGGTTCACAGATTACTGCTCTTCTAAAGATGGCCGGAGAAAGGAGCGATAGGCCAGTGATGACTCCAACGCCTGAAAGCAGAGTGCTACTCTCACTGGCACTCTTCCTCCAAAAAGGCTTAAAAAAAACAAGGTTTTATCAAAAACCTATGCAGCTTTATAGAGATTATTAATTTACCTGCATGCAAAGACTTTTTGCTTTTATCGTTCTTTGTGTTTTCTAATCAGACCTCAATATCAGATGATGCAAGTCCTGAAAGATGGTTTACACACCAACATTTACAGTCACACACATATGCACACACAAACTTATAGGAGCCAAACCGCACATTGCGCCCTTTGACCTTCCATGGGTCGAGTCGGGCTGGGCAGCTCAGGGAACCAGGAAGACCGGCCAAGTCCATTATCTCACAATGAAGGGCTAATTACCGGGCCTGCAAGCCTCAAATCACACGGCAGCAGACTGCCTGTCTCTGTCCTCCGCTCACCCAACATCTTAATTGCTCTTTTATTCTCTCTCTGTTTTTACTGTGCCTCTCTCTCTGACTCGCTCCTTCTCTCGCCTCAGCCATTTCACACATAAAAGCAAGATGCTAATTGCCTGCTATGGAAATATTGGGCCTGTGATTAGCCAGGCAGAAGGTTTGGCTGGCCTGTGTTTTTCCCTGTCTGTATGAGGGAGTGTCGAGCCAGAATGCTGGGCGTAAAAATAGGAAAGTGCAGTCGTCGGCGGTGAAAGGAAATTCATTTTTCTGTCATTCACAAGGCGAGGCAGGGTTGAAAGTGTGAGCATTGTCATTGTGCTCCAGTGGCAATTTGTCAGACTGCTATGTTGGCGAAATGTTGATAGAAAAACGGCTTGAACAAAATTACAGGAAAATTAGTTCAGTTGCTTTCAGGCAGAGTTTGAGTCTCGCTATCTTTGACATTATTATGAGAGTAATTATTTTGGCCCCTTAAAGTTTAAATATCCGGACCACCACTCTGGACTATTAACTGCAACCTCAGTTAATAAATTAAAAATAAAACCAGTGTGATCAAATGCAAAACAGGCTGGTGCACATTACTGGTTAACAAATTTATTATCTACGTAATCAGTTTTTATCTATGATGAGAAATTGACTAAAACTTTGATTATGCTCTCTCCCTAACTCCGACTTATCATCTAAATCTGTAGGTAACACAATCATCACAATCATCTGAATAGACAACAAGGATAAGAATTCATCTTGAAATGCACTCACAGGAGGTTATGAGACCCAGTGGAGGAATTTGCCTCAACTTCTCTGCCACATATGATGATTCCTTCTAGTTGTACCATTTCTAAAGAATTACTCTATTTCCAAAAGTTACTTTTTAAGTTTTAGTAAAGAGGACAGTTTAACTTAACCCAACATGGGACTTAAGTCTCTTCCTTAATCAGGAAACTAAGTAAAAAAAAATCCTGTGTAAATACGTTTTTAAAGTCGGACATTACCTATATCATTGTATTTACTTTCAGATTTTATGCAGTACCAGTGCAATAAATGATGGCAAACAGCAAGCACCGTTTCTATATAATTTTCAAAATTATTGTTACAAGGTGTTTCTTAAGAAGAAGAAAGAGAAAAGAGGGATATACAAGAGATAATGATTAAAGCAGGGAGAAATGTGCTGACTTGTCTTCTCTAACACTTAGCAGGTGCAAACTTTTCCCCTTTGCCACGTCTTCTTTCATAATGCCTTCTTAGTAATCTTGAGCTCTTTTCCGTACACGTCAGATGTTAGCAGATTATTTTAGTAACTTTTTCTTCACTCAGTCACCTGCCATTTGACCTCGGCCTTGTCCCTGTATCAAACTAAAGCTTTTTGAGAACTTTGGGCGGATATTGAAATGCTCTTTCAGACACTTTCTTTTTGCAGTGGTCCCCAAGTGCTTTGTCCAAAATGCTGGAAAAGATGGAGAAGGGAGAGAGCCTGGTTTTCCCAACGATGGGAGCAGTGGGTTGTTTGGCCAGTGATTGGTGGCAGGGGTGGGGGAAGGTTTGGGGGCCAAGAGGGTTGCAGGTCGGCTGTTCAAAGGCTGGCTTTTTGCATTGTTGGTCAGTTGGGGATTAAGGTCCTCTGTGCAGCAGAATAGCCCCTCTAATTAAAAAGGATAAGAAGGCAGAAAAATAGCGAGAGGCACGGGAGGAAGCAAAGATAGAGGGAGAGGGGAGAGCAAATTTGCAGAGAAAAGAAAGAAAAGAAAAACTGTTTTCAGTGTCACTACTGCAGCCGGGCCCATCGATTCAGACTGGATTAACTTTACACTCCTCCTCCCTGTTTTTCTTCATCACTCTCTCCCCCAATGTCTATCTGTCATCCTTTCTGTCCTGCAGTTTCTGAACTTTGTTCTTCACATGTGCTTTGTTTAATTAAGAGTAAAGTTAAATAACACATTCAGGGCATTTAGATTGACCTCAAGAAGGCTACGTCTGTATATTCTTTGACTAATCTCTCAGCAAAACTTTGACTGATTGCAACTAAAGACTAGGTGGTTCAGTCACTCAAAAAAAAACAACTTTTCAGTTATAGCCAGTTATAACCAAACTCAGAGAAATTTTTGTTTTGTTGCAGATTGTTAGCAACTGATTTGTATGCATGGGAACACTTTACTGTATGAAGTCATTTGCGACAGTGCGTGTATGTATGTGCATTTTTTGTTCCCTCATTGGGTCCTTTTTGACTATAAACACCAACCTTGTTGGGACCGGTATTCCACACTGGCACCAAAGCTTGGTCCTAATGCAGGAAAGCATCACTCGATAGTAGGTAAAGTGTGAATTGGCTAGTTGGTTAAGTTTAGTTTAGGGTTTTGGTCATACTGTCCACAATTAATGAAAGTCAATACAATGTCCTAACAAGGATAGTGATGCAAACTTGTGTGTGTGTGTTCTGCTCAGTATTTGCCATCATCAGAATGTGAATAGAGGGGCTGTGTGTTGTGCCCCAGATGCTGGCTGACAGTAGGTGGGCTGTTTGCCATGGGGATGCCAGGTTGTGTTTTTGTTTGGCCCTCCTCTATCCCGCCTGCCTCCCTCCCTTTGCCCGGTGGGGGGTCCAGGGCTCCCGGGGCTGGTCCCTGCTGACCAATACCCAGGTATGAGGCCTCTCAGTTTGGCTAACACTAGCCGCAGGCTGTGGGAGGTTAACGAGGTACCAGCAGGGACAAGACATTCAACCCTCCCATGGGTAAACCACAAGTGGTGGATGTATCTCAATGACAGGCATGAATATATGGTGTAAAACGAGCAATAGCAGGCCCAGCGGGGGTTAAATGGTAATAATACTGTAGGTACAATATACAATACAACACACTGATACTTGGCTATCAAAGAAAATTCTCACATCAGTTATTGTATTGACAGTGTCCCTCAGTTGACTGGCTGTAAGTTTTTTTTTTTTTACCATTTATGTAGATCTTGAGGGCAAGTTTGTGCTTCTAACTAAAAAGTCGTCTTGACAGTACTCAGACTTTTGCGAGCATGCTCCCAGCTTAGTAGCATGTTTGCTGTTACCTTACTAGCCACGGTACACTAGCCATATGTCTCTTGGAAACCTGTTAGTATATTGTCTAATTAGCAACCTAGCAACAAACTAGCTAACTGACTGAGTTCTGAGAGCTTTGTTTTGTCTACAACTACTCTCGTTACTGTAAAGGAATAAGATTGTGTATAATCGTGAGAGCAACATAGCAAGGGGGAGTAAACAGCTTAGTGCTGAGAAATCAGAAAGGGACTTGAAGAGTTGAATGCGTGCTTTTATACAGCTTGCTAGCATGTAATTTAGCTTACCAGCTACTGTGATTAATTTAGGCTACTAACCCTGTGACAGCCCTCACATCAGCAAGCCTTATGCACCATCTTGTTGTGGTGTCACTGAGCCTTTATGGTGGCATTTTGAACTACAACAAAAAAAAGATTTACAGCCAGTTATGTGTCCATTGTTTTCCTCAGAAACACCTGCTGTCTAAAGCTCATTCAGACTCCTCAGAAAATACAGTTATTCAAAATCTATGGAGGCTCACTTGGGTTTGCTGTGGCATCATCAATACAAGTATCGCTTCATCTGCCATGCCTATCAATAAATCTATCAATGTGAGTTTTGCAGTGCAGATGGCAAAAAGCAAGCGCTCATAATGTCTAATACAGTTCTGTGTGTGTAACAGATGGGGTTGGTTGAGTGGGCCAAGTCATTGATTTGACCTTGAGATGGACAGCTGAAGTGAACTGAAATTTTTGGTTCAAAAACTAAAAAACATGAAGCATTTAAACAGATAGAAAAATATAGACAACAGTTTAATATCTATGAGACAATATAAATAGGTAATAAATATTTTATTCCAAGCCTGAATAATATTTAGAGGAGGACTAAACAAATAAAATCCCACAGGCACAAAGGATTCAATAGCTTTTTGCTATCAATTATGGCCTGTATTAACCAGTATAGAGAGGCAAACAAAAGGCTGGTGGAGGAGAGAGGAGGTAGACATTGTGGGCAACTTTCCTTATAGCAGCTAGTATTGTACAGTATTCTGTGAGAGAGTGGTATCTCAGTCCCACGATTCTTAGCCTCTAATTCAGGAGAAACCGTGACTTTGTCAATTGGCCTGAAGGCAGGGGGAGGGCATATTGCCACAGACATTAACAAGCGACTTCACCTTTTTGCAACCACAGCCCGTTTAGCTGAAACGCTCCCCAGGGCTATTAGATATTTTCCGATGAATTATATATCAGAGCTGAAGATGAAAGGACTCTGTGTGAGCCAAGAACGTAGCTGTGGGACAACAAGAGGACCAGATAGGCTACTTAAGCCTGGTTAGGCTGTTTGTTTTGTGATGATCACTAAGGGAAATTGGGAAAACTCCACTTAGGCCTTCAGTAAAACTGCACATGAAGAGGGTTTTTTTTCTTTTTTTCTGCTTTAAAAAAATCTTTTGGTTCAAAATTCAATCCCAATTTAATCTTAAATAGGCTAATAGATTTTTTTCCTAAATTTTGCTTCAGTTGATTTCCCAAAAAAAAAAAAACAGTGATATTGTAATTGCACCAAATCATACACTGATATATTTCATAACAGGCTACTTTAAATTATTTTGTGGAGTTGATAGAAGGTCATATTGATTTTGATCTTGTCTATGAACCCAGTAGCCTCACAATCTGTTCATCTGGCATGTAGACTCCTGATTAGTTCTCTAACCTGCTGCTCGTTGGTGAGCATCAAACAAAACCTTATTCAGGGCTGTTGAGGCCAATTTAAAAAAAAAAAAAGTTGAGTCAGTTATAAATCTGTTATGATTCACTTCAGATCAGTAAGATGGGCAGAACATAATTAGCTTTATTGATAATAGAGCTGCACAGGCTTGTATATAGTTAGAAGAAGGAAGAGCAACAAGTTCTCCTGAATGCAAACACCCACATACACTCTCTCACACACGCACTCAAAATAAAAATAGTGAATAAATGGTAAAAAATTATAAATATTAAAATCCTTAAAATTTTTATAAGCAGTTGCAGGCTGTAACATTAAATTCCACAGTTGGCACATATTACTGCATTATGTTTTAAATTTTAAGAGTACCGAAAAGTGTGCAAACGTGTAGACTGTACAGCCTCACGAGCCTCTATTTTTTATTTCACTTAAATCTTCTTCACAAGGTTACACATGCAGATTCGAACCGTGGCAGAAGTTATTTACACCTCTCCTGCCACTGCTTCAATTCTGCTTGCTCAGCTCATTTTAATAAGTAAATCTGCGTGCTTCGGCTTTAATCGTCGGGGTCTTTTTTAAGCCTTTATATTAAAATGATTGGACGGTTACCGCGCAGGTGCTAGGCTTTGATTGGTTTCTCTTTGTTCAGTGCACCACACCTAGATCCACTGGCATCCCTAGATCCTGGAAAAATATAGGCCTAGATTTATTAAGCTGTGAGGGATCTATAATAAGACCCTTGTTTTTGTAATAAAAGATAAAGAAATAGAAGCACATTGTACAATATAGTGGTACTTTTGGGGATGATGTTGCCACCACCAGGCCACTTTACTCCAGCTGCTGCATCCTTTTACACATCTGCCCGTCAAATATTCTCTCATTTCCATTGGTTGCTAAAATTTTTCGCAGTCGCTCTCTCTCTCCATAAATGCTGAGCATCTCTTAGCATTATCCGCATCCAACAAGCTTACCCGGGAGGAAACTATAATCACAGCCGCTCCACATTACTCTGCGCTGCCGAGGGAGAGAGGCTTTAAAGAGAGACCTATTAAAAATCGAGCGTCCAACAACTCAAGTAAGTGATTTATTTAAGTTACACTGTTTGAGCGGCGTAATATTTTGTAAATTTGAAAAAGCGAGATGTTTTTTTTAAATATTCTAATCGACGGTGAAAGCCACCAGGGGCTGCGTGCGATGGAAAGGCAGATAGCTCGCAGGGAGATAATTGGGGAGGCGTGCTCTCAAACTTTTCTCCCTTTACAGCCTCTCTGGGCTGCAGGCTCGGGGCAATGAGGCACTCAACCGATTAATAGCAGGACGGTGGAGCAGTCCACAACTTCAGATAATACACTCGAACTGCTGCTTGTTTGACTAGAAACTCTAGTTGTGTTCAGGCATGCAAAGAGGGGAGGGTAAACCAACCAAAATCAAGTTGAAAATTGAAGGATTTTTTTTCCCTTCATGACATGCTGATTTAACTTTATTATTGTAATTTAAAAGAAAAAAATGTTATTTTAGATTTGAGATTATTATTGATTGTACAAATAATAATAATAATAATAATAATAATAATAATAATAATAATAATAATAATAATAATAATAATAATAACAACA
>JAQNCA010000012.1:7643249-7653913 GCA_029783725.1 Acanthurus tractus
ATTTGAGATTATTATTGATTGTACAAATAATAATAATAATAATCATAATCATAATCATAATAATCATAATAATCATAATAATCATAATAATCATAATAATCATAATAATCATAATAATAATAATAATAACAATAATAATAATAATAACAATAATAATTTCCTACGCGTGCATGAGTCGGTTTGGGAAAGTGAGCTGTAGGGTTAATTTTGATGGGGTTGGGGGCGGGGGTGGGGGGGTTGTCTGGCAGTCAGCTGGTCTGATAAATACAAGCCAGTCTTTGTTTTATTTTCGTGACGCAGAAAATTAAGGAGGCCTGAATGCGGAGTCGTGGCTGGCGTCCTGTAATCAGGCCAGCGCGTGCCGTACGGATTATCTCGTTAATTTCTTACAGAAAGAAGAAGAAAAAAATCTCTTGTAGCCAATAATAATTAATGGCTGGGCAGGGTATTTATTATCGAACGGATGTGGAGCAAGCGGTAGCAGGGAGTGCAGCAAAGTGACAGATTGAGTATAGGAGTGGCCGTTATTGGCTATATAAAAACTAGGGGTCCGGCTAAAGAGAGGAGCACCCTGGGGTCCTGGGAACTTTATTCTACAGGTAGGTGACACTGGAAGCGTTACGAGAGGCCTCAGACAGCAGCATATGGTATATAGAGTAATTAGCTATTACTTAAAAAAAGAAAGAAACAATGAATGCTTATTAAAAACATTAGGGGCTTTAAATAGGCCTATAAACTCGACTCTTTTCCCCCGAAGGCCTAACAGTGGTTTTACTCTCTAGAGAATAAACTATTTTAATAGCATAAATGTTGCAATTGCTAGGTACAAGTTGTAGTCCTAACATTCGAATTGGTTAGTGTTGTGACCTCCTCTGATCTCCTACTATATTTTTTGATATTAAAAAAAAACTTTTTTTCTGAAAAAATATTATTTCCCGTAGTGGATCAGTATTAAAGTATATTAAAAATATTGTGATGTTCATATAAGAGCAGGTTATTACAGAATGTCTTTTTAAATATTATTTAGTCAAAATGGTTTCTTTATTTTTGTCAAAGTAAAAGTTAGAACTAATAGTCTGAACTCTTTATTAAAAAAAAGATTTAAGATTTTATTTAAAGCTCTTTGAGTTAATTGTTTTTTCACCAATTAAAGCTTTAATTTTTAAAGGAAATTATGAAAAAGAATTGAAAAATTTTCCTTAACTACTTTTTTCTAGTATCTCTTATCTAGAGACAGATTTAGAGGGCCATCTCCTTGTTTGTTTAGATTAAGTGCTCCTCTCTAATCAACACTTTTCGATAGTCTCACCTTCCAAATCTAATTACCGGGAGCAATTCATTAGGAAAAGAGGGGGAATCGCACCAATGAGTGTCAATAATGACCTACATCAGAATTAACTTCAGGGGATGAAAACATGTTTCTTATTATTTGCTTGAGTTGTCCTTCGTATTTTAATTTCGTAACATTTGAATGTACAAGGGTTTTAGTTGGAAGCAACAATAGGCCCGATATATAGAAATGAAGATGCTCAGTTGTATTTGAATGAGTGCACAGTTTGCAGTATTGGCTCCTTTGTTTGTTCCCTTAAGTCTTTTGTTATCAGCATCACTTATCGGTCAACAGTGGGCTTTGTTTCTGCAAATGCCCCCCTAATCAGCTGTCTATTTAGCTTCGCCTAACCTGTGGGTATATGCTAATTGAGAGCCCGGTTGGGGCCCAGCGAGTGTGCGCATTTTAACGACAATGTTTTGTTTTGGTGGTACTACGAGGAGTGTGTTTGGGGAAGGGGGGGTAAGGGGCGGGGTTATAGTAGCAGTTAGAGAGTGTGTGGTGATGGTGGTGAGGATCGGGGGGGGTGGGGTGATGGCGTAAACGCCTGTCAGCCAGACAGAGCATCCTCAGTTCAGCAGGGACAGCTGGGGGTCTCCACTCGCCTTTAAGAGCACCGCGAGTCCGAGGACGCCCACTTCTCTAAACCCACCGTGGTGCGTAAAGGTTGCGCGTAAAATCAGCGGACACAGACGATTCTAAACAGCTTTAAACATCCCTGTTTTGTGTCCTGCTTCAGGTTATTCCGGACTAGGTGAAATACCAACCGAAGACGCCTGAGGATTAAACACGATTATCTGCCCCATTTTTTTTTTATTTCCTCTTACTGGTGCCCCCTCGTTCGGCCGCCAGCATGATGTCCTATTTGAAGCAGCCGCCGTACACGGTAAACGGACTGAGCTTATCTACCTCAGGAGTGGACCTGCTGCATCCTTCAGTGGGATACCAAGGTAATATTTCCAGGGATTTTTTAATGCTCTTTACTGTTATGTGTGACAAATAACCTGAAAGTAAGAACTGTTCGTAACTTGTTTTAACATGTTCATTATCGGCTTAGTAATGGCTTTTTATATTTCTTATAAAACCACCTTGACATACAGAGAGCTAACCTTGAAATCTTAAATTTAATTAAAATATATATCAAGTAGGCCAAACTGAAGTTCGTATTTGTAAATTATCAAGCAGTATAAGTCGTTTCTCATTTCCATAACCTATTGTTTTTTTTCCTTTCCTTATCAGCAACCCCTCGCAAACAGAGGAGAGAGAGGACGACCTTCACTCGGGCTCAGCTGGACGTGCTGGAGAACCTGTTCGGCAAGACTCGGTACCCTGATATCTTCATGAGAGAGGAGGTGGCCTTAAAGATCAACCTGCCTGAGTCCAGAGTACAGGTGAGACACTGAAATGCCTCCACCACAAAGACAATTTATGGAGGTCGAGATTTAGTGACCATTCCACTTCAGGACAAAAATCACCCTTACTGCTGATAATCAAGTAACCTCTTGAAACGTTTTCTTCAAATTTGAATTGACTGATTTTTTTTATCAACAGAATAAGTTTATGATTAATTGGTAAACTATAAAAATATACAGATTACGTGTTGGAAAAACAACGAATAAGCCTACTTAATGGATCATTTGAAAATTAACATACATAATTTATTAACTCAGTTTTGGGCCGCCCCGGCCTACAGTCATGTGTTTTGATCTCTTGAATATTTAATTTAGACCTACTCATTTTTCAATCTACTAGAGAGGGTTTGTGGAGTGTTTTGTTTTTAGTATCGAGAACATTTCCAAAGTTGTTCTAAGTTAAATTTAACTTAATTTAAAAAAAACTTTTTTTTTTTCAGGTATGGTTCAAAAACCGACGAGCCAAACATCGGCAGCAGGCCCAGCAAACCCAGAGTGGAGTGCAGAACAAGGCTGTCAGCAGGCCGGTGAAAAAGAAAGGCTCTCCGGTCAGAGAGGCCAGCTCAGAGAGCGGAGCAAGCGGCCAGTTCACGCCGCCCTCCAGCACCTCACTCCCGTCTGTGAGCAGCACCGCGGCGCCGGTGTCTATCTGGAGCCCGGCCTCCATCTCCCCGCTCTCCGACCCGCTGTCTACCTCCTCCTCATCCTGCATGCAGCGCTCCTATCCTATGACCTACACCCAGGCGTCGGGCTACAACCAGGGCTACACGGGCTCCTCGTCCTACTTCACCGGCATGGACTGCGGCTCCTACCTTTCGCCTATGCACCACCAGCTATCCGCCGCGGGCTCCGCCATGAGTCCCATGAGCAGCAACGGGGTGTCCAGCCACCTGAGCCCCGCGTCTTCCCTCTCCTCGTCGGCGTACGGAGCGGCGGGTCTGGGCTTCGGCGGCGCTGCAGACTGCCTGGACTATAAGGACCAAACAGCGTCCTCATGGAAGCTCAATTTCAACGCGGACTGTTTGGATTACAAAGACCAAGCAGCGTGGAAGTTTCAAGTGTTGTGAGAGGACAGAAATTAAGGGGACAAAACTTAGAAACTGCAAAGTATACAGGCAAAATTCAAACCCAAGGTTGGGAGTGAGGCGTTTTTCCAAGACTGGGCCCCAACTTCTACCTCGGGCAGAGCAGAGCAGGACTGCCAGCCGACTGTCTCACATGTTGGGTTAATTTATTGAACATTCAGACTGACTTTTCCCCAACTTTGATCAAGGACACGGAACAAATGTGCTGACCAAAAGTAAAAAGGGATCAACAGAGTGAAAGAGCCAAGCCTAACTTGGTCGAGTTTGAGGAATAGGTCAGGTTTTCTTCTAAGCTCCTTAAAGACTCCCCTCTCTTGTCTTTTTTATGTTGTTGGCACACTGAAGGGCCCCTTTGATCAAAGCGTTGTGAGTGTGTGGTGAGAGAGTGTGTGTGTGTGTGAGAGAGAGAGACTGGTTCTGACATGAACCTGGATGCACTATTAATTTATGAGAAAATATGTTTAAAACTAGTTAAGAGACAATCAGTCCGTGTGCGTGTGCCCAAATGTCCCTTGTGTTTTTTAATTATTTTCCCATGTGTTAGATTTCTTTTTAAATTGTGATTCTTTGTACTACATGTATGCAATTTTTCTTCGAGCCACAAACCCAGCTGTGAATTTGATGGAGATATTTCCATGTTTTCGAGTGTTAAATGGTAAATTATTCTAAGGACACATTAGTTGAACGAAAAACGGATTGTATGTCAAATCCCGCCAGCAGCAATATGGTCCATTCGAGCTGTAAAGTGCGGTGAGAAGGCCACAAACACACTGAACAACAATAAAGACCACTTGACCTGACCAACACTATGGCTGCATGTGTGAATCCATCTGCATTGTTTGTGTTTATTCCAGTTTATCACCTGTGTCTGCACACAAACTCACATACCCATAAGCCTAAGGAAGAAAAACAAACTTATTTCAAAACACATTTATTTATTTATTTATTCTAACATTTTAGGTTTGGCGTAATTCTTACATTAAAAATGCCAGTAGGGATAAATTCCATCATTTTTTACACTTTTTATATTTCTAAGCCAACATCACTAGAGTCCATTGGTTTCTGTCCAAGCTGGAAGGAATGTGAATTATGGGAGAGCTATGTTAATCCCGTCTCATAAAGAGGATAATCCAACATTTTTATTGACGGCTGCTCTTTGGTTCAAGGCGCACCGCTGGCCAGTTCACACGGAGAAATGTGAAATGAGCTCTGCTGCTCAAGAGTCCAGGGGCAAACAAGTTTAAAGACAGTTTGAACACAAAAGAAAACAGCAGAAAGTGAACGATAGGAGTTCAGTCAGTGAGCTGACTCTATTTGCGATGCATAAGTAAGAAAAAAAAACATCACTATAGGGTTTAAGTTATTATTTCTATCAATCTGCAGTGCTGAAACGCGTCATAGTAGATGAACTAAATTTGTGTAAAATGGAATAGTATCTACAAATGTTGCTGATAGGATTTTTTTTGTTTGTTTTAAGCCTTTGTTATATGCTCCGTATATGATGGTTTATTCACTGCAGTAAGTCAAAGTGAAGACTACATGCAGGATTCTGTTGCAGGCGTTGTGATTAGCCATTGCCTGGCGCACATGTGGATTTGTGTGCACATAAAGCCACGCAGCCTCTTTGGAGGTTTAAAGAGAGAGAGTAGATTTATGAGCCTGAGCAGGTCCAGAGGCTCGTGCGTGGATTAAGGAAGAAGGCTCGTGCTATCGGTCTAATTAGGATGTGACAGGAGATGTCAGAGAGGCTTCTTAAAACTCTTGCGTGACTTTTCGCTGCCTTGCGCTTTGTTGTCCATTTGACCTCCAATTAGGAGCAAATGACACACACGATTACAGAGCGTCAAACAGCTGATTATTGTCTGGAGTGCACTCTATAAATCATGATGAATTTAGCCTATTATTTGATTTTTAGTTTTTAGTTTTAGGTACTCTAGATTAAAATGTTATAATGAATAAAAAATGTAATAATGATGCACAAGTTTTAACATCACAATGAAATTCTTGACCACAAACAGCGAGAAAATTGATGCGCAGTTGAGGAGGAATAGAATAATTTGTATGCAAAAATAGATCTAGCCTAGATATTATCTGAACTGACCAAAGGGTTATTGAATAAAGCCTAAGTTTTGAGGAAAATATATAATTCCCATCTTGTGAATCAAGAATGATCAAGTTGGTTAAATCTAAGTGTGCATACGGAGCAAGCTTTTCTGATAAAAAACCACAAGTCAAATAAAAGTGGCTCATAAATACACTGATCTCTCTATAGATCTATTTTAACACTTCTATCTGTCACAGCAGTTTCCTGTGTTTTTACTTGATGTCAAAATCAGATTTAAAGTTTCAACAGGTTCAATAACAAACGTCACGAGAGAGCAGTAAGTCAGTCTTCCTGCAGCAGGAGGACCAGGGGCCCTCAACTACCCATTTGGTTTTAATTAAGCACAAGCGGCACTAAAGGGGACATATGGGTCCGGCAGACGCTCTTCATTAATCCTCTCATCGCATTTGAGGATGCTAAACAATAAAAAAGAGCCTCGGAAGCCTCACTTTGGCCGAGGCGACCGCATATTTTGTCGACCGTCGCCCTGAGGCTGGGCTTTCCCCAAGCGGCACCACTCCACCTCGGCCGGGGATTTCCAGGTTTCCCCGCCGACGGAGAGGAGACACGACCGACGCAGGAGCTGCGAGTCGATCCTGCTCCACCGCGGCGACGAGCCCGATGTTAACCCGCAGTCTACACCATCACACTTAAGATCAGTTTAATGCAAAACGCGCACACAATTGAGACTGTTAGAATACGAATTTCTAAAGTATTTCCCACATTCCTATTACGCAACACCGCAATATCCTGCAGGTTTCAATAGATTAACTTTGCAAAATTAAAGTACAATCAGTAAAAAATTGGGCCATATTTAGCAAAATGGTATATACTGCATTTATAAAGATCAATTTAATCGCTTTATTTCAGCTTTTTAGACAAACTAATTTGATAATTATTTTTAAAAGAGTGATTCTGTCAAAGGGATACAATCAGGAGCTTTAGAAGTAATAGTCACCATCTTTTTACTGTCAATGCTGTTCAAGTTTCAAATGTTTTGGTGATTTTTTAAACCTTAATTCATTGTTTTCATGTCATATCCTAATTCACACTTATGTCAAATAAGCAATTCAGTAAAATCACTTCAAGTCTTCTCAAACCTTAAATAATTTTACTGAATTGCTTTGAAAAACTACATTATACATCCTGTTTTAACAGCTCTTTTTGTCAGCTTATGGACTTTGATTGTGCTTTTTTAGTCAGACCATTAAAACTTGCCTATTGGGAACAAACCAATGTGTCAATTATTCTCTTGAAAAAGGAGAGATATGACATAAAATATCAAGCAATGTTTGTAATGAACAATTCATGATTTAAACAAGCCTATCAGAGTTAATTTAAATAGGCTAATGCTATTATCAACTGTACAATGTCACTGACAGGCATAAGACTTTTTTAAGAAGGGAGAATTAGTGAAAGTACTGGGGCAACAGTCCTGCATATTTGAACAGGCTTCAGTAACCGTCATTTGGAAAAGTGGGATATGGACCTGATTTCTCGACAGCAGATGCATTAAAAAAAAAGCACAATATGAACTGATTCTAGTTTCTTTCATGAAATAAAAGAACAACAACAGAGATAAACGGCCAATTTGTTGGTGAGAATATAACTGAAGACTATTGTTATGCATAAGTAGGCCTGTGTGTCCTACATTCCCCCAGAGACGATGTCTATCACATATCGACACAGCAACACATACATAATTCATCTGCAACAGTAACACTCATGGAATCTCATTTAAATGAATGAAACAATAGCGTTTCTGTACTCCTGTCAGACTGTCGGTTGAGGAATATGGTAAATGGTTAAAAAGTAGGCAGCCTTAACTCTTTATGACCTTCTCTATCTGTGTTAAGCCATGTAATGTTTAGAGTGATTTCATCTCGTGGATTACACAATTTGATGAGATTAAACTCAATTCTATCAGATGCACACGCTAAATGTTGCCATGTGATGTTTTAATGGGACTTAAGGCGAAGCAAAATACTGCTTTAATTGCTCCAAACACTTAACTAGGGGCTGAACTTTAAAGTAGGTGCAGATAAACTCACGGTACTTTATAGGCTTTCAGTTACACTTTCTATAGTGTAAATGCAGAGTGAAATCTGACATATGACACAAGGCAGCCTAAATTTCCTTCTCTCTGTGCAAAAGGGATAAACTGACCAGGTGGCTTTCTTTGAACAGGAAATCAGAATCTGATTTGGATTGTATGCTGCTGCTTGGGAACTTAGTTGTCATTTTCTAGATACAAAGGTGTCATATAAAGCAGCGCCAGGACGGGGAACTCCCTCAATGTAAACCATTATTTTTACATTTGGAAAATGATTACTGAAAACGAGGCCCAGAGTTGACAAGAAAGGTTGAGCTTTAAATTAAAGTTGCTGTTGTTTTTAGTGAAACAGTTCAGCAGTGGAGCTGCTCTGTCTCTGTCTCTGTTGCACTCCCCTTCATTGTAAAAGAAAATCACTGCTGGTGCACATGTGTAGGAAAGTCACACAGACTCTGAAGCTGCCTCCAAATCACAGACTTCTTCCATGAGTTTTATTTTGCACTGCATCATATGATACGTTATTTGAAGTAAACTTGTATTCCGAAAGGTAAGCAGCGAATTTAACAAAATATAAAGTACTAATTTCTCCTTCACACATAGTAGCATAAATGTGAAAGTCTTAAGTGTTAAACAATTACATTTCTCAAGTAAGGCACAAGTAGGCTTAACTTTAAATTGTACTTGAGAAAACATAGATAGCTCAGTAAAATTCTGCCTCTGAAATTCAGTAGATTCATTCATTTTTGTTCAAATAAACATTCAACACCCAAGTATAATTTACAACATGAGTCTATAAACTGTGTTTGCGTCAGGTGTCCGTGGGGGAGGGGGGGGGTTGTTGATATCATAAATGAAATTAGGCAGGAGTGCAGGATGTTTATTCCAAGGTTTGGCTCTTTTCCGACTTATGCTGGGAAATGCTGTGATAAAAAAGCTTACTAACTGGACCTCATGCGTGCTTCTCTAATAATAATAGCTGTTTTCGCCTTCTGTGCTGCTATTTTTATATTGCCGCCATGGCACACTGCATGCGTGCTTTTAATTTTCTTGTAAGGACAGGGACATTCTGCCAAAAAAAAAATCATTTTCAAACAAGATAAAATGATCATTTACACATTTATAGCTTTTCTGTGACAGTGTCTGAAGATCATGTAGGCTAAATTGTGCTGTAATCAAGGCCACAGGCAGTAATGTGTGTATTCCTGTCTTTTCTTGAGTCCTTTTCAAAAATCAATTAAATGCTTGTTGATTTCTCTGAGTCATCTTTTTGATAAGAAAAACCCTGTAGGCAAAAAGAAAACTATTTATAGTATCCATATACCGATATCCACAATTATATCCATAATGAGCACAGTCCTGCTTCAACATCATAATAATGTATTTGATTTGATCATAATCTGGACAGTTATGATTAGTAACTTAATTTAATGTTAAACCAACTAATTTTTTGGAGTTGAGCCAGTTAAAATTGTATGCAAACCTCTTAAGAGGAAAACACTGAAATGTTTAAGTTAATAAGCTTTGAATAGCGCTCGGATTTGGTTTCCACCATATGTCTGGAGTTACATGTCAGCCTAAATGGTAATAATGTTTACATATTGTCATTTGGGGAAATGCAGCACTGTAAAAACACACTCCTCGCACACAAACACACACACACTCACACACACACACAGACTTAAAGCTGATTACAGGTTTTAAAAAATCAGCATATGTAAAAAAATGAATTTCCATCAGAGAATTAGTGCTTTAAAAAAAGTTAATGCCTAGTTAATGTTTCTTTCTTTCTTTTTTTTTCAAAGCACCCATTTAGCTTCACGGCCTTACGACCCTGGATTATGTCGACAGTGGACATTCAGCCAACAAAGCACTCCTGCCTTTATGAGAAAAGACCATTAGCAGGAAAAAAAAATCACAAATCTCCTTATAAGAGCAAAATGGAGATGTTGTAATAACAGATTACATGCATTTAATGGCCAAATTTACATCCAGCTAAAAGCATTTGATGCAAACAGATGACAGAGTGAAGCTTTGTCGAGAATATATAGGACAGCTAGGAGGAGGCAGGAGGTCCCTGTAAAGACATGAAAACAAAAACACACCTGCACAGTAAATGTTGCCGGCTTGTCTCAGGTTCAATCTGAACTGGTTGATCTGAAGCCGTCTCAAGAGTAACACTTCATTTCTTCTACACAAGAAGTTACAGTACATGTAATTATTACTTTTCCTTTTGTGCATAACCCTTAAGCTACTGTGCAGCTGCAGTTTGTGAACTTGAGACATGAAGGTTTTGGGGCTTTAAAGAAAAATTCAAATTTTAAAAAGATATATTTTATACTTGTCCTAAAACAAAAACAAAGGATGAATGTGAAATCTCACATTTGAATCTTTTTGGAAAACAATGTCTGTCCATTCCAAAAAAGCAGACCATTGTTTTTTTGTATGTATAAACTGAAAAAATAAACAGTTGTAAAACACAACTTTGGTAAAAATGTGGCCTGAACCCTCACATGAATCTTACAGTGACAGTGATTTCATTTGCTTACATTTGTCATATTAACTGCTAAACATGTGAGGTAGTAATTAAGAGTAATTCTTTTAGCCCCATTTTGGCAGAAATATCACTTCATGGACAGAAGTGGACCATGTTTAAAGATTTTTCAATCTTTCTATGAACAAT
>JAQNCA010000012.1:7663328-7692933 GCA_029783725.1 Acanthurus tractus
CACACACACACACACACACACGTAAAGTGAAAGACAACTTGAAGGAAACACAGCATGCACACACACTCTTTAATTCACTGGAGACAACAGGGAAAAAAAAAAAACAGATAGAGAAACATACCTAAACACACAGAGACACAAATTAGGACACACAGGACATGAAAGCCTCATAAACATACACAGATGCCACAACGTCAACTCTCTTATTCCACAATGTACTGAGAAGGACCGAAATTTGCATTTTTCTAAAGGACATGATGAAACTGGTGGAAAACAGGCAACAGATCAACTCTTACGCTGCCTCTCTGTCTGCCTTTATGTGTGTGTGTTTGTGTTTGTATATGTGTGTCTTCCAGATCATTTACTGGGGAGTGTTGGCAGGTCTCTTCAGTGCTGCCGCTGCTGCTGCTGCTGCTGCTGCTGGGATTTGTAACATGTCAGTCCATCAGTTTGAGATGAAACTGAGCCTTTCTTCCACTTTCTGTGTGATCTTTACCTCCCAGCTTGTGCGCATCATCTCTCTCTTTCCCCTCTCTGCTCACACATACAAACATCCTTGCATTGATACATATATACACAATCTACATATACATGCTGACACACATGCATTTGCAGGAAAACACCCCACATGAACCCCCCAGTGTCCTCATCCTCATAGCTATTAACCCCTGACACATAAATCCAAGGGTATGTGGGTGTGTGATATTAGCTGTATGTGTAAGAGAGACAGTGTGTGTGTGTGTGTGTGAGGGTGGATGGGGTTAATCATTATGTAGTGGGGATCTTTCACACAAGATCACTCAATTTAAATAGAGCGGGAACACTTTGATGTCTCCAGCTCTCCCTCCTTCTTTCATTCTCACTCTCATTCATTCTTCTAATTTGCTTCATGTTGCCCCCTCTGTGCCCCGGTGATAAGGTGTAATGAGAAATGTTTTCAAAATGGCTCTCACCTACCATGCAATGCTAATTGAGTGTGTGCTTGATACAGCCACGAGAGGAGAGCACTCATCTCTGACCACTGAAGGTGCTGAGGAGAGCGGAAAAAGTGAAGAGCAAGACGATGAGTGGATAGCAGAGTGACACACGCTAACATCAACTGAGTGCCACTGACAACCCTGCACCCCAGCACCCCCACCCCCCACCCCCCCACCTCCCAGAGACAAAAAATAATGAGGGGAAATACCATCTTCATTAGTTGTCATTTACAGGGAATTATGATGATGCCTCCTCAGGGCTGTTATTGGTCACGCTGAGAGCAAGCAGGAGGAGAAATGTCAGGGAGGGAAAGAAGAAACTTTAGGAAAATGTGGAAATGACCTAGTTGGAAATTCATTCAGCAGTGGAGAGACAACACTGAAGGGACCACTCCCCAAATATTTTGGAAAATTAGCTTGGTTTCTACTGCAAAATATTCAAACAGAGATAGACATTTTTATGAGGAAATATATAAGTTTCAGTTTTACAGTAAAAACAAAAAGGAAGAAAACTTAACCGTTGAATCACAGTGTTGATGAAACAGGAATCACAAACACCAACTTTACTTAAAAAGGAAGTAGCATTAGATTCGATAACAATAGCCACTCGGAGTTTGGAACCCAGCATTGATATATATATGCCAATAAATTAATGATTAAACGCAATTAAATGAATCAGATCAGCTGTAGTCACAAAACTGGCTTGAGCATGTGAAGACAAGCAATGCAACATTAAGCAATATTGTTAATGCTGAAACCCACAATGTTGACTAAACAGGCCAGTAAGAGGAACTTACTTACTTGGTTCCTTTAAGTGGAGAAAAAAAAATTCAGTTCAAAGGGAGTCACAAGCAGGTGGGCGGAGCTTTGATGCACATTTTACGAGATTATCATCTAATTCAGTCTGCTGAAATGTTTCTAAAAGACAACAACTTTACACAGTCTTTAAGGAAGAATTACTTGGTCTACCATATAGGGCCAAACAATAATTCAGTATTATTTTTTATTAACAACTTTCCAGGATCTTGAATGAAAAAATGATATATGATATGGTCATACTGTGTGTTATCAGTCTAATTCCTGCGGTCCATAGGTATTTTTAATGTCAATAAAAAAATAAATAACACTAAAACATAGTTAATGAATTCTGGTGAAATGAACTCATGAATTCCCCGACTTTCTATGACTTTAAAGTAGCAGCATCAGCAGGTTTCCCATGACTGCCACAGTCAGTACACCCCAGGGGCTTAACTGAGCTGTATGTGACAGCTGCTGAAATACCCCCCCGCCCCCCCAGTCCTATTCCCATCCATCTCACATTCAAACAGAGCCTTCACTTCCTAAACAGTGACATGGCAGCAGAGTGGGACACCACTTCAAGAGGGGAAGACAGTCTGAATTGCCACAACATCACCTCCCTAACAGGATAACACAGCATAATAAACTCCATAAAATAATCAAACTTATTAAAACTCTTAACCCCCCCCCTGCTTAAAACACAGCTTACGTGTGCTGGCATTCACCGCCACATTCACAGGCACAAAAGAGAAGAGTCTTGTAAGACAGGAGAACATAGGGCAGCAGCTTGTGATGCTTAATGTTGGCTTTAATTGGATTTGTAAATTATGTTGCTAAATTAACACTTTCTGTGACTCTGTGACTCGGTGAAATGTGTAGGAGGAAGGAAAAAGGCAGTTATAAAGTCTTAAAGTTAATTATTCGTCGGCGGCCCCAGCTTAATTAAAGTTTCCAGTGTTTGTAGTTAATGATAGGATTGATGGAACAATAGTGTGAACGCCCCCTGCTACCTCCAGAGTGAGTCTGCAGAGAGTTCATGAGCAGGAAGACTTCAGAGTCGTTGATTAACACTTACTCACACACACACACACACACACCGACTCACACACATACTGACTCACACACACACCAACTCATGCCTTCATGCACTCCTCACTAGTGCAAGCTTATACACTGTTGCCGTGTGCATGTGGGTGCACAGACATATGCATGAGAACACACACACGCGCGTGCACACACACACATGCACACTTCTCAGTCACAGATACCCATTACTTCCCATTGAGGGTTTCACATTAATTAGCTGGGATCAAAACCTACAAATCCCTCCACTGAGGATTGAACTGTATTGCTATAAACCCTGACTCTCATCATATATTCTGTGTCACCTGACACACACACACACACCCGCTCGCGCGCACACACACACACACACACACACACACACACACACACACACACACACACAGTATGGCCATGCAAACCTGCCTCAGGGCGAGAAAGCTTTTTTTTCTTCTGTGCAGTATGTGCAGTATTTCCTGGAATATCTGTTCTGTTGTAATCTAATTAAACACAAATTAATTTAGGAAGGTGCACTGTTAAAAACAATTTAATCTTATAGTTGTTTATATTCAAATGTTACAGCTAGAATATCACACAAGGAGCCACTGGCCTCACTGAGTACTCTACTGAACTTAGATCAGTTAAACTATGTTTTTCAGCTGTTTGTTAGCAGAACTCCACAACAAGTTTAAAATCACACATTTTATCAGAATATTATCATATTTCCACATATTATATTTTTCAGTATAAATTAAATACCCAGTTTGAACAAGTAGATACAGAGCAACATTACCATTGATGTAGAGTTGTTATTTCTAGCAACGTGATGAATGAGTCCAACATTCACTCAAACTAGCTTTGTCTGAGTTTGTTTGAGACAGAAACATCTGCATTCTGCAGCTGGAAACAAGAAACAAGAGTTTTGACAGTGAATCAAAGCAGCAAAACTGCATCTCAGCAGATATCATAAACAAGTACTTGCTTGTGTAACATTATTTATTGATTGCCATTTATATATAAATTAAATATATAATAAAATAACATTTCATACATTTTCGTATAATTTCATATAATTCAATATGGCAGTCTCTTAAAAGACAAAATACTGAATCTGAATACCTTGAAATTTATACCTTGAAAAACTAGATTCAAGATTAACTTTAAGAAGTAAAATTTACTGTTAAGCGCAATAAAAGATCAAAAAAGAGACCTGGTTTTTAGCAAAGCAAACAGCAAAATGCTTTTTAACCAAATGTCTCAATATACTCTGGAGAATAGATATGCAACACTTATTAGACTAAGACTGTAACTTAACAGATGAAAACTGAGGTATTTCCTACCATGGCTCTGACTTGACTTTGTTCAGAGTTTCAGCAGGCTTTTGGTTTCTTCTTTACATGCTTTGGAGGAGATTAAATGCAGTGTGGCATTGAGATACCCATGAAATAGGCTTCATAATCTTTGAAAGAAAAAAGCCTCCTCCTCATGGTTTAGGAGAGAAATAATTTCTGAACAAACTTCTGAATAACACCACTCTCAGCAGGTCTTTCAGCAGACACCCTGAATTCTTTGCAAAGGACTGAACTTAATTCTTTTAAATTTGCTATTTTAACTCGGGCGTTCTGTAATTTTGCAGACATTTGCGGCGTCTTATCACATTTGCGTGGTGATGAACATGACTGCCAACACTGCTCATTACAACGGTTGATTATTTTAAAGAGGTGATGCAACTCAGAGCAACCTTGTCTTGGTGAGTGCATGGCTGTGGGCCTTAAAGCTGGCAAAGTGCGCCCTCTGCTGGTACCTTTGACTTTCTGCTTCATTTTAAACACTTTTTTCTTTTTATTAAGAATATTCTTGACTTAATGCTCATCTACAGTATTTTGCACCCTGAAGAAGAAACTCAAAATGAGCCAATCAAACTTTTTAATAGGTTTATTGACATGTGTATAGCGATTGTCTGTGCACCGGACATATACAGAAGAATATGGTATAAAATAATACAAAATAGCTGTACATAACATAGATGTATTTAAAGGAATGCATTGTTATTGTGAGGTTTTACGCTGTATAATGCGTGTCAGCTACTTGCTCACCTATGGCAAGATGAGATCATAAGATGAGGTTTTGTCATCTGGAACGAAGGTCAACTACACAGTATAATAAACAGAGCAAGTTAGGGAAGAGCTAATGATGTTACTGGTGTGTTAAATAACCTGATGCCACTCTAAAATACTGTATCTGCAAAATCCACTGATATTCTAATCTAAAAAAACAAGAGAAAGGAAATTGCATATGGACATCTTTAACCCAAAGAGGGCTCAAAAAAAATGGGAAAAGAAAAAAATAAGCTCAAATAATTTTGTCAGGTAATAAAGTAGAAGCCAATGAAGGTGCTGCAGCGGTTCTTCCATCCACATGCCAACTGTGATACATTAACCGTTGTATATATTATCTTCTAAAGCAGGATTCACTGGATTTGGCGTGCTTAGTAAAGGGCAACCGACGATCGAGATGTTTTCATAGCCTGTTAACAAGACCCCTTTAATTAAGACCCGTATGTGACTGATCCTAGACCTGTGATGATCTACCCTACTGCATCCCCTCTACAACCTGGATGACTACCTCTCACACCAAATGTCTTGTTACTGTCTTTTGCAGTAGGGAAACTTTTAGACTGAAAGTGTTCTCCACCAGGCTTCCTCTAGGCCTTGCCTGCCTGCTGTGAATGTGAAATCACTAATCCTGAGCTACAGTAATTATCAACACTGTGTCAATTATCCACAGCACTGTGGGGAGTTTACATCTTGTATTTAGACTCCAACATGGAAAATACAGTGTTTTAAAAAGCAGCAGGTTGACTTTTAACAGCCTGAAACGTTCCATGATCAGTCTAAATACAAAACAAAAACAAAGTGTTGATGTGGACATCTTTCTACAGTGAGTTATTTTGGTGGAAAATATGAGCATAGTAGTAAAAGTGGGATTCTTCAGGTCTCGTTCAGAAACACCACACCTTTATCAAGTATGAGGATTTTCCAGGCTCTCTTTTTTCTCTCCTTTTTTTTTCTATAAGAGAGCTCTTCAGAATAAACAAGAACAGAAATGCTGCAATGTTATCAGCTGAGGACTCGGAAGACATCTTGGTCTGCAACAAAACGCCCTCGGCATGAAATAACAGGTTGGCGATCAACCGTGCAAAGTTTTCGAGTAAGTGTACGTGTAGTGTAGATACTGTATGTGTACGTTCAGCACATGCAAGCTAGACACAATCCCCACGTGAGTGTGTTTTATCAATTGTACTTCTTCCACACTTGAGGCTATTATTGAAATTATTGGACTTTCTCGAGCTAGTTCACCAAGCTACACCATAATTTTCAGTTACAAAAATAGTATCACAATATAGACCATTCAATATGAGCACCAGGGAAGGCTAAACATAGCCTGAGTATTTGGCTACATTCATTGTCTGGGCAATGTTTTTTTTTTTTTTTCAACGGTAGCAGTGTGTTGAGTGTGTTTGTTGGACACAGTGTTGGCATTGTTTTCTCACTCACAAGCTCTCCTACATCTACCACACAATAATATTTGGAAACATACGGAACTTGCTTACACTGAGTAATAACAGTTAACTAAAACCAATAATCAGTTAGAAAAATAGGTTTGTTTGTTTTGTTTTTTTAACACTGAACATCTAAAAGAATTCCTCCCCTGTTCCCTAAATAAACCCCTCCCCATTTCCTAACAAAATAGTTTTCTTTGAAACAAAAACAAAGGTTATCTTTTGAGGTTATACAAGGTCAAACCTTTTTGACACTCCATCACACTGACATGGACCCTGTTTAGCATTGTTCAGTAACCAGAAGTGTGTTCAAATTAACACAACACAAGCAACATAGTATGTTATTTCGTGATGGCTGCTGTTTTCTTCTGCAGCTTAAACTTTTTTTTTTTGTTGTTGTTAGCACGTTTTGGCTTTTAATACATCTGAAACTAGTACTGAAATAAATATGTCAGGTATTTAACCACTGATTCAGCTGTTCATCTTTCAAATCTAGTGCTTTGGTTACAACACACATACTTCACATAATTTCACCTCATTTGGAAAAAAACAATAAACCACAATGTTGAACACACCTCTGGTTAAGCCCTTAACCTGGAAACCGTTTCAGCCATGTTTGCAGTGACCGCCGACGTAACACTTGGCTAAACATAGCACAACATCTAGCTTATCTACCAGAGTGCTATTATTGCTGTAGAGAGTTATGAAGTGGATTTTACCCAGTTTCATTCCCAGCCCTTGCTTATCCTCAGTCTGCTTGATAATTGGGACACGATCTGGCCTTGACAGGTAAATTCTTCATGGTGTGAGGGTACAGCTGATAGTGTTCCCTTCAATGCTTAGAGTCTGCAGATTTTCATTCCAACCGAATACTATACATGGGGTCTCATTTGCAGGGTCTCTGCATAGGTCTCATACTAAAAGGATACATGAGGACAAAAGACGGAAACTGCATAATACATTCTCTTCATTGACTCATTAGGAACCTGAAATACTGAATGGAAGCACAAGCTTCTGATCTCACCTTGTAATCCTACATTCACCATAAGTAGTTAATCAAAGGTGAGGGTGGTTTTTACAGAAGCTGAGGCCAGATGGATTAAACTTTTTATAATTAAAAATGCTGCCACAACCAGTAAACACAAACAATCACTGAAGGGCAGCAAATCACAATTACAGTAACATGTTTGAGAAATTAAGTGGTGGACAGCAAGCTGAGAAGTGCAAGAGGTGACGTTTCACCGAGTTTAAGACACACATGCTGCAGATGTGTAAGACACCGCAGACTGACTAAATTAAAGGCCATTTTTTTCTTAAGTGCACAGAGCTACTTCTCATTTCAAGCAAGGCTTCTGAAACAGACAAATAAAAATAGTTTGGATCTGTTTGTCTTCTTTGACACAGTATTTAAATAGCGGAAAGTTGCGTCATTTGGTAATAAAGTGAAAAATAATCATTTTGAAAATGGTCAAGCAGCATTATTTAAGCACCTGTATAGAAAGAGTTTTACTTTTGAGACCCTTCTCTTGTTGCAGGTGAGGTCATCTGTAAAATCAGCTCATGTAGAATTTGGTTGGAACTGAAAATAGCAGAATCCTCCAAGGTGGAGGACAGGACACCATGGAAGGTTTTGGGTAAATACTGTCAGCATTACAGAATCAAACATTCTGTCACCTGTTCTTCAGATAAAGGACAAACAAAGGGAGGGATTATTCAGCCTTGAGCTGCATTCAGTAACAATATTTGACAGTGTTTGTTAGACACACAGAAGGTGTGGCCTGAATGTGGCACACACACACACACACACCTCACTCATCAGCTCTTTATCCATACTAAATACTGATCAATGTTTGCTACATGAATGAAGCTCAGGCATCTTCCTGTTAATGTGATAGCGACTGCCGAGCAGAGGCGACTAGTCGATGGGGCCCTGGAAGATGAGCCGCGTCCAGCCGGGGGAGCTTAGGGCAGTGGAGCAGAAGGGGCAGATGGGTCTGAAGGCGTGCGTCCCGTGGGGAAGCGGGGTCTCAGCCCAATACTTGGCTGTCCTCTCTGAGCAGACGTGGCCGCATGGCACAAAGCCGTGAGTGGGAGCTCCAGCGTCCACATACACAGCAGGCTCACAGCCCAGCCACAGGGGCACGTAAGGGCCCACGCTCCTGCACAGGGGACATTCCCGAAGGGCAGTGGGGCCGTCGCTCTCTCCTGGCTCCTCGACTCCCTCAGACCTCTGGCCCCAGTCGTGGCGTCCGTGGACATGTCCGCAAGTGAGGTAGACCCAGGGCTGACGCTCCTCAAGACTAAAGTAACACATCAGCAGAGCATCAGTATTTAAACTTTGTGTGAGCTCCTAGTGTGTAAAGGTAGTTAATACACTCTGGATATGCTGGCTGCTGTAGATGAAACAAGACCCTGACAGAAATTCACATGTACTTTTGAAAGACTGTGGTTCCTACCTGTGGCTGCGTGGCAGGCTGGGAAAAGCCAGTGTGCTGAGGCCTACAGGACACTGGGGCCGGGATGCATTAAGCTCCTGGCGAAGTGCTTCCAGGTGACGCAGGGTGGGTGAACGCATCAGTCCTTCACCTGTACGCCACAGCAGGGTGGCACCACACAGGTCAACCAGGGAACCATCACGAAGCGCACTGCTCTCACCTTCCGCCTACACAGACAGATGCTCATTGTTTAACAAAAGAGAAACACTGCAACCTTGATGAGGCTAAAAGGCAAAATACACATGGTAGCCAAACTGTCAGCAGCTCACCAGTTTGCCTCGGCTGGGTCCAGAGCGTGTCTCCCTCAGGGCGTAAACATCTCCACAGACTGAGATCTCCCTCCACAGACCCTGCTTGGGGTCTTCTGGGAAACCCTCTGGGTGCATCACTAGCACCCCATTGGTGGTCAGGCCGTCCATATGCCCATCAGGGTTTTTCCATTTGGTTGCTTTCTCCTGTCGCACAGACACGAAAGCATTTGTTTGAATTGATTATGATCTAATTACTTGATTGACTTTATATTTGTTCATGAAGTTCAGTACTTTCAATCATATTCTCTGTCTTCTAAACAGGGTTGTTGGTTGGTTCATCAGTTAACTCACCCCTAAGAAGATATTTTTGGAAGAGTCAAAGCCAGCAGCATAGATGCGTGCAGTGTACGGTGGGTTGCGTTCACACACCACTCTGCAGGCAAAACGTGAGATGGTGCTGGGTGCAATAGAGGGGTCCTCCCCCTCTTTCCCCCCTCCGGAGGTGTCTGTCACCACAAAGTCAATGGGACTTTCTGTGGAGCGTCCAATCTGCAGAGTGAAGCACAGAGAAATGCTCTCAGTAATTCATCGACACTCCTGGTTACAATACAAACAGACAATATTTTTACTGAAAATCAGAATCGGTATTACTTAAATAGAGCATACAACTCATGTTTATGCTTAGTTTATGTCCCCATATGACTGGCTTTTCTGCAGTAGGTAATTTTAGAGTGAAAGACTTGTTTTTTGGACACAAAATAAATCTTTGTGTACTATTATTAGGGTAGAGCTTTGTCTGCAAAAATAGACTTTCTTGGATAATCTGCAAACATATTTCTATTCTTAATACTTAATGGCCCCAGTTCTGATCCAAAATAGCCTCTCTTTCTTTGATGGCATTACATAACAGCACATTTTTGGAGAAACTTACTCATGAGGACAAATCTGGGATTTTTTGCTGTTGTGAAATAAGCCTTTACTCTTGGAGGATGTATAAGAGATGTTGACCCTTTGTGTTCTTGTTTCTTGGTGTGTTACCTGGAACATGTCTGTGTTGTTGTCATGGCAGTACTCCACCACCACTGTCTGGTTGCGGGACAGAGTGAAAGAGATGCTGTGCTGCCCTCTGCTGTGCACGGCCTGCAACAACAACAGCAGCGGCAAGAAGAGTTGATGCACTAATCTTCTGGAAAAGTCTTTCTTGTTACCTCCTACATTGGACTAGATTATATTTTTAGTCTAAATTCCATAAGATGAGCCAACATTAAGAACTCTACACGGATAATTTCATTTTTCAATCTTGTAAAAAACAAGTATTTGATCCTAATTTAAACATGTAATCCATCTTTATTATCCTTTACTTTCATTTGCCATTTATAATACAATCATGCATCCGTATGTAAAACAGCAGATGCACACATCCACTCACACACATGTACACGTACACATTTAAGGATGTACAGTCTATCTTTGTTCTCATACTTTGTCACACTTCCTTAATAAAAGACAACGGGGAGTCTCAGGAAGGAAACTACCTCTATGCACTGATTAAACACACAGTCCACAAACATGGACACACATGCACACACGCACACACATACACACCTTGCTGTCCTGTGGTGTGTTGAGGATGTGCACAGCGCTCGGTTTGACGCCATTGGCCTTGGCCCTTCGGTACAGGGCGAAGCGGCTCTTTCTGCGCCCACGGTCTCCACTTGGAAGAGAGCCATTGTACCTGGACAAAGACAAACAAAAACAAACACAGGATGCAAAAATGAGCATGGACAACACAAGCACGTCACACTCAGGCTGATCGTAACTAAAGTAGAATTGAACTCCCACTCAGAGTGTATGCGTGCACAAGTTTGAACATGCATCCAGTTAAGTGAGCTTTATTGAGAAAGCCTAATAGAGGGGAAATACCTGTTACCTCACTGCTTGCATACTGTTCTAATGACCTGTCACCACTTGTGGAAAAACTTAATCTACAAAAATATGAAACTGCCAAGATGTCTCAAGAAATAACCGCAATTAGAAAAACACTCTTGACTTTGTGCATCCTACTGGCTACATTATCACAGATTCTTTTGAAAATTAATTAGGGCCTCTTGTGATCCATATTAACCTGCTGAACGTCAATGAAAAGGACAACTACCACTTGATCTCACTCACTAAACTTGTACTTGAGTCTATTAGCCACTGAAGTAGTGCTCGTTCTTTATCACCTTTAACATCATTTTATAGAAGCTTTCTCACAACAGAATGCAACTGACCATTTAGTCCTGAGTAAGTGCTCATGTTGGGATTCTGAATACTACTTCGAAGACATTAAAATTCAGCCGCTTCCCATGAGAGTGGTACAAAATGTTTTCTAGACGTTGAGTGTTTTATAATTCAATATCAATCTATTTTAAAAAGATGATCTCAGCTTTCATGTTTTAATAAAAATGAGGCATGATGTTAAAACTGTTCAGATGCCCTTGCTGACTGAGACTAGTTGAACATGAGTTGGCTACATGTAAAATGGAGCTAATATGATAGTTTTAGGCTTTTAACTAATCAGCAGGGCATGATTCTTATTAAAAACTGCTAGAAAGATACCCAGCAGCGAGGAGACTTTGTGAGGGATGGCAACTGTCTTTTCTGGCCTTCAGAGTTGATCAGATTAAGGGGCATCTGGTCTGGCATGTTTTGATGTCCCACACAGTGGTTAGACAGTGTCGGATGAAAAACGACTGACTGCTATTTCAGTGTTTGCACAGTAAAGCTGGAAACTAAGATTGTTAGATTACAAGCAGTCTTGCATAAAGAAACAACTCAAAGACAATTATGAATAATAATTTAATTACGACATTATATGAAAAGTTTTTTTTTTTCATATGCAAAAATCCCCTTACTTTTCTTCCTGTTATATCATTAAAAATGTTATACTTCATTTGTTTTGCTGCTGGTCAGGCTCTCAACCATTTTGACAAGACTCTAGGCTTAGCTAACTTGTTTTTAAAAAACACAAAGTTTTTGATCATTTCACAACAGAATTCAGAACAAATGCAGCACCACTAAAATTACATTTTGTACAACCAGAACCGTTGTTCTTACCAACAACCAACACAATTTAGCAGTAACTTATTAGCAACTATTTAAACTGTCAAATTAGTTTTTTTTTTATTTGAAAAAAACAAAACAAAACAAAACAAAAGGGTCTGGTTTTGGCTTCTAAGATGAAAATCATGCCTGTTGTCTTTCTACTTTTTGATATGAATGTCTCTGGATTTTGTACGGCTGCACTGACAAAATAATGTCCATTGCAATTCCTGACATAAAACAACTAACTGTGCAAAAAAATGGCCCATGAATCAAAAAAGGAAATAATGTTTATTTCCAATGCATTTCAAAGATCCACATCTTTTTCACTACAATCAACTATTTAAAAACTGTGTTCCTAAAAGTAACAACACTAATTAGCCATGTTTAAATATCAACCACACAATTCTAAGAGCTAAGACGCATATTTTGTATAAGTATTATGTGGGGCCAACATAGAGCAAATTAACAAACAGCAGTTAATATTTGTTTGCAAATTTATTTTTTCTTTGATATGTTCTCTTTCTTTTAACTCAAAACTTTTAAAAGAATTTTGACAGAAAAAAACTGAGCAGTCCAACTGGTTGCCGGGAATGAAGGAAGGCAGTCAATCGTCCCCATTTCCGAGCTGTTTGTTGAAGCAATTCATTCTTTTTTTGCTTAGAAAATGAACTTTTAAATTGGTTTTTGGTTGACTGTATGTGTTAGATTCTAAGAGAAGTCTGTTGACATCATGCATTTTTAATGAGTTATACTTCCATGAATCTGAGGAACAAATTTCATTTTCTGTGGGTAACAATCCTGAGGCCAGATCAGGGCAGGCAGACAGCAGGACGCTGATGAAAAGATCTGTTATGTCGCCTGAAAAAAACCTTCAACAGGCGACGTTCTTTTAAATGTAGAGTCCAATCACGGAGGATGACTCAGTGCTACCTGCTCCCTCCATGGCCCTGTCTGTCAGTTCAAACTGAACCCCAGCTGACAAGAAAAGAACCGGGTCAGGGAAAGCAGACTCAAGAGGACAGGCTTCTGAGGGGTCTGGTTAAAAGCAGAAGATGTGAAATGGGATGATAGATAAGAGGGCACAGGAGAATAAATCAGCTTATGAAAAGAGAAAGGGTAGCCGGTACCTTGACAGAAACCGAGAGAGAAAAGAAGTCAGAAGCTATAATGAGTATTTGAGACAGAAAATTAAAGCTAAATGAAAGAAATGAGGCAAAGGGCAGGGTGCAGGGAGACAGAGGGGACAGAAAAAGCAGAGAGACAAGGCTAGGCGGAGGGTCGAGGGGGAAGGCCAGTGGAAGAGTAGTTTCACAAAGTGTGATTTGCCTGGGCAGATCTGGCCTTCACTACGCATGTGCACACATCATAAAGCACAATATAAAATATTCACTCCTTCTGCCCCTCGACACGGGGTTTATTTTCGTTGAGGGCAAGCCACCAAGGAGGCCTGTCTCTATGAAAGTCAGCACTCAGCAGAACACAGAGAGGCTGGCTGGAAAGGGACAAGGCGAGAAACAGTGGAATGCAAAAGAGACTATGTTAAGAGGGGTTATGGGTGTAATTAAAAAAAAAAGGTGTGGGAGAGATACATACGGAGAACAAGAGGGTGTCTGCATAGTGATAGGAGTGAGTTCAGCTTTGCAGGGCTCCTGGTCAGGGGGGAGAGCTCTCTGTGGTGTCCTGGCCAACTAAGGCAATGAGCAGTGGGTAGGCAGCCACTGCAAAGATCACATGGCCTGCAGTGAAGCAGACATCGACCACATGGGGCATGTGATGATCAAGGCTGACAGATGCAATGTTTAACCGCACTTGCTTAAAAACTGACCAGGAAACTGTGCAAATCAGACAGGAAGCAGTGGAAAGAACAACCTGTTCTGACACTGTCAAAGTTGCCTGCTGTATGACCTGGTCAGAGGTCCGAATACTGTTAAATTCCACTGACCGGAATATGGGATCAGCTATGTCATAATGTTAATATTGACATTATAGAATATTATCTAACATGGTAATCAGATTGTGACATTTTCAACATGCTTGTTACGTAACAAAGTAAAAGCAGTAACTGAAGATGATCTTTCAGTTATAGCAGCATCCCTTTTTTGCATTCACTTGTGGTTTATGGTTATGGTTTAACCTACGGTTAAAACTAGAGATATGATACTGATAATATGGCCATCACACTGGCAAAAAACAGAATAATAAAACCACTCTTCACTCACCACAGTTTTAATGTGAGCTAATGCAAATGCATTTTTAGCCCTCAATGTGGCCCGTAACACATCCCGGCGCACACTGCAGAGCATGCTTGTCTGTAAGTTGCATGGCAGAAACCCCAGAATTGCAATTAAATGATCACTTCCTTTTTCTGATCTGAGGACGTAAATGTAAATGACTGCTCTGTTCGCAACAGTCAGATGATGAGAAAAGACTAATCTGTATTCTAATGCAGTCGGGCTACAGCCTCCTCACTCTTATGTTCAGCCAGAGGGGAAGAGATAGGCCATTAGGTCAGTTATCTTTGGTATACACAGGAAGCTCTGCGGGGCAAAAGGGAGGCCTGTGTAAGCCTGGATATGACTGCATGTGTGTGTGTGTGTGTTGTGGCATTTCTGGTCCCCGCAGACCCTGCACAGTGTGGTGGAGCTGCAGGGGTGGAAATGCTGTGGAAGCTGGTAGCTGTCATCAGCACATCCTGCCTACTGTGTGCTGGTGATGTAGAGGGGCTTTTCTCCTCCTCCTCCTCCTTCCTTGGCAAGGGTGGTCATCTGGCTGCGATGATTATTAATTTGAGATAAATGGGGCTTTATGACTAAATCATATGAGCAAGATGCCGGCATTTTCCAGAAAAAAATGATATCATCCCCGGACCTACTTTTAGCAATCTCAGATCCAGCATAGTATGACATCATAGGGATTTTCAGCCTGAGCAATCCAGCATTGCTTAACCCCACTATAACCATTGATGAAAAAGCGGCTGCATCCGTAGTAGCCATATGTACTGTGATTGATGCAGATTTGGCACCTTCAGCACTCAAACGCACCACACTTTGAGTGGAAACAATAACGGCGGCATAGTTTCAGAGAATACACTTCAATTTGTATCATAAAGTTAGTTGGTAACATTACAACACAATCAAAGACCAATTCTTTACTACGGAAATGTCTACTATATGAAAAATGAGCAAGAAATGTGTTACTATGACGGATTTCCCATTAGAAAAATGACGATAAAGAGGCTATTTTTTTAATAAAAGCAGCGGATTAAAGCTAAACTCACACGTCATCTGTTGGTTTATTGTGCTGATGGTGCCGCTACATTTCTAACGTTAATTTATCGCTGGAGCGTTTCTCCGTCCTACACAATCCCACTATCGGTTTATAATTTAAGAGACTTACCCCAAAATGACCAATTCGCCGTATTTTACCGGGTCTTTAATGGGCACATCATCATCTCCGTCTTTTCTCGGTGAATTCATCAGACTGGACTGCTCCAGAAGAAAAAACGCGTCCAATGGCAAAGAGTGGTGGGATAAAACAATGCTAACACACTCGAAACTGAAGGGAAGTAATTTGGGATGTAGTCTATCAAAGTTTGGACGTAGTTGGGCAAAGTTTCTCCAGACTTCTTCTTGTTTGTTTTATTGTTTTAATCCCGTGAAGGCGCATCTTTTCGTGGCTTTATCGCCAGTGTGTGGCTAGTTAGTATCTCAACATTTCTGTTCAGTAGCATAGGATACAACAACGGCTAACGGCAGGGAGTGGGGCGTACCATCTTTTTTTGTAGGGGTGGTCGTTCAAAAGCATTTCTTAAATTAGTTGACAAATTGCCTCTTCAGGGAGAAATACGCCTTCATCGGGTTTGTTACGATGAATCACAGTGTAATAGTCATTAGGAGAAAAACTATCCACATTTTGACACACATATGCACTTTAGCTTGAACCCTTCTATGGTACGAGAAATGGAACAGCCTCGATGAGACGCTGGCTCCCAGCCTCCCACTGATAGAATAAAATGAGGCTTTTCGACATTCAGAGGAAGTGCCCACATCCCCTGGAATGTAGGCGTACTGGCAGATTTAAAGTAAAAGACTAAGTCATTTGATGTTATGTATGAAAATCGTATAGCTTTGATCTCGTGGGTGATTATGGAGTCTGACGTAATGAGATGCTTCGGGGGGTGTGGTGTAGCTAGGATGTGGGTCACCATTGCGCCCCAGACTAGACACCTTATTTTCTTCTTGTCTGCATTTCATGTGGGAGTTGGTAGACAGATATAGGGCGACTGGAGCCCACACTTCCATCTCCCTCTCTCCCTTTCCCTCATACGAGCTAACACAAAGAGAAGTTCATATCCATTTACTCAAAATACTGTGACCACATGAGGGCAGTGCACTTCAGTGGCAAAGTACAACTTTCCATTCCATGAAGTTTCTCAAGTGTAATTTCTGGACCAATATATTTGTCTCAGTTTTACCTGTCCGTTTATCTGTAAACACTCAGTGTGTCCCACCATGTGTGTTCTCTCCCGGCAAATGCTTTAGGATCCGAATGTTTATAGTGATATGAATGTATGGGACAGGTGAGTAAAATAGTTGTCTTGTCACATTCTTGGCACGCTGTCCTCCAACAGCCTGCTTGCTTTTCATTGTTATTTGATGAGACGGAGAGCAAAGCCTGTGTTGCAGGCTTTTTGGACGGAACACAGAGCTGAGGTGTCAGTAACAGAATCTGCTCAGTCTCCACAGGGGCACGGCTACACTCATCTGGGACAGTAGCCGACTTCATGTTCTGGCAAGGTGGTGTGACATGTAGTGGCTTGCATGCAGGGTAAGACACCCTGGCACCATTGCAGTATTCTGCATTTTGTCTGCAGCGGGTGATAATATTGGCTCTTTGGATATGTCAGTCATTAAAACATTTGCCTGTGCAAATTTTTAAGATGTCACCTGAGTGATCTGATAACAAATTCAAAGTGAACTGCCTCTCCTACACATTAGCAACATGAAGCGCTGCAACTACAGGTAGACATTCATTGAGGATACTCAATAGGGTGATGACTCATGATTTAGCTTGAGCAATAGTCCAGCCACCACACCCTTAATCTGTGAATGACAGTTCACTGTGGTCACGGTGTATGTAATCAACCCACTAGAGTGCTGGAGTATACATGTTTCACTGTGTGTCTTAGAAGTTTACCTCCAACATGCCTTTCCTCTGAGATACAAAAACTGGATGGACAGGATGTGGTGTGTGTGTGTGTGTGTGTGTGTGTGTGTGTGTGTGTGTGTGTGTGTGTGTGTGTGCATGATTTAGTGACTCTTTCTCTCTCACTCTGGGATTAAGGTCACACCCTCCTCGCTCTGTCTCTGTCTCAATCTCTCTGTTCCTCTGTACCTCCCATTTTTTCAGTCTCTTTGCTCTGCTCTCTCTTTTTTTCTCTATTCATCTGTGTCCTTGTTTGACTGAATTTCACATGAATTATAAAATATGTCCAGAGTCCATCATGCACGAGGAATCCTCCCTGCTCCCCTTAATTTATGTTGTTTACGGTCATAACTAGCCAACAGGGCAAGGATCCAGTTTGGACTGTGGGGATTATTTATTCAGTTTTATTGACCCAGGAATAGCAATAGTCTGTATGAATGAAATCCTCATCATGTCAGGCACTCAAATGTATTTGCTACAGGATGGTTTATGATAATGTTTCCTTAACACCCAGAGGAGAATTTAACAACAGAACAGTGGGAGAGATTCATTAACCTCCACGATGTCTTCAGTTCTGTCACCTTGTTCTCCTTGAAGTTAAGGCCATAAAGAGAGACTGCCATGATTAATAAAAACAATTGAACATGGCAGTTGTGATTGGCAGCCGCTTTGCTCTATGATGGCCTCGTTAGCCAAATAAAGACTCATGAGTTGGACCACAGTGTGAGGTCTCAGCTGGCTTGCACATCTTGCTGTAGCTTTGCAAGCTGCTGCGGCTGAGTAGTATTTATCATCACAGCTTTCAAAATATACAGTAGCATTGACATCAAATATACAGTACAAAAACACAGTAGTTCAACTCAGCCAGTCAGCAGCATGTAATAATTTAAAATCTACATTCATGACTGGTTGCTTTGACATTTATGTCACCGGTGTCAATTTAAAGGACCTTATGAGCCAAATTGGAGAGGAATTTTTGGTATTGTTTGAACCACAGTGTGCAATAATGAACAACCCTGTTGCGTCACACAAGTCTTCTCAAAAACCATATTTGGTGAGCAAATCACAGACCTGATTGTATGTCTAATTGTGAACATGTGGATTGCATTACCTCTGCTATCATTATGCAGCTCTTGGCAGGCTGCATTTCAAGTCAAGCAAAACATAGCAGGAGTTGCAACTGATCATTTATAAGAGCATGCTCACGCAGAACATACACAAATAAGGACCTTGTGGGAGCACCTCTACTCTTATATGCTTTGAATCATGGTGGATTACCAAAATTTATAAACATATAGCCTCATATATAGCCTGGACTGCCTCTGGATAGTCTCCATGATGTATACCAAGAGTGTCAGGGTATCTGTGACATAAGGACACCTCTGGGCCAAATGGTCTCAACTTAGATTTAAGTGATGTTGACTTTAAATAATAAAAAAGATATACGGTAAAAGAAGAGCGTAAGGGATTAGAGTCAAGATAGTCAATTTAAATCACTTGGATGTGCTACAGTAGTCTGCTGCTGAGTCTATGTCAATGTTGCCATAGAGACAAGAGCAAACAAAGAAAAGGTATTTCTGTAATTTAGCAAACCGGCTCTTTGTCTGTAGTTAAAACACAAACAGACTGAGGCAGAACCTCAGACTTTTAGATATAATACATACCAAAGAGAACAAAATGAGTTATGATTAACTTTTTTAAAAATTGTGAAATGATTTCTGATATGTAAGCATCTCAATGTACTTGCGTTAAGCCATGAAACCTTGCTTGTAACAAGAAGGCAGTGTCTTACCTATGATGCACGAGTGCACACATGCCTGCTGGGTGTGTGTCTGTGTGTGAGACACCATACTCCCTCCACTTGATGAGGAGGCAGACTCCGACATAGAGCAGGCATGATACTGCAGATGGCTCAGCATATTCCCATTCTCTGTTGGCTCAGGGACACAACAGGCTCCACTAGTGATTCTTGGCTCCCTACAGGGAAGACTAATTGCATACACAAGTGGGTTTGTTACGAAACACTGAAAATGAATGGCATTATAAACTGTAGCAATTGACTGTATACACTGTAGATAAAAAATTTAGTGGACACTGCCATGCAAAGTTTATGCTTTGTCTGTAGTTTCCATTGTCTCTTTTTACCTCATCAGCTTTGAAATATGTGCTAATTGTGGAAAAGTTTGATTGCACATAATGGTGATTTCAAATTTAGCACATCATTGAGCAAGACAAGGAAAATTGACATGAGATCATGTGAGAAGCAGATGAGGAAGTCATTTGACTGCCTCACAGAAAGAACTTTTTGAACCAAATCATTGTCAGAATTGAACCAAATAAAGCAGCTGCACATGTGGCAAACTAAACCTTTGTACTTGTGGCTCAACGTGTTCATGTAAGTCAATTTTTAACGATTTATTGATTATATTTCGTCACAAACAATGTAATATTGTAAGAGTTGCAAGGGCCACATAACACTTAAAAATCATTATCAGCAGAGAAGCAGGAAACGCTGTCCCGGTGTGGGATGTGAAAATGTACTTGCACACCTTGAGGCCTTTTAGCAGGACAACGGCAGCTTTGCTTTGCTTAAATACTGACAACTGGGCTGAGACATCCTTTCACAAATCATCACGCTCCATGAAACACCTGCCAGCAACCTGCCATACATGTTCATGACCCGAGCACATAGGCTACACACACAGCTGCAGGCATGAGTGCTTTACACGAAGGCAGATGGCTCCTCAGACACGTCATTAATACAAGCTGCTGGGGAGGCTGTGTGTGGTAGGTTATTTTCAGATTTCATGTTGTGTGTTATTTAGGGATGAAAGTTGTGCTGGGGACTCTATTTCTGTGTTTGTGTAAGTGGGAGGTTGCCAACAGGCACCAGAGAGAGAGAGCGACATTTACAGTAATTGGCTCCCTGTTCAGTCTGACAGAATTCCACAGTAGACCTATTAATAATTACACAGTGTGTGTGCCAGCAGCCTTTGACCTGGCCTCAACAGGTTTTTATCACTACAGCTTTTAAAGAACGTGTTAACACATAGCAACACTTGTTGACCGTTTTATAACCAGTTAAGATGGAGTTATAGCTTGGAATTAACAGAGAAATAAACAGGTGTAAATGATGTTGTTTTCACTCCTGTTAGCCAAACTTATATTTAAAGCACTGGACCGTGTTATGTTTCAGTTTCACACTAGAAAGTTAGTCCAAGTAATTACAGTGCTGTTCAACAGACACATAATTTGCTTCAGAAAAACAATACTTTAACCTCGATTTAACTGTTTTTACTCTAAACCCTGGCTGACACATCTGTTGTACTTCTCACTACGACCCTGTTAATGTTTTTCATCGAAACGTGTCCATCTGTTGCTGTGCTGTGCCACGTGTCACACAGGAAGGTTGCAGCATATGTCACTTCCTGTCACCAACGAAAGCCAGCTTTTAGCCTACACATCAGATTAGGTCTTCAGGAAAATTCTGTCTGTGATAAGAACTATTCAAAGCTCCCTTGCATGAATTTCAGTTGTTTTTGTCTGCTGGAAAAAAGCTGTTTTCCCTAAAAGGATTCTGGTTAATGCTAACTTCCTGTTTGTTACTAAATGAGAGATCAGTTAGCAGATCTTGAGCAAAACCACAACAATGAATTTAAAAGTCTAGATGAAATGCATTGCAAGCGAAGCAGCAAAAACCTGTGTACCAGTCTCCTCCTCCTGCTCTCATTTAGCATTAGCAAGACAGTGATAAAGAAGTAGATTCTGTTACACCATGCTTTTTTACCGATGGATGTAAAAAAAAAGCAATACTTTCACTTCTCAGCCTTCATTAATTACATCCATGAGCCTGAATGATCACTGCTGCACACATGCCTCCCACTGCACAACTTCTCTGCCAAATGAAAACACAGGCCCCGGGCTCCCTGTAATTATTAGCACATTGTCCAAGGCGGAGGAAAACGCAATGTGCGACAGATTCCTAGGAGCTTACAACTGCCTTGAAGCTGAGTGTCACTTTGCATGCTGCTTTTATGACAGCCGAAACAGGCCCCATGACAACTGAGACACTGAGACTTTCTGAACTGCAGCTCCAACTCATCCAGCCGGTCCTTAATACTCTATGTGTGTGTGTGTGAATGTGTGTATACTGTTGTTGGACAGGAAATGCTTAGGGTTGGGTCAGATCACCTTGAACTGTGGTCAGTTACTCTGTGCAATTTACACAGACATTTTGAATTTGGTAATGTAACCCACTGGATTACAGAGAAATGTAATCTAATCTGTATGGTTTTTATTTATTTTGAAAATCCAGCATTAAAATGTGGCACTGTACAAAAAAGGTGTGCAGCAATGAAAATGTGAACCACCCAAACATAATCACACAAATTACGGTGGCGGACAGAACTGGATTGATGAGAACTGCAGTGAAAATGGTTGAAACAAACTTCTAAACCCCTAAGATCAAATTTTTCTGCAACATTATCTCACTAACAGTAGCTGGTTGACACAAGGCCTGCTAGACTAACTGTGAAGGAAACCCTGCCTCTAACTGTTTTTACAGATTTAATGTTGTGGTCGTTGCGGCTTATAGCATCTTTATTTTTGTCGTGAACAAACTGCACAGGACACGGGCGTTCTAATGTCAAACATTTAAGTGTCAGTTTGGCCAGAGGCATTTTTACAAAGTCAATAGAGCATTGATTCGAATGAAAAAGTTTTATTGTTTTAGAATGGCCATGCTTCAATATGTAGGCCTGACCAAAAATGTTACAAAGGTAAATTATTTTAATATAATCTGGGCCCAATTCTTACTTTTTTGTAATCTGATTATGTAATCCCCATCAGATGCAATCTGTTACTTTCACATACTGGAAATACCTGTAAAGACAGCTGTGGATCATTGTTCAACCAAACTCTTTTGAAAAAGAGGAGATCACAAGTGAGAAAAGGGATTGATCTTAGGTGAGTTGACTAAGGAATTGATTGGATGAGGATATAAGGCAGAGAGGTGTGTTCGTGTTTTATGGTCCTGTTGCCCATGGAGACTGGAGGATGCAATGCCCTGGGTGAGAAAACTCTCACAGACAGTGGAGACTGACAGTGGTAAAGCAGAGCTGTGACATCTTAAGGATTTGCTGTTAAGTAAATAAGTGTTTGAAAGTGTCCAAACTCTAAACATGCAGTTTGCATTTGATGACGAACAGTGACAAGTTTCATTATGTATCAAAGATTGTCAATGAACTATTAAATGAGTGTTTTTCTTACTGATTTCCGGTTCTAAAGAGACTAGTTTGACAGGTGTCATGACTGCAGTCCTGGTGTAATTTAAATGCTTGGCAATAGTTACTCAAAAATGCAAAGCATCCAAGTATTCACATGATAGCTTACTTCAAATAATCTTATTTTTTTTTAAAAAAAGCAAAACAACACTCATTCCATTTCTTGCATAAAGTATGAAGATACGGCCTATTAGCTTAGCTTAGCTCTACATAAAGACTAAAAAAAGAAGGAAACTGTTTGCATAGCTCTTTCCAAACGCAACAAATTTTGCCAACAATTGGAACTATAACAGAAAACACTTTACAGCTAATTATATAGCTATATATATTATTATATATAAATATATGCAACATGTTAGTAAGCTTTGGAGATACTGGTTAGCAAATTTTGTAACCTTTAGACAGAGACAGGCGAGTTCTTTTCCCCTTTTTGCAGCCTCTCTAAGCTAACAAACAACCGGCTGTAGCTTCATATTTAATAGAAGATCTTTTCATAACCTCTCTCCGGAAGGCAAATAAGTGTATTTACCAAATCTTCAAACACTTCCTCTATGTGAAGTATTCCACCACCGCAACATTCATAACTGTAACAGATAACTGATAGTGATAACGTATAAATGTTAACATGCGGCTAAGATTCACTGTAGGTGGCCTTCGCTCATTTTTCATTCCACAGATTCTGTACATATTTAAACCATCCAACCAAGCTAACATTTATACACATATACGTATTTGTACAAACATGATGAGAAAAAGGCTTGGGGGGGGGAATCTCTCTCTGAGTGCTTCACTTGGCCTCTGACTCTTCAAGTAAAGCGAGCATACCATCTCTAAACTGCGCAGCTCTATGGAAACAACTGTGGGCAGAGACAGACAGGGACTGCCTGGGGTGTGAGAAAAGAAGCGGAAAAAAAGTGTGTCTATTCAACTTTTGATTTCACTATATGAGTCACAGTGTATATGTGTGTGTATGTATTTCAATTACCATAAACAAAATCACGGCTTTTTACTAACTGGATCAGACTAAGATTTACATTGTCATGATGCATGTTGACAGGTGGGAAAACAGGTGAATATTTCCTAGAAAGCAAAATATTAAAGGCTTTTTTTAAAATACAATTTAATAGGTAATTGACTCTGTCATGATGAGGTGCGCATTGTCTTTATGTTTCCTGGTTCACGGAATGAAGAACTGCAGTAAGATTACAATCAAAGAGAACCGCCTGAGTAAACAAATGATAGGGGAACTGCCAATGAGCTCTTAGTTTAAAAGTATTGTTCGAAACCGTCCCCTTCAAAAAAAGCGCACAATAGTCCGGTCCACTCCCACCCAGCCTCACACAATAGCAGCACTCTGGGGCTAAAACTGAGTAAGAGAGAAAACTAAGAACGTCTGTGCAGGCTTTCATTCGGATCCAACACTTCCGTACAAGCTCTCACTGGGAGGCTGTTTGCAGGAAACACATTTCTACTGAATCACGTCTGAAGTCCTGATGTGACTGTTGATGATGATGAATGTACTAATGGGGTTGCAGACTAATTGTGTTGTGCACAACCACAACTTCAGAACCGAAAGCGTTTTTGCAGCTTTTTACTCTCCGATGTGGGCTTTTTCTACACTAAAACTCATTTGAATACATAAATTCTATCTGGTTGAGTAAGAGAAACAGTGCAGACTCTACTCTAAATCATGCCCTTTAACTGAAGGCCACAGGTGAGCCTGACAGCATTTGACACCGGCGAGTGTGTGCAGTGCATCTGCTGCAGAGTGCAGTGACAAGTGTACAAAAGGCCTCTGACATGTGCAGCATGATTCACCGGCTCAGCGCTGATGTAACATCAGGAGCCAATTCAAACTGCTCTCCCTTTCCACATTTGCTCTCCTGAGAAGAGCAGAGCTTTTGTAGGTCTCAACTTGGAATTTCCACATCCACAATGGAAGTAATGAAAGGGAAAATTACAAGCAAACAAGACTATACTTGACGCTACAAAGGCACTGCCCTCGACTGTTCAAATAAAGTGGTTTTACTTCACTATTGTGCTTTAAAACTGCAGGAAATTCTTCTAAGTGGTGCATCTCATTCCATGAAAAAAATATACATACTGGAAAGCGACTGCGGTTTCAGGAGAGATAAGAGGCTGTAGCATTTGTGTGTCTATCTCTACTTAAAAGGCCATCCTTTATGCTGGACATTACACACACGGTACTGCTCTCAACACAACAAGAGGTCAAACTTCAAATCAGCAGCCACAGAACAAACACCAAACGGTCAAACAGAGCAAACACAGAGACAGAGAGCAGGCATTCCTGCTCAGGAATTCTGTAAAGACTGTGACTCTTCTAAACATTGCTGTAGAAATGTGTTATGAAAAGAATTGAATTCACTCAAAATGTGATCTGTTCAGGAAATTGGAGAGTGACTATTGAGCCACCAATGTTTTAATAAAAACTGAGCCAAGAAAAAGACCAAAACCTGTGCTGGAATCAGTATTTCACCTGTCTGTGTTTGTCTGTAGAGTTCAACCTGACACAGTGTGACTGTTTTTGCTCCCCAACAGCCTTCTAAACCACCAATTTCCATGACAACTATTTTTCTTCTGTCAAGCGTTTCCTGACTTCACACGCTGATGTCACTACCCGCAATTCACACCCGCCCCTTGATGCATGTAGAGAGGAAGCTGACCTTACACACACAGTTATTATCCATCTTCTTATGGTTTGGATACATATAAAACTCAGAGCAGAGGTATAGAGGAAGCCTGTAATAAACGAGTGGCTTCGAAACTGTGGCCTGATCCTAAATCTGTGCCTCATGGCGACTCACAAACCTGAGGCAAAATGTCAGGTTGGCTGAGAGGCTGTCACTCTAACCTCAGCAGTTGCACAAACCACTGCTCTCATCAAGTTCTCACTCACCTAAACGCATTCTGCTTATGAACAAATTCTCATCAGAAAGTAGGCTCTTTCTTGTGACAGCACAAATGTGGGTTTGTGAGAAATGTGTTGTTTCCTGTTTATGAAAGCATCCTATTTTACTTGACTTTTAAGGAGACAAATGAGAAGTTATCTGTTGACCTGTGTCAAATGTAACCCTTTTTTTTATAGGTACTGACTTTTAATACTCCGTGGTTTAAGTTATAAAATTCAGCTTCCTTTATTTGAAAATGTCAAAAACCATCAGTGGAGTCAGTTCCCTTAACGACTGAGTGATACTTCATGACCTTCGGCAAAGCACGGCTTTACCTGACAATCACTTGTCTGAAACTAGAGATCTCATCACTTATTCACAACAAGTGACTCACACATGCGAGAGCAGAGAGGAAACAGACCGAGGCTAACTTCACTTCACAGTTTGCTCTAACAAGTCCTTTTTTTCAACCATTTAACAACCTAAACTCTCACTTCCTCTTCTACAAGCTCAACGTTTTTCAGAAGTGAAGTATTACTCCTCTGACGATCGCAGTCACTCATTGAAAAGGCGTCACTTCCGTACTGATCTGGATATATTTTTTTTATTATTTCATCAGCATAGCAAAAAAAAGAAGGAACAAAAATAAAACAGAGCAGTATCTGTGAGCTATTAACAGAAGGCTGGTGTTTGTCTGCAGGAACTTGAAGTGTACAGGTAGATGATAACGATGGGTAAAATAAAAAAAAAAAAGAAAAGAAGAAGAGGAGGGTTGCAGTCACAAAAAGCCCATACATTGGTGGTGGTGGGGGGTTGGGAGTTTTTGAATCCACTTGCTGGAGTCCAAAAGTCAGACACAGAAAACCTAAATGTGCACAGCCAGCTAGTTGCTAACCCCCTGCCCTCCCCATCCCAAAGTGCAAACTCAGCAGTTGAGCAGACCCTCTGCTGTCGTATCTGTCTTGATTTTGGGGGGTACCTGTAACATGGTCCCTCCTAAGGCATCTGAAACTACAAAAAACCCCACAGTAATGGAAGCTCCAGGAGGAACAAAAGAGGCGATAAAAAGCTGGTGGTAACAGATTCAGACCCTGAAACAACAAAAAGTATATATCCATATCACAGTGTGTGTGTGAATATCCAGCGTCCACATAGTGTCTCTTAAACAAACCGCCATGGTAGACATGATGAATGTAATCACTGCACAGGAAATAAGTACAAACACCTTTCCTCAATCATCCCAGTTACAATCAGTTATGAAAACAGTTATGTCAAGGTCCTAACAAATCTGTAATACACATTCTTACAAATGACAGAGGCAGTTTGAGCCATGAAAGTGATATGCTCCGATGGTTTCTGGACTTGTCCATCCTTTGGATAATGTAGCTGGGTCATGAGAATACTGAATGAGAGCTAAGTAGCGGCAAAAACTACAAGAGTGTGTCCCCATGCCCCCAAAAAAGAAATGATACAAAAGGAGGAAAACAAAAGAAATTTGCACCAAAAGCTCAAAAGTAGGCTTGTTGTATATTTAAACAGTACTGATTATACAGAATGAGAACCAAAGCAAACTACTAGAAAGAAAGTCAGCCAAAAAACAAGTTGTCTTTTGTTTAAATGAAATCTGGGGTTATAATGAAGTCATCATTATCAAAAAGAAAAATAAAACAAAAATATAATTGCTACTCTCTTTGACATATATACTCAGCAGAGAGGTCATGGTATTAATTGCTTCAGATTGCATTTCATTTTTACTCATGTTTTCATTCTCAGCTACTTTTTTCCACCTCCAAGTCTCCAGGCTGGTGAAGGGTGAAACATTAAGCTTTGTAATTTGAGGTAAGCCAGGTCAGGCCCTCGAATAGTCCATCCCCTGTTGTCGCACACGAGGGCTGAACGTACCAATTTCTATCTCTGATCCGGGTCAGGCCTAACTTCTCCTGGATCTCGTGGGGCTTCATGGCATCTTGGAGGTCTTGTTTGTTGGCAAAGATCAGGATGATGGTGTCCTTCATCTCCCGGTCGTTGATGATCCGGTGGAGCTCCTGCCTGGCCTCATCAATCCTGTCCCTGTCGGCACAGTCCACCACAAAAATCAGGCCCTGGGTGCCAGTGTAGTAATGTCTCCAAAGTGGCCTGATCTTGTCCTGGCCTCCAACATCCCATACGTTGAACTTCACATTCTTATAGGTGACAGTCTCCACATTGAATCCAACAGTGGGGATGGTGGTTACTGACTGTCCCAGCTTGAGCTTGTACAAAATGGTAGTTTTACCAGCAGCATCGAGTCCAAGCATTAATATTCTCATCTCTTTGTTGCCAAAAATCTTTGCTAACACTTTCCCCATCTTGCGGGCTGTGCATAAATACTTTGAAAGAGGAGAAACAAGACTTCTCAAATGAGAAGGAAGGAATGTTTTTCGATACAACTGAGTAGTAACAGTTTCAGTGTGTACTGAGAGCCCTCCACGTGATGGCAGCGGTGGGCCGACACAAGTGTCAATATTCAAAAGGCGGTGACTTTCAAGTTTGTATAGTTGAATGACGGACAATTACAATCAGCTGGAGTATGATGGTCTGACCTGAGCGGGTGGCTGTGAGCGTTCAGTGGGAGCAGTGTGCGTGAAGCCCTCGCAGAATTGGGTGGGGATATATTTTCATGATCCACTGCCCTCCGATGTAAAAAGAAAAAATTACATCCCCTTGTTTCAGACTTCCGTCGAAAAACACATATCAAGTCTCCTTCAGATATCCTGTTACCGTCAGTTGAGCTGTGGTTGATAAGGAGTAGCTTTTGTTTTAAAACAAAAAGTCTACCAAAATGATCGGGCCCTATACAAGCCCGGGGTTCTCACTTCCTCCTTAGCTGCCGGCTGTCCACACTTGCCCTTAGCCAATTCCAGTCGATGGATTTCAAAGCACAGTTCTTCTTAAAACGCCCAAATCGGAGCTCTCCGGTCCGTTTCTGTAGCGGGACATCCAGAGGAAGAGCGATCAAAAGGTCATTGATTCACCCGACTTTCTTCTCTTCACCCTGTGACACAAGAGCGGTCCAAAAAAGGGAGGGGTGTTAGTACAGAGGACAACTTTGACTCCGAAAAAATATTCTCTTTGCGGGGAGAAAAGCAAAACAAATTCAAAATACATAGACAGCGCGAATAATACCTGCGTCTGCGGCGATCATCCCCCGCTCCCCGGGCCGTTTCTCCCCTCTCTTGCCGCTCTCTGGCTCTCTTCTTCCCTCACTCTCTCTCCCTCTCTCTCTCCAGCCGTTCAGTCACAGCGGTGGCGGTGCTGTGTTACCGGAAAAGGTGCGGACCCTGATCAGCCGCCACTTCCTCTACACTGCTCTCACACACACTTGCTGCATTCAAGTGCTCCTTCTGAGCTCCGACATTTAAAGATCCCCCCCAAAATCTTATTATAAGGACATGGCATATGAGCCTGAAGTGTTTTAAACATGCCATTTGTGTTATCATTATTTTATCTGCTTGTTGTATGTATATATATATATATAGTATGTTTATTATAGCTATTTGAATATATTTTGAGTACTGGCCTATTGTTATAAAAAATGTATGTGAAATTATAACAGCTTACATTTATTCATTTGATACTGATTTTTAAAATGTATTTCATAGGTTACTGCTCTTTTGATATTACCTGTATATTCTATACAGGTGCAATTCCCTTATAATGGTGTTGAAACGCTTGTGTGGATTAACCAATGTCCTCTAAAACTTCCTTCATTGTATGCTTCATTAACACACCATTTTGTAAGATAGAACATATTTGCAAGTTGGTTATTTTACACCTAAGATTCCTTAAGTCTATTTCCCTTTTTCTCTATGTTTTTGACTTTTTAAAAGTTGGATATAAAAGGGTTATGTCAAATACATCTCTGTACTAATCAGAGAGTAGCAATATTTGAACCAATAATCTGCTAGCAGTTCGTGGGCTGTTTAGTCACTGTCGAT
>JAQNCA010000012.1:7697251-7714838 GCA_029783725.1 Acanthurus tractus
TCTGTACTAATCAGAGAGTAGCAATATTTGAACCAATAATCTGCTAGCAGTTCGTGGGCTGTTTAGTCACTGTCGATTAAGCTGAGACAAACCACACCAATTAAGAAACAAAAACCAGAAACAGTTCTGATGAAGTGTGAATATTAAATACTTTTAAAGACATTGATTTTATTTAGTAATAATAATAATAAGTATTTTTTCAGGTTTTCAGTGGCCTGAACACTCAAAACAGTGTTTCACTGCCTCTTCTGGTTGAAATTTTAATCATGAAACTCCTAAAGACCACACGCAGCAGTAAAACCATAGTGTACTGACACATTCTAGAATTTTTCAGTACTATAAGACTTACATAATTGCAGCAAATTAAATCACTATGGCTTGATCACAATTTTAGCTGTTGTTGTTATGTTGCTATCTGAAGATGCACAGTGTGTGCCACTTTAACTTTATTTATTAATTTGAAGCAAATTTCCCTGATCAGTTTATTAAAAAATGTAAAGATGTAGCGTATCAATTTACGAATTTACAGTAAAGATAGCTATGAACGTCCAAAAATACCGAGCAGGGCTATACCGACAGGCACAATACCGACAAACCACGGTGGACATGGGAAATAAAAGCACCTTCACTCAAATTTTAACATTTCCGACTGTACACAAACGCATTGTACGCCATTTCGCATGCGCGCTCAAAAAAAGTAAACGGCAGACCGGTCCATTAGCGTGTGCTGACGCCATTTGTGCTTTCGTTGTGTATTCAGTCGCCTTCAATGATGCTCTAGTCTGACGACTTACATAGACTTTTACATGAGAAATAGATGTAAGGAGTAAGTAATGACCTCAAAAGAGAGTTTACGATCGGGACTTTCCGACGTGTCTTTTCATTCATTCAAAACGGACGCGTATAATCAGTATGTGACGTGGAGGTTATGAGGGGGGAGTGTTTCACGTTGTCGAAAGTAGCCTATGACTTTACACCTGCTTTTTTGAAAATGATGAAAAACAAAACTCACGGGGCCCACGCAATGATATTGCCTAGTAAAAATCTGAAATACATTTAATGCATATGAAGCTACAAGATATCGCGGATGCAATTGCACCAGCGAAAATAATGAACTAAACACAACATTTATTAATGGATAGCCCCTTGAGATGAACCATCTCGTTTTCAAGGGGGTCCAACCTACATTTTTACATTAAGTCTTCAAAGACACTGTGCGGTCAAGTCAGAGATTAAGGATGATTTTGAAATTTATAGCCTATCTTTTGAACAGCAATTTTGCGGGGAAACCGCATTAAAATACTGCATTCAATTGCCCCTTATCCTAACTTTCACCTTTCCAACCCAGTGCCTTATGATAAAGATTGTACTCTCCGTTTATAGAAATCTCCCTTTTTCGGTCCCCCTAAATACAGTAAAACGAAACACACATATATATACGCGCCCGCGCGCATGAATGCGCGCACATTAAGCTGAGCATGCGCACTTGCGGTAACAGTTCTTTTCCAAGTTAAGAATGGTGAGCGAAGCGCGCCTGGTCGTTGTAGGCTAGATTAATTGACTTCGAAAGCTGCACACAAGTTCGTAAGGTCGTCTTGCATTACATGGAAGATACTGGTAAGACCGAAAATCATATACTTTTTAATGCAATAGGTGTTTTGTAGCTATAACTATTGGCAGCACAGACCTAGTTAAATTGCTAACACTAGCCGGCTAGCTAACTTGGAAAAGCCGCTGGTGCCGACTATTTTCTGGAGATGGAGTGAAATGCTTTGCACGTTGTCGTACTAGTCCGCTTAATTAACACAAAGTACTAAATCAGTAAAAATCGGTTGATATGATATGAAGGCCATGTTAGAGTGAAAATATCGACTAAACCATTTTATAAACCGAGTTCACGCCCAATGTTACGGTATTACGGGGTGCTAATGTGAAGCTAATACCAACCCCCTGTGCCATATTACTTGTCAGGAAATAGATGGACGTCTAGGCCCAACTTCTGATTGGACTTCGACTTGTTAAACAACCCTCCATGTGCAACATGGTCCTAAACAGCAAACACTGTTACAGCTCAAGCTAGCATTAATCGAATTTGGCAGGACAGGCAATTCAATTTTGTTACATAAGGGATCCCACGTAATGTTAGAGAAGAAGCCGATCACGTGGATGCATTATTTTTAGTAGCTAACACAGGGGTATATGCTAAAGCTAGCGCCCGTGTTAATGAAAGAACAAGGAAGTATCCTGTACCGCCAGCTGCTGCTTCTACCGGGGTGACCTTTTTTGGCGTATAGCTTGTTAACTCAAAGTTCACGTTTTAAAAAGGCAACTCCAACCAGAATTATGGCTCACAGCTGTTCATTAACTCGTTTGCTCGAAAGTTGTGAAATGATTTTGTTTGTGTTTCCCAGAAAGTAAAACATGCCACCAAACGAATTCCAGAAATTTCTTAATCCATGAGGACATAAGATGTTTGCTGTTAGGTGTATAAATAGTCCGTAATTTCAGCTGTAGGTCAGGCCAAGTAGTTATTTGTGGCGCATTTAAAGTACCTTAAGACCTCTGAATATTGATTTGTATACAGCTAGTGAGTAACTTTTAGACTTTGAAATTGTCTAGTACAAATTATATGGTATTTAATATAATGCTATTGGATTTCTATCTCTGTTATTGATTATTTTACCTAAGCTTTTCTTCATTATTGAAATAATACTTCACTGATTTAAAAAAAAGTAAAATATTTAATATCTTGTCTTAACTTACCTTCTTTTTGCCTCACCATTACCCCAAACTAGATTTTCAATTTACTTAAATAGATATATTTAAATAAGGAAATCTTAGCAGTTAACAGGCTGAAACTAGTTACTATAATGGTAAATAGATTATAAAAAGGTTTGCAACTCAATTTTTTCATTAATGCTCTCGCACTACAACTCTCAGAGAACACCATTACTGGAATGCTGGACACTGAGTCCCCTGCCATGGAGAGCAATGGGGATGCCTTCCTTCCTGACCTTCCTGTTTTGGGCCAATCTGCTGAGTGGTCCATGGACCAGGTTGCTCCAGAACCACTCGCAAACATCTTGCCAGAGGACTCTGATGCATCCCAGGATGCTCCAAACCAGCAGATAAATTCTACAGAGCTGGGATCTGTGGAGAAGGCTGTGGAACAATTTCAGCTTGCGAGTGCTCAGCTTTTCCAAGTGGAGCAGCCGCCACTTCCGCCACAGCCCTCAGAAGAGGCAGAACAAGGATCAGAACAAAAAACAGAGTCTGGGGTGTCACAGCAAGACAGCGAGGACATGAGTATTGATCCAGAGGCTGCTGGACAGGATGGAAGTGAAGGTAATCTATATATTTGTTTTTACTATGTATCGAAAATTGCATGTGAACATTTGATCATAGGGTGTTGAAAATTCCTGTTAAACATATTGCTGCTTTGACACTATCTATTGACACTATAAAGATATATTACAATAAAACGCTCCCTAAATTTGAAATGTACTGACTTTGTGATTTCCATTATTGCCAGTTAATACCTCTAGATTTCTTGTTCACTCCTTCAGATGGGGCTAAGGCATCACAGTTGACAGCAGATGGCATGGAGCTGGAAGAACCATCGAAAGAGACCACAGATGAATCAGTTGTTCCAGCAGAACCACAGCTGCCCAGTGAGTTTGAAAAACTCTTTAAAGGGTGCGAAGAGAACCCAGAAGACTTTAATGGTTGGGTCTACCTGCTGCAGTATGTGGAGCAAGAGGTAAGATAAGTAATGCAGATCAGGATATATTTCTCGCTCTGTCTGTCTCTTTCTTTCAAAATAGTAACCCACTGAATTTTTCTGCTGTTACCTCTCCCTTGCAGAATGTCCTTACAGCTGTGAGAAAGGCATTTGACGTATTCTTCTTACGCTATCCTTACTGCTATGGCTACTGGAAGAAGTATGCTGATATTGAGAAAAAGCATGGCAATATACATGTTGCAGAAGAAGTAAGTATTGAAATCTTTTGGACACACATACAGTCATTGCTTGGTTTTCTCTTATCTTCTTTTTACATACTGAATGTTTAGCTGGTCACTTGGTAGACTGTTTTGGTCTTGTCCTTAATATTGTATCCCACTAGTATGTTACTACTCTGACTCAAGACCATTTGCCCAATTCTTGGTCCCTTTGAGAATTCATTCAGCACTTTCTCTGGCACAAAGGCACAGTTGCAAATAGAGAGGAAAACCTATGAATACAGTAAAACCACTCTAGCCCCTGACAGGCTTGTTTGTGTTGGTTCCTCCAAAGGTATACAGGAGAGGCTTGCAGGCCATCCCTCTCAGTGTGGACCTGTGGCTGCACTACTTGACCTTCATTAAAGAGAACTCAGACACCACTGACCCAGAGACTGAAGGACGGATTCGAGCGTGAGTGGAGAACTCATACTATAAAGCATATTTTTTCAAGTCTTTGTGTGATGTTGCTTTGACTTATGTGTCAGTAAAAACTGTCTATACTTCAAATCTCTTTCAGTTTAAATAGTTGAATTTAACCAAATATTTGATAGTTCATGCTTATAAGACAACATTGTTGCATAAAATTGATAATTTTTACTTTTATTTTTCTCCATTAGGGCCTATGAACATGCAGTGCTTGCAGCAGGCACAGACTTCCGCTCAGATCGTTTATGGGAGTCCTTCGTCAACTGGGAGACAGAGCAGCAGAAGCTGGCTAATGTCACCGCCATCTATGACCGCATTTTGTGCATCCCAACACAGCTGTATTCCCAGCACTTCCAGAGGTGAGGGGAAAAAAAAGTCAATTTTCAGTTACACTTCAGAGACACATGTTCTCTATAGTTGAAGAAGTTGGGTATTGTGTAAATGTACCATTAGTCAGAATATGGCCTTCTCTGTGTAGCACTGAGCTCTACACAACACTAAGAGAGGCATTTTTTTTCTGTTGAGCTATTCTGACCAGAATGACACAAATGTGTAACACTATTTGAAAACCTTCTTTGAGTTGAATTGTAATTTTCTGTTTTAATCAATGCAGGTTCAAAGATCACGTGCAGAGCAACAACCCCAAACACTTTTTGTCCGAAGAAGAGTTTGTTCAGCTGAGGCTTGAGCTCTCCAAATCCAGTCTGGCAGCGATGGTCAGCGAAGATAGTGAGACACCTGTTGCTCAGGAGGAGCTACCACCAGGAACAGAGGATCTTTCGGACCCTGCTAAGGTACAAATCAGATTTCAAATCGTGCATGGGAAATGCATTTTTAAAAGTACTGCTTGCAGGGGTTAGCAGGAGCTTGCCTGTTCTCCATGATGACATGGAAAGAAAGCTTTGTTCAGGTTTGAAGAGGTGTCTTTATGTCAGCAGCCAACCACTGAATGCCAGGGTGGATTCAAGTTGGCATCCAGTCAGGGATTCGCTCAAAACTAAAAGGATCAACCGTGGCCCATTGACCCCAGAGGCTGATATGCAGGGTGCAAACATACCTCCCCTCTCTACAGGCTTCTTGTCTCTGGCAAGCTCATGGTGATGTAAATTCTTGGCTGCAGGACTAGCAGATTTGACATCAAGTGGAGAATGTCGTATGGTGACATTTGCATAAGAGCATTGAACATGTGTGTTTCTTTTTTTGTGTGTGTATCCTCAATGTAGAGAGTGACCGAAATAGAGAACATGCGCCACAAGGTGACAGAGGTTCGACAGGAAATGTTCAACCACAACGAACATGAAGTCAGCAAACGTTGGGCCTTTGAGGAAGGGGTAGGTGTCTTAAAATTTTCTCAAATTTTTTTGTTTGTTTGTTTGTTTTTTAGGAATTTACTTCAACTCTCTGTTTTCTGACATTTATTCATGTAATTTTTTAGATCAAGAGACCATACTTCCATGTCAAAGCCTTAGAGAAGACCCAGCTGAACAACTGGAAGGAGTACCTGGACTTTGAAATTGAAAATGGGACTCAGGAGCGTGTGATCGTTCTCTTTGAGCGATGCCTCATCGCTTGCGCACTCTACGAGGAGTTCTGGACCAAGGTAATGGGACTCTTAACCTCGCTCTCACTCCTGTTACCTCCCTGCACTTCCCCATCCACGATGTTGTCACATCGCCACAGTAATCGTCCTGCACTCTCTTTGCGTGTAACGTTGATATGTGACTGTATCTGTTGTATTAGGGGATGGCCAGCTTGCCACACAAGATATGACCGCAGCATTTGCCAACTACTGCGTTGCATCTTCTTCGTCTCCCACTACCTTACAGAAACTTATCTAATTGGTTCCATGAAGGTGCTGATGGGTTTACACAGAAAATTTCTAAAAACGATCTTGTCAATGAAGAAATTCACTGTTTCTGTCAACTGAGAATTTAGGTTTAAAATGTGTTGTCTCTTTTGCCTTTCTCTTTCTTCTCTGTTCTTTTTCTCTGTCCTCTCTTGCACTTCTTCCAACTCGCTTTCTCTTTTTCACTCTGAAGTATGCAAAATATCTAGAGGGCTGCAGCACTGACGGTGTGAGACATGTCTACAATAAGGCGTGTACCATTCACTTGCCCAAGAAACCATCCATCCACCTGCTGTGGGCAGCCTTTGAGGAGCAGCAAGGTGAGCAACACTCAAACTAATATGCAAATAGAACACAGTCAAATACGGCAGGAGTTCACTAGGGAGAATCATTGTGGGTGTAAGTAAATGACCTCTTGTGGTGTAACTACATGTGTACAAAGTGACACAGACTTTTAAAAACCAAATTGCATGTAATCGAATCTAAGTTAGTCCATGCTGATGGTATTCTTCTTTCTTTGCCCAGGCAATGTAGATGAGGCTCGAGGCATCCTGAAGTCCCTAGAGGCAGCAATCCCAGGTCTGGCCATGGTGCGCCTTCGGAGGGTCAGCCTTGAGCGTCGCCATGGTAACTTGGAGGAAGCAGAGACCCTGTTAAGGGAGGCCATGGATTCTGCAAAAGATGCTACTGAGACATCGTTCTATGCCGTGAAGCTGGCCAGGCAGCACATGAAGGTGCAGAAAAGTCTGAGCAAGGCCAAGAAGGTGCTGCTGGATGCCATTGAAAAAGACCAGGTGAGGTCTGGTAGATGACTTAAACAGACTAGTGGAAGCAAGCCCTTGTTAAATCCTTGTGGTAAATGTAGTAAACCATACAACACGTGTTAAAAAAACTTATATGGAATATGGAACTACTTGTGACATACTTAAACATTTTGTGGCTTTACAGACGAATTCGAAACTCTATTTAAACTTGCTTGAGCTGGAATACAGCGGAGACGTGACGCAGAATGAGGCTGAGATTTTGGCTTGTTTCGACCGAGCCCTGAACAGCCCGATGCCCCTTGAATCCCGCCTCCTCTTCTGCCAGCGCAAAGTCGAGTTTCTCGAGGACTTCGGCAGTGACATCAATGTGTGAGTTTTTTGCTATCTTTACAGATGATGATACAATGATTGAAAAACATTTATTAGAATGGTCCATTATGGTTTTGAGTAATTTTCATTATTTTACATCTTTAAGGCTTGTGGCTGCCTATGAAGAACTCAAGAAACTACAGAAAGAAAGTGAATCAACCAAGAGAAAAGCCGAGAACGGGTATGAAAGGTGGATAATGGAACATTATTTTCCTAAATCATTTTGAAACAAGTAAACCAACCAAACAAGTTCAACCAGTGTCTTCTAGTTAGTAATTCATTATATCACAAGTGTTCTAAAAAAGCTCATAATGAAGTGGAAGCACTACAGTGCACATTTCAACTATGAATGCAACTTTTCTTTTTATATAATAAGAGATTTTTCTAACTTGAAACTATTTATCTCCAGCTCTCAAGAACCTGATGCCAAGAGACTGCGTGTGGATGACAGTTCTGCTGCTGCTGCAACTGCAATGACAGATGCACAGGCAAACAACTCTGCATACAACTACAACTGGTATCAGGTGGGTCTCCTGTCTGAAAACTTAATGGTATCTAAAAAAGGTTTCCCTACTTATACTTGACGCCACACCATCATGTAGGGCCATTTACAGTATTATTTTTCTGTGTTTATCAAAATGGGTTGACAAAACTATAACAAAGTTAAGCTCATGTTTTGTTGAAGTCAAATTTTTTTTCTCTGATCTCTTCTCTCCTGTTTGTTTTTTTCAAAGCAGCAGTACGGTGGTTGGGGACAAAACTCTTGGGGGCAATACAACCAATATGCCCAGTATAACCAGTACTACCCTCCTCCTCCAACATGATTGACGAAACCTTGACATGAAGATGGAGACTCAGAGGAAAGCATCCTCTCTGACCTGCATACATCTGTGAACAGGCCTACTTAACAGCGTGTGACGGCGATTTCTATCCAACCTCAGACTACAGAAGCTGATTTGTTTTTTCTTTCTGGTTTAAAGTGTGCTAATCAGTTAAATAAACTTTGTAGCCATGGTTTGGGATATAATACATTTAGCCTTCCATGGCAGTAATGTTAATCTGTCCTCTTGTTTAGAAAAAAAAAAAAAATTACTCCTACATCCATCATCTCCAGCACTGGCTGCTTCTTTGGGTTCTTTAATGCATGTTATTTGTGAAAGCAGATTTATTTACCTGTGTGAAAAATGCTTCTTAATTTTAGATTGGATGACTTAGTTTGGTCTCTGTCTTTGTGTTAGAAAGATTTCAACTTTGTAAAGGAGGCATTCATTGATGCACCTCTGATTCGCATTTCTTCTTCCCAAACTGAAAGATTTTTAATATTTCATGGTTATGTTTCCATAAAGAAAATGAAGACTTCCTCCTTTTTTATTTTGACTTGATTTCATAATAAAGAGATTGATATCCTGATGGTTTTGTGTTGATTTCATCAGTCTTCATTCCTAGATGGCTAAAAGGATTGCTAAAGATCTTGTAAGATATAAAGACATTAAATATAGGCCTAGTTCTGTAAACTACTTGTATGTTCATTTTTAAGCAATGCATCTCTGTGGTAACTAGTTAAAACAAAAAGTACCACTGAACACCAATAGATGGATGTTACAAATATACTTTCGCTTGAACAGTGATTAAAAGTAACGATATATATATTTATTAGGTAGTCATGTTAAAAAAAACCCTTAAACTTAGGCTTGGTCAAGTAACATACCGTTATAAAAATCTATTGGGTAACACTTAACAATAGTGTACCTTTTTGTGTGATTAACTGAGCATTGATGATTAGCGATAATGGAAAAAATAAAGGAAAAAAAGTCAATCTTTGAAATAATGACTGCAACACCATTTAATGCTGGGGGCGTGGCTACCACGGTTACGTAAATCCGTACATGCGCAGTTTCGACGGATGGACAGTCCTTTTTATGCCTAGCGTCGAACGACTAGCATCAAACGAGGTAAGGCCTGTGAATTTTAATTTAAAAAAACCTTATACTTGAGAGCTTGAGAGATGTTCAATGCAAATAGAACACACATATCAGTATTTCTTACATGTTGTACTTTATTTTAAGCAGTTTACGCCAAATTTGATGTATTTTAAGTGACTTTATGAAACGAGTGTACCATGCGGCTAGTTAAGCTAACACAGCGTTAGCAAGATACCGACAGCGTGAAGTCTGTAGAGCTACAGGCACGTTGCTTTGCACTACTCCTTGTCAGCTTGTGAGGTTAAGGGGTACACTTTCTTAGTTAATTTTTATCTCAAATTAATACAACAGTCTCAAAAGGCGACGTAACGTAGCGTCTCTGGCAGGCAACATTGGCTGTCACAAATGAGTTCAGCGCCACAAACTGATTTCCGCAACACGTAGTTTTATTGGTATTTACCGATGTCCCTTGGCCTTTATCCTGTTTTTCCAGCATCAAGATGCAGCTCTTCTTGCGTGCCCAGAACACTCACACCGTTGAGGTGACCGGACAGGAGACTGTTGGCCAGATCAAGGTATACTATCATTTACTTGGTTGAAAGTACATCGTACTAACAAGCGTAATATAATTTGAATACAATACTGATTCGAGCTTTAGGAATGATCTCATGTGGAAAGGGCTTTAATAAAAACGTGTATTCTGTGGTGTCTTTCAGGCCCATGTCCAGGCTCTAGAGGGTCTCCTGGTTGAAGATCAGGTGCTGTTGCTTGCTGGTTGCCCACTGGAGGATGATGCCTCCCTGGCATCCTGCGGGGTCTCAGAGCACTGCACCTTGGAGGTGGCTGGCAGGCTGCTGGGAGGTCAGTACACAAGTTTTCGTGTGTTTGCAGTTTTCAATAACATAGGCAATGGAAAGTCATTAAATATTCTTAGCAACAACTGAAATTAATGTCCAGTTTTGTGTAAAATTTAAAATAAAAAAATCATAGGTTGTGATAAAGGTCAAGACAAGAAGCCAATAGTTCTTGATGATCACAAACATTTGAATTTGACTTAGAAATTTGCTGCCCGTATGAGGCAAGATGAACAACCACAACAGGCACACAAGCCATTATAAGTAAATAATTATAAATAAGTTACCTCAATAGAAAATTGTTTCCTTTAAATAATGCATCCCATTGTGTTTTGAATTATCAGTATATTTGGCCGTTTAAACAATTGCAAGAGCTTTAATTTACCTTTGAAATTTCCCTAGTAACGCCTTGTTTCTCCTCTCAGGAAAGGTCCACGGCTCTCTGGCCCGTGCCGGAAAAGTGAGGGGACAGACACCCAAAGTAAGGCTTAATACTTTTCCAGCACCTAATATTGCAATATAATACAAACTTGTGTATTAATATCTGAAGTACACATTTTGTAGCCATTAAATTATAACTGACTTATATTTATGTGAAAAGGTCTATTACATGTTCTGTTTTGGATTTGCTTATCGTTACAATGCATATATTGAAATATATGCTATGGTTTGATCTCAGAAAGAACTGACACCTTTCCTCGTTGCATTGTCCAGGTTGACAAGCAGGAGAAAAAGAAAAAGAAGACTGGCCGTGCTAAGCGTCGCATCCAGTACAACAGACGCTTTGTGAACGTTGTGCCCACCTTCGGAAAGAAGAAGGGACCCAACGCCAACTCCTAAGTGCTATGATGCCTTAAAAAGGAGCAACACATTGACCAACCCATCAGTTTTTACCAAGTTAAATGTTATCCTGCTGTACAGAATAAAAATTGGCTTGGACAAAACAACTGTGTTGTATTCTGCAATTCATGTGGTGTCTTAAAGAAAAATATATGCAGGTGTTACTATTCTTTTCAATCACATTTTATGGTTCCTACTGATATTGCATGAGTTCAACTTTTCTGTGTATACTGCGATTCTTAGTTTGATAATTCTAATGTTCTAAAGTAATGTATATAACATTTTTCATCAATTAGAGTACAGTTTCTTTACAGAGATCAAAATATTGCTGTATACTATATGCACACAGTTCATGTCTAGTTTAAATTGCTATGGAGGTACAAGCTTGTAGGGCAATGTAATGAGTATTGACTGAGAGACAAATTTCCATGGCTGGAGCTGAACACTCGCTGCCTGGGTGAAACAAACCTCTAACTTCTTATCACTGATCATAATAAAGTGAGCAATTAGTTAAATTGGGTCAAATGAATAGAAGCAGATGTGAAATAAATTTCAGTCACATGAAATTTGGAATTTTGAGTAATTGCACTATACCTGGTGCTAAATTGTTTCTTTCAGCACTTGCTTAACATATTGCTGAACAAAGACCAACCTATTGGTTAAATTCCTTAACTAGATTCCTTACTTGTTATCTTCACAAAGTAACTTTGTGTTGACATGTGGGACATTGCTTAGTCACACCAGTATATCCAAGTTTAGCTCCACATCAGTAGCTGAGGCATTAATAAGACAAAAGGATGGATGTAAAAACACAAAACAGCGTAAATGTTGCTACTGAGAGGATACAAGAACCATACTTCTCCTCTACCAATGCCACATATGAATAAACTGCACAATATTAACATCCCATATTTGACATAACAGAGAGAAAGTGAATAATAATCATTCTTACTATTAGTAAGTCTCTGAAACAGGTTTAATTATCAATTACATTGTACATGCAAAAGAGCAAAATAAAGAGAATAGGGTTTCAGGAAGTCTCATATATACATTATTGACAGGCCATCACCAATAGGCCAAAAAACTTAATACATTGTAATACCTAGTCACTGATTCTCGTAAAGTGACTATAGGTGACATAAAGAAATACAGAACAGCGCAGTCCAAATGCCATTTCAACTCCAATTTTAACAGCAAGGCCATTTAGGATTTTTTTCCCTCATCCATAAGATGTAGTGCATGCTGGCCAACATCTGTCAGTTAATCCACTGAGACCAGCTCAACCTCAAAAATCAGCTTCGCATTAGGTGGAATTCTGAGAGCTGGAGTTACGGAAAAAACAACAGTTGATGTCGATCAGAAAATATATGTATACAAGATTCAGCCCCACACCACAAAACAAAATCTGACCTCTGTCCAGATACATAGGGAAGGAAATTTTAAAAAAGTTAGTACTAGCATATACTTGCATTATGTGCACTATGAAAAGAACATCATTAGCCAAAGAAAAGGATACTTGGACTCAGGGAGACCCTTCTTTCCATAGGCCCACTCTGGTTCAATCTCCAAACGAGCTGTTTCACCCTTGCTCATTGTCAGAAGGGCCTCATCCCACTGAGAAAAGAAAAGTGTCATGTTGCATAAACTACAAATTTAGAAATGCATAAAGCAATAATCAATCTATCAGCATCACTCACTCCTCTGATGACTCTGCCCTGACCCACTTTAAAGCTCAGCGGTTTAGCTTGTTTCTTCTTTCTGGCACCTGCAGAGAGACAACAGTGATGGTTTCAACTCAAGGAGTCTTCCTCATACTTTTCTGGTTATATCTGTATTATAGTTCAAACAGTTAAATTGAATGACGAAAACAAAAACACTGGCAGGTCAGACAGGTCAGTGTGTGTCAGGAGCATTTTGTTGAGACAATATTTTGGGTAGATTAAGACATTCAGGTGCAGGTCTGTCTTACCTGAGGGAATATTGGTGTCAAAGACTGTGCCATCCTCCAAGGTACCAGTGTACCAGCAGCTCACAGTGTCACCTTTCTTTGGAAAGTTTGCCTTGTCCCCTTTCTTCAGCACTGACTTGGTGTACTTGGGGGGACCCTTTGAAAATTAAAAATGTAGTGGTTCATAATAGTGTGTATATGTGCAAAGGAAAATTGAAACACATCTCATTATTATCAACATGCTGGATCGGTACCTCGTCCACAACCTCTGCCTTAACTTCTTTAGGCTTCTCTTCAATTTTGACAGCTTTAATCTTCTCGGTCACTTCCTCCTCTGGTTCTGTACCTTTGAACCTCTGCAAATGACACAACATTAAAAAAAATAACTATTCATTTGTGACTGAGTTTGACAGTCAAGAAAGTCTGTTCCCATAAACCCCACGGATGCACAATGTCGAATCACATTATCATTACTTACTTTGCTCTCGAATAGCTCATTGTAGGCAACAATCAATTGTTCTTTCTTTGCTGTTTTGGCCACATTTTTAATATTTCCAAGCAGCTTGTGCTCATTGAGGAACTGAAAGAAAAGTTAGAGAGAGGGAAAGTTAACATATGGTAGCTTTTTGTAACCATCATCTTTGTAACGTTATTTCAGGTCACTGAGAGATCTTATTTCTGGCTTTATGAAACCATGTGAGCCATTAAGTGCAGCTGTTTGTACTCCTGGCCAGATGAAATAATCAGCTGCAGGTAGCTTAATATTTGCGCATGCATAAGCAGTACTGAGCTTTTTCCAATGTTGTGCTTGATGCTAAGTCACATCAATGCTAACAAGGCATCCACTAGCTAACCACGCAGTTATGCTGCAGCTCAGAGTGAGCATAGACACTTAACCCAGCCAATACTCAAACCAAAACCCCAATGCGACTCCAGAAGTGAACATACCGAGTGGGCTGCATTGTCCTGAATGAACTTTATTATGTCTTTTTTGGGCAAATCATCACTTTTGAGCTGCTCCTCGCTCCACTCTCGTGTGGGTTCAGCCGCCATTTTGAGAGGCGAACTAAAATGCACTTTGACCCCGTGGCCCATCTAAAGACTGCACCGACTATTGTTGTTTTATTATGAACACATTTTATACATTTTTACTGAGCTTATGAGCTCTCTTAATAACTTAGAAAACAGTGAAGTGCACTGACAAAAAAAAAAAAAAAATTCAGTACCGGACACACTGACAGCTGAATCAATCACTGCTAATGATAACTGAGAACTAAGAAATTGAGCCATAAAAGGACACTTATTCACGCGAGGCCATGGTTAAAATTAAGAAGACCGATCAGTTTTAGAGCTAGTTACATCCATGGATGTATGGTTACATCACTCTAACATATGTGTGCTGCCATCTGGTGGACAAACAAAGGTAACTCTTCAGTAGGAGATGCCAACTGCGGACCACAGGACAATTATTAGACAAAAAATGAAACAAGGGCATTTGAAGAAAAAAAGGGCCACAAATCCGTCACAAAACTTCAACTATTTTAATCACCATTCATGAGTGAAAGAAATGTGGTTCAGATTTGACCAAATAACTTATAGCTTTCTCATATGCAGCAGCTTTTTAAAATATATGCATCTGATGTGGTCACATTAAAAGCTGATCTGCCACTTGTTCATTTTATGCAATAGCAGCTTTGTGTACTACAAGTATAATAAAAACATTTCTTAATTTTTGTTTCCATGTTTGATGACAGCCTATAACCATGTTTAATATGAGTTTTTGCATGAATGTGATATTTCCAGCACTCCCTTGTCTTATTTTTGTGTCTCATGTCACTGCCTCAATTCTTTTTATCCCTCTGTGTGATGAAAAAATTGTGTTTAACTTTCAAAGTCCACATGCGGTGTAGTATTTAAAATGAGAACAGTAAAAGACTATGTACAACCGAAGAAGGGTTGGGCATAGTAAAAGCCTCCCCTCAGAACAATGGAGTATAATGTGCTTTGGTTACTTTTTTAGTCATCTGCTGGCTCAGGTCTGCAGTTTATATGCTGATGCCATGAATTTTATGTGGCGACTTTAATAATTACATCTCAGATAAATTGTCTAGGGGCTCCTGATAACATTTCATCTAAAGTGGCTGTAGACATAAAGCATAAAAAGTCATGGCTCCTAAAATTTCTCAGGGATTGTAAATTGTGTTTATTCAGTGGCAGAATAAATCCTGCTAATGATGACGCAACACCCATACCAAGATGAAAAACTGTTGTGGATATCACTATTATAACCCTACATGATTGTCTGGACTCTTGTATACATTCAGGTGATCTCCTCGTCTGAACTCTTAAAAAAATGACCCTGCTTGTATTGACATGAAAGTAAAGACATGCAGGTGATGAGGTAGTTCCGACCAAAAGACAACCTAAAATAACCACAGAGAATTTTCTCTCTTCTTGATATGTGTCATCTGAGGTGAAAACTTATCAGTAAATTAGAAGGAATTAAAAAAGTAGTTGTTGATAATTGGTATAGATAATTATTACATTAAGTGCTTAGAGATATTATTGCATGCCCACCTGGAATACCTGATTTTCTTAAATCAGAAAAGGACACATCAGGAAACAGGCAGGATTAAACTATGCTGGATTACATCACATTACCATGAAAGAAGTTAAAGGAGCTGCAGACAAAGCAAAAATGGAGGAGACATTGTGATTATATTGCAAATGAGGCTTTAAAAAGCTCGTATTTTAAAGGGCCTCTTCTTCCTTTTCAATACATGCTTTGAATATAATAATCTTGGCAGCATGATTCAAATCAAATCCACTGAACTCGTTTCAGTGTCATCAAAGTGTTACCCCAGAATACCTCTTAATTAAAGGAGCATCAGCTTTATTAGGACATCTTACTGATTTTATTCTACTTTTCTGAACAGGTATACACAGTCTTTAGAAACGGCACAGTATCTTTTTGATGAACAGAATAGAATTAGAGAGAAACAAGCTTGTGTTGAACATAAGCATTCATTACTGTCCAAACCTTGTGTAGCTGATCTGCTTTATTCAACTCTTTTTGCAATATTTGTGAAGCATTACAAATTGCAAATTGAGTATTTTGTTATTCATGGTTAATTTACTTTTTATTGGTTGGGTCTTCCCTACACAGTCTATTAAATGTAGTTCATTTGTGGTGCTACATGTAGAGGTTGGCAATAAATCAGAGCAAAACACAAATAATACATTTCAGAAAGAAAGGTTTTGTCACAGATGTACACAAGGCATTTATATTAGCTCAACTGTTTTGAATATGAATGTGAATATAAATACTTGCTGTTCTTTTTTCCTCATGATTAAGTTATAACGCATGAGGTTTGAATTGTTGACTCTGACTTTCGGGAGCATGTGTGTGTTTCCGCTACTGAACCATGCTGCAGGGATATGGAGCTTTAAAGAATTTAATTTTGCACAATCATGTACATTTTCTGGGGGCGTATGAAGTCAGAAGAAGATAAATAAGAAGGTATTTATGTGAAGTGGATCACAAATGGATGAAGGAGGTGGATACATTGTATATCTACTGGAAAAACTTCTGTTGTAATTTTAACATAATGAAATCTAAATTAAATAATATTTCACATAAGATACAAGATTTTTTTTTTTACCTAAATGCCATAATGTTTACTATAAGTTGTCTGATTACACACACCAGTTACACATCTTGTAGATGCTATTCATGCTATGTTTCCCAAGACAGTGTTATTGTACATAAGGAGTTACTTGTGGACAGGTTACCATAGTTAGAGTCTTATGCGTTCTGTCAGTCTGCAGCATCCTGCTGTCTTCCTTCAAGTTATCATGTCAATCTTGTCTTTGTTGCATCACCCTGCTTCTGTTTGTGTCCCTTTGTTCTACTGGAAATCTTAGATTCTCACACCGACTGTGAGGGATCCAGCACAAAGAGACCTGCATAAATATGTCTCATTACTGACTTGGCCTGCTTCTATTCATCAATAACCTTCTAAATTAGTAAGGTGATGATTACGAGGCAACAGCAGCGACTCTGGCTGAGAAGCTGAGGAGGAAGACTAGAGGGCTAATTATCTCTTTAGATGAAATCTCCTAGGTCTCATTTCATCTCCTTTGATGACCGTGAAGGGAAGACAGTCACAACAGCACAAACTGTGGAGGTGAGTTAGCTTCAGGAGAATTGGAATCTGTACTTTAAATAAAAAGCTGAATAAAATGTGCCTCCTCTGCCTTTTGATATTGTGATACGATGGTTTCTCTATGATGACAACTTGCATATATCTAATATGTATCTGCATAAAATACATCATAAGTTTTATGTATACTTTGGCCAGTGGGCTGAACTAAAATCTCTTTTTCTCTTCTTTTTTCCCCTCTTTGTGTCTTTCTTTCATTCTTATGCTACCAGCATAATGTTTGCTTTGCATTTTGAGGTGATGAGCATGTCTCTCTTTGCTTGAGTGTCTGGATGAAACTTGCATCGCAGGAATTTTCAGGAGCATTGGCAATTGAGTATTGTGCCTGGTGTATCGTGCTGTGATGAAGTGTTTCTGAGGAATGCAAAACTGAGGAGCTTAAATGAGCTCACT
>JAQNCA010000012.1:7728991-7750220 GCA_029783725.1 Acanthurus tractus
TATCTATCTATCTATCTATCTATCTATCTATCTATCTATCTATCTATCTATCTATCTATCTATCTATCTATCTACAGTATTTCTTTCTGTCTCTTTTTCTCTTCCACACACTTTCCACAATTGTATTTTCAATTCGTTGTGGACTTAGTTCCTGCAGATTTATCCTTGCTACAGCTCAAGTTACCAATTACCACGCCAGGTGCTTTCACATTTTCCATTTCACATTCACTTGGTTAGAAAAGTAAACCCAAATATGTGTGAATGCATATTTCAGATGAACAGCGGGATGATTCTTCTTCCAAGTGTTGCCATGTGGAGCCTTCGTGGGCAGCCCATCACGGAGGCAGCCAGCCTCGAACACAGGAAGCAGCTCGCGGGTTCACATGGAAAAAAGGTGAAATGATTATTACTTTATATATTTATTGTTTATTTTTGAGTGAGCCATGCAGCTGCATGCTACACAAGCTGTAAGGTTTGTTATCATGGTATTTTTCTATTTTTTTTTCCACAGTGGCTGCTCTCAAAAATGTAACAATCACTGTGGTGCAAGCTAGTAATCAAGTCCCTCGAACTGCATAATTACACCAACAGTCGACTGTTGAAACCCATCAGCCTCCTGTGGTTCTATGCCAACATATTAAATCGAGGTATAGCCTATAATTATCGTCAAGACACATAGAGTATAAATTGAAGTGCCTATGGACAGTGGAAGATGTTAAACTGGTTCCCCTGTGAGTGAAGACCCTAGCAGTTAAGTCCCAACATGCTACAGAACATAGCAATCAGATCCACTTGGTTATAAAGCTTAATTGTGTGACATTGACAGGCAAAGCTTTCCTCAAATTGGCTCCCATAAGAAATTAACTGCTGCTGTGTGTGATAAATATTCTGAGTGAGTCTATTTTGGTATTTTGAATGTACAGACTCAGCTCCCCGATCTCTGTCGCGGCCTTGAGATCCACATAGAAGAGTTTTCAGGGGGGAAAAGATCTTAAGTCTGGGAGCAGTTGCTCCACAGGACACTCCAGGCCTTCACAGGAAATGATTTATTCAGGAAGTAAGTGTAGCAGCGGGCCATGGGGCCTCCCCTGCCGTCATTTAGGTGCATGCGCCTGCTTCATTTATCCTCCCCCTTTTATTGATTAATTCATGGCCCTGATTAAATTTTCACAAGTTGCCAATTGTCCTTCACAACGTTTGACTCCCTTGTCGATCTGCAGCCGGTGAGGACGGCTGCCCTCATGGTAATAAGAGAAAAAGTTGCAGCTCCTCCAGAACGTTTAGTCCTGAGCTGGACTAAGAGATCCTTTCTCCCCCTCTGAATATTTTACAAATTTCCGCCCATTATAATCTTTCTTTTTTTGGTTGCCCAGTGAGAGATTGCTTAAATATTGATGATATGGTAATTTATCAATAATTGCAGGCTGCTGGTATAGCAACTCACATATGGGCAAAGGAGAGTATCAATTAAGTAGTCAATCACCACTTTCTTCATTTCTCAGCGTGTGCTGTGATTCAGCAATAGTCAAAGGTGTTTAAACAATGTGCTTTATAATAAAACGTCGAGTATCCGGTCTCAACAGAGCTGAGATTTATCCCATTATTCTTAAGACCTTGAAGAAGCTCTGACAGGGAAAATAACTTTAAAGGTAGATGCAAATGGTCGAATTTTTTTTAGGTAAGCTAATTATGCAGCTAACGGCCATATTTTCTAGTTGAAGATACGGCAGGAGCCCCTAAGAGTGCAATGTGAGTGACCTTAATACATTTAATGACCATGTTCAGGCCAAAAATACAGCAAAAAAGAATCCAGGTTTGACAAAAAGCATGTGCCTAACGAGGCAAAAAGGAAAATCATTGTAAGAGCTTTGTAGGTTAACAAAGTTTTTCCAAAGTAACAGCTGAATTATCTTACACACTTTGGCGCTGTCTCCTGAACTCGTGCTATTTTCCCTTTCATGTTCCACTTTTCTCTAGGCTATGACATATAAAGCAAGAAAACCCCTCTGACTATGAGAAATCACTTTCATTTCTTTGCAATAATAGAGTCAAAACCTACAATTATTCCCACACTTCTACCTGATAGCACTATGTGCGTACACACACACATTCAGACAGACACATACACACACATGCACACGCACGCACACAGACGGGCGGAGAGCAGCTTCGCTAACTTTGCTATTGGAACATAATTTATATCTCCACAGCAATAGATCAAGCTCATTCCCATAACAAGATGATACAACACTGAGCTGCATTATGCCCACACATATTTGGATGTGACTAAAGAGAGTGCTTTGTGCGTGTGTGCGTGCGTGTGTGTGTGTGTGTGTGTGTGTGTGTGTGTGTGTGTGTGTGTGTGTGAAAGTGCGTGTGTGTGAAAGTGTGTGTGTGGAATTATCAGGAGGCCATGAAAACTCAAAAGAATAGACAGATAATGTTATCTAATGAATGTAATGGAAGTAGACAGGATCAGATACGAAAAGCAAAGTTTTTCAAAAGGAATTTTAAAACTTTTTAAAAGACAAAATCGATCTCACCATCAGATCCCCTCAGTGGCTTTTCTTGAGCTCTTGATCGGATCATATGATCTTCCACAGTGGATTGAGTTGTCCTGTTGCCATGGAAATGTAGATGTTCAAGTCTCCATTTTTCTGTTGAGCACTACAAGGTCAAGAATGAATTCACTGCACCAACACTAACAATTACCAATGAAGGTAAAAAAAAGATGGACAACATGTCTCCATTTCTCCCCACTGTACAAAAATAAAGCCTGCCATAGTGTCAGAGTCTGCACACAAGTGATCTTTGGATGAAGCTGCAGTACCAAGGTCCCTCAATACAACTGCCTGACTCAGTCACAAGTTAGGTTTTGCTGTCAAATAAATAATTATAATCAAAGTTATCTTACAAATAAACACTTGCAAAAATATCAGAAAACCATCTTTAGAGAAAATCTATTTGAAGTTTGCTTTTAATATTTAGTTCGACCTGTATCCTTTTTGCAAGCAAAGAGGGAAAGCCTTATTACCTATACTTCAGTCAGACACTAGAGGGTGGTTGAGATGTTTAAGCTTTTTTTAGGGAGCTGTAATGTTGTCCCTCCTTTAACAGTCAATGACAATAAAAGTATACGGCAAGATTCTCTTAAAAGTTGTGTTCATTGCTTTTTTTGCCTCTTTAGTGCAACATAACACAAGCCATAAACAGTGACGCACATTCCTCTAAAGCTTATATGTCAAAAAATGCTAGCATACAGTTTTCTATTTACATACTCAGCAAATAAGAAGCAACATACCAACCATTTAGAGTCCGAAGGCCAGCATTTATTCTCTTTTCACTCTGTTTTGGTTGCCTTTTCTAGAAGCTAAAAAGCTCCACTATAGTCACTTAATACTTGTTAAGTTTGTCCATCTTTAAAGAATTTTACCTCACAGCAATGAACAGATTTTGCAGGAAAAAGATGATAAAAACGGTCTTGATCAGAAAAACCACAACAAACATCCAAAATATGCATGAAAAACTGAGGGAAATTTTATAGTTGAAGATTATTTTTCATTAAAAAAAAACTGCCAGTGTTCCCTTTTATAAATCATAGTCAATTTAACAATTATTTATGAAAAATATTGCTTATGGTTATCTCACCCATTATATGTGAAACCCAGAAAGATCGCAGATGATTATGTTTTTTTTTACAAATTAACAAACAATCTGGGCACATTGCATATTCACTGCATGTATGGCAGAGAAATTATGTCACATAAACTCCAGGCATATGCCAGACAACCCCTCTCCTGTTCAGACGAGGCGCAGCATGGAAGCTGTCGGACGGGCATTTAATAACTGGAGTGTTATCCAAACCGCAACCCTAAAATTAGTCACTACGTTCAGTTGCCATGGAGAGTATCAGACAGGGCTTTGTCTGTGTGTCAGAGAGAAGCATAAATCCCACAGCCCCGCGATAAAAGCCGCTAGATTAGAAACATGAGAATGTGCTGAATGCATCTTTTCTCCCTCTATCTCTGCTTTGTTCTCTTCTCACTTTGTTGTTATGTCTTTTCTCACTCCTCTCGTTCCAATTTCTTACTCCATACTACCTGTCTAAAGGGAAAAATGGACTCTTTTCACTGCCATTCTCATATCAGCCTGTAACTTCGCTGTCTCTGTGTCATAGTGTCCTACTGTATGACAGTTATTTCCACATACTTGTCTTTTCCTCACTCCTCTGCCTCCTGTTCCCTCTTTTACATTGACACTTGTTAATTCTCACTTTTACACCTTATTTTCGTCCACCGCATTGTTATCCTCACTTTCTTTCCTCCTTTTTTTCTTCCTCCCTCCTTCTGTCCCTCTCAGACTCAGGGTTACATAGTGTTGCCCCTCATGAAAGCTCCATTCCACTGTAAACGAATGAGTCTGTCACACTGCAAACAATCTGCATTCATCATGTCTTATCTGCCTAGGCCTCCATGGCAGCAGTCATGATACCCGGGCAGAGAGAATGTGTTTGGGCCCGTGGCGTGCAGGGTCAAGGTCTGCAGCTCAGGGAAATAGCGCACAGGCTCAAGGCTTATTTGGCGAGCTGGTGTTGGATTTAAGCATCAGGCTGTGGAGGAGGGGGGACAGGTGGCTTGCCTTATCCTTGATCCAGGATAACCTTCTTTTTTTTCTCTCTCTCTCTCTCCTTTTTTTATTTGTCCAGGGATGGTATGCTGACCATACATGCTCTTTTCAAGAAATGCACAGCTTTGGATTCATGCGGCTGCGGCGTACATACTAACATCTGGCAGGATAATAGGATAACCTGAATCCTAAACCTAAACATAAACAGGTTTAAGTGTCTTGCTTGAGGGCTTAACATAATTAATTGTTTAGATGAGCGAGGAGCGAGCCCTGCTTAATCGCTTTCCCCACCCTGAATCTCTCTTTCTCTCCTGCGGTCGTATGATTCACAGTGGAGCATTTCATTCCCATCTACTTTAAAATTGATGCTACATATTAAAAAAAAAAGGCACAAAAACTTTGGCCTTTGAAACAGTATGTGTGAAATGTGTTTACAGTTGCCATTTCCTGGGTGAAATATTATTCCAGCAAGACATAATAAGCCCAAAAAACACTTCTGTGGAGACTTATTGCCAGCTATCAAAGTCATTACGGCAGACAGAAACATGTGAGCGATTTTTGTAAACAAAAGCAGCACCATGGAGCTTTTATTGATGGGCTCTATGATGAACATATGTTTAAATGTTGTTGTCAATATCAGTGGGATAGCTGATGGAGTTTCAGTAGAGTTTATTGGAGCCAATAAAGCGTCAGGACATGATGTGAATTTGGATTTAATAGCTCATGCTCTGCCTTAATAGGGCACACTGGCCCAGAGGGTACCAACAAATAAGCGATATATGTGAAAAACCTTTGACTATCAAGATACTTTTCTCATGGTTTAATCCATTATTCATCAAAATGCAGTTTCTGGAGACTCTGGACTAAATTTTGGCATCTAAGAGGCCTCAAAACGCTAATGATGGCAGGAGTGTGTGCTTATGGGCGCTGTGTTCGGAAGCCGGGTTGAATGATAGCAGCGGTTTGAAGGTCAGAGCTGCAACACTGACCGAGCAACAGAGTCACTGACTCCACCTGCTGCCTGGCAGACCTGTGGGCTACCTATCACTCACCCAACCGGTGGACGGATGCACCCTAGGTGACTGGTCTACACCTCCCAGCTAGCCATTCCATCACTGCGGACAGCACCCGCGGGAGCGTGGGTAAAGGGCATGCTGGAGGTCGTAGTCAAGTGCACGGCCCGACTGTTCCATCTGGGGGTGGATGTTGAGGGAGCAAATAGGTCAAGTGTCACTCGGACATTTCATTTGAACAAACTGATGCACAATTGTGATGCTGCAGTGATAATCAAATTGTAACAGTGTTGGAGAGAGAGCTCATAGCACATGAAACCTGTTGGTGGAGCGATCAAACGCTGTGATGGATGTCAGCAGCCGACCATCAGCAACATGCAGACACATGTTTATGTTCATGTAAATACTAATGTAAAACCTGAGTCGACTGCAGTTTTTCCTGCATGCCTCCAATTAAAATCCCATCTTCATCATCCTTCTTCCAGATGTGTGTTAGGCTTTAGAAAAAAACCCCACATCTCTCCGATGGCCCATTCCACGAATCAATTTCTCATTTTCCTTCTCTTTCTTCTAAGTGAATTATACATATATAATATCCTTGAAGTTGCAGGGGGTTAATAGAAGTGCACTGGTTACGCTGTGATAATTCCTTTTGTTGTGTGCGTCTGTGTTTCTTTTTGATAATACAAACTGCTGAGGGGAATTTTGTCGCTGCTGGGGGGTCATGCTACGCCACACCGGGAGACTCTGGTTACCCCGCCTGCAAGGATACGCACAAGTTAATGAGCACCTTGAACAATGTTCTTCTAAACAAATTGAGTTAACCTGCATTTTAATTCAATTTGGCCTTTGATTGAGTTGTTAATGCTGCCCTTTTTATTTTGCTTTCTTTTTTATCCAGCCGCATGTGCATAACTATGAGGGAAGTAGAGCTCAAAAAAAATTCCTCCTTTTGTGTTTGGGCTCATTCTGCTCCCTGCTGCCATGCAAATGGATTCACTGATGGATGCAACATGAATAACAATTAGTACAGATAATAGTAATGACCACTAGAGTTACTTTCTGCACTTAACTGTGGCATTTGAGTGTTTTGTTTCCATTTATTGCATTAACATTTATACTGTAATTAGAAAAAGCAGTATGATGGACAATATCTAAAAGCAGTGGCCTTTAAACTGATTTTCACTTCACCTTAAAACAAGCTCTGCCCTAAGTCTCATAAGGACCGTCTGTGGCTGTCGACAGTGAAATAGACTATTCTTGACTGATAGGGACACTGCTCCACTAATGCATTTTTAATTGTGTGAGCCATTACGATGCTGAAATATTTCAATTACATACATGCATTATACTTTCCTTGGAGGAACAGCTCTGCGTTTAATTTGATTCCGTATAATTACAGCAAAATGAATTTTAATTGTTATATCCAAACCTAAAATAAATTGGCATATATTTTCCCCGATCCCTGCAGTGAGGTGACTTTTCATTTGGATTTGAAACATTGCAATCAGACTATATTTGGCTAAATTAAGAAAATGGAGTCCATCTAGATTACTTTGTTTAAGCAGAAGCATGAAGACATAAGGCTATTAACCCACTTTGCAGCACAGTGCATTTCTCATCTCTGAGGGGAGAAAGTCTCTCTAAAGTGAATGGATTTGAATATGAAAATGGGACTCATACCCTTTTTGTTTTGTAAAACTCATACAGCAGATTCGGACAAATCCTAATTGGGCATGTTGTTTCTCCATTCAGACCTTGTCAAAAACATTATGGGCGTCACAGTTGCCTGAACATCTGCCATATTTATTACAGTTGGCTGCCTATTTCTGTTTTAAAATGACACAGGCACCTGGGTCTGTGCTGCTCATCTGTGAAATTTTCACGATTAGAAGATGAAATATATGCACCCCCATATCTCACTCTCTCTCCCTCTGTCTCTTTCGCCATTGATGGCTTCTGTTGTCCGAGAGGATCCAGCAGGTTCCGCCGGGTAGAGATGAGCTTTCCCTATTCGAAAATCAGGAGACACAGCCGCCTCATAATTAGATTTGCTTTCTGTGTGGCGCCAGTCCCTTCAATCTAATCTATTTATGCATTCCCTCTTTCAGGCCTCATTGAGATTCTATCGCCTTGTATTTGTACCCCGCCTGTCAAAACGGCCTTCTTTTCTTCACAATTTTGGGCTCATTTCACTGGCGGAGATGGGCGATGATTGCCCGCTGGTCTCATCGTAAATGCAATGTGCTGGAACTTAAGAGGCTTCTCTTCTCTCTTTAAAAGGCTGGCATGTGTGTTTGTGTGTGTGAGTGTGCATGATAGTGCATGTGTGTGTCTGTGTCTTTGTGCATGTTTGTTTAGCAGGATGAGACATATGCTTGGCTGTGAAATGTGTTTGTGTTTTGTGTACGTGTGCTCATGTCCTTCTGTCTCTATAGTATTGACGTGGGCATCAATAAATAGTCTGTTAGTGTGTATGGGAGAGTAGTAGGATTGTAGTGGCAGCAGGGAGGAAAGGGAGAAGGTGGAGTGTTAAAGTAAGATTAACTTTATTGATCCCTGGGAGGGAGAAGTGGTTATTGTAGGAGCAAACAATAGCCAGTGGTTGAAAATGCAATAAACTGAACATGAAGATGTGAGCCGTCGGACCAAAATAGATATTTTCTTGACTTAAATGAACTCTCAAGTCACAGATCGGTGTAGCGCTTACAATAATAATACTTAATGTGCACAGTTTTCCAGCTACATTGCTTATGTCACCATTTTTTATCCTGATCGCCAAAATTGAACTGTACAAGTATAGATTTCTTGCATTTAAAGTTATATTTTGGAACCTTTATAAACATCAGTTACTTTAGCCACAAGAGGCAAAATTTGGAAAATGATAAATGCTAAACATTAAATAACTGTAGCACAAGTGGAAAAGAGTCATTATGTCAGCAAAACTTAATTAGCAATGTTCATCTAAAGTTTGCTAATGTTAGCTAACATTAATTAGCCATGTCAGATGGAGCGAGAGTATCGCAGCAAAACCCTTGAGTGTGTTGAAACAAGCAAATGTGTGTTTGCTTATAAAGTCCACTTTTCATCTCTAAGAGGAAGAACAAGCTATTTTCTCGTTCAAAAGCCTACATTGCATTGTTTTAAGCTAACTTTTTAGTTACCCAGGAGACACTGTCAGCTTTGGGTTATGCAAATGTAAAGTGATAAAATAATTTTGCGTAATTAAAAGCACAAGATTGCATTGTATCTTCTAACATCAGAATTACAGGTGGAAGTAACAGAGTTTTTGCACGAGTGTGTGCATGAATGTGTGTGTGCGTGCGTGTGTGTGTGTGTGTGTGTGTGTGTGTGTGTGTGTGTGTGTGCAGCAGCCAGAGTGTGTCCTCAGTGGCTGTGTGCTTCAGTGGCTATGTACGACATGTTATTTGTTCACATGAAAAGGAGAGAGCCTTCAACGAGCCTCAAAGTAAAAAAGGATCCAGGTGACTTGAGGCGGTAGCGGCTGTCTCAAGTGTTTCCCTCCGTGTCTGTCTGCAATGAAACCTGTCGCAGTTTGTTGCCAATCCTATCAGCGTGAATGGCAATGTCCCCAGAAGGGCATGGCAAAGCTTCAGTACATCCGCACAATAAATTACCCCGATAACAACAATGAATGTTTTTTCCTGACAAGTCGCTTGCTATTTTATCATTGTCCAGCTGACACCATCTCCGGTGCCAAGCTGACACACATTCAAACCAAATCAGGCTTTTGTGGTGAAGTCATCTGCACTGAAGAACATGAAAAAAAGAAAGGAACTGACTGAAGGTTACAGAACAACTGGAGTGATTCAATCAATATCTTGCAGGTGTTTGCATTAAAGGTAATACAAAGGAACCTTGTGCAGTTTTTATAACTGATTTATGATCCCACTGATTTATGATCAAATGCAACACAGAGGAAATATTAAACTGACAAATATTTGACAAAAAATGGAGGTCATATTCAATACATTTTAAAGAAGCATTTTTAAAAGCATTCCATGAAAAAACACCATAGTTGGAGCAGAAAATATACACAGTTAAATCTACAACATACTTTTAAGTCACTGAGTGTAGGATTTAAACATTTCCAACCTTGGTGTCCCTAATTGGTATCACACACTAAAAAGAAGACATTGTAAACAACACAAAGACTGCACTCATTGTCAGAATGACCTGGTGGATGCTAAGAAATAGTTGGAGCATATAACTTGTTATTAAACCACAAACTGTCATTTGTATTTCTGTCTGTGTAAGGATCAAACTGACAAGATACCAGCTCATATAAATAAGTGAGCCGTTGATGTGTAGGTATGTGTTTTTAACCTTGGACAGGCTCAAGCTAGCTGTTTTTTTCTCGCCCCCACTCTTTGTGCTAAGCTTAGCCTTTTATGCAATGCATGCTCATTGCACAGGTATCAGTTTGCTCATCATAGCTTATAAGTGAATAAGATCATTTCCAATAAAACTAGGCAGATGATATGGATGTGACTTAAAGATTTAGTGCCAAAGCTAAAGGCATACAGCCTAAAGCTATATTAGCAAGTTTGTAAAACACTAAATGTCAGGTGTTTGCACTCAAAATTGAAAAACTAACTGATTCTGTACAATGAACTCAAATGCTTTCTAGTGAGACTTAGAAAAGGGTATTAATAAGTGACATGTTTACCCCACCCCCCAAAAAATAATTAGCTAATAGCAGTCTACCTTTGAGCAAGGCATAAAAACTCAGTGTCAGTCACAGGGGAACAGCACAAAACTGCAACTAATGTGCAAAAATCCCCTTCACAAAATTACAAAGAGTCTGAAATTAAAGTTGCTGTAAATATTCCCTGTTGAATTAAGAGGATAAAAAAAGCTGAGCATCCTATAGCAACTATGCTAATTGACAGTGTTGAATAAAAGCTAGTCAGTATGACAGCCTGTTTCTGTGACGCTTGTTTCCTGCACGCATTCAGATCTCTTGGGCATGTAATGCAGCTTCGCTTCCTGAGAGCTGCAAGCAGCAGCACTGTTCAGCTGGTGACACCATTACAGTGAGTGATGGTCTGTCTGACAGGGGCTTCTGTCACCACTTGCAGGAGGAGTCAACGAACTGAACAGTCTCTCAGCGACTGAGGAGCTCTGCCTGTTGCCAGAGGGATAAACACTGTCACTGGTTGCTTTTAATTTTACTCCGTCTAGTTGAACATTTGTCAGCTGATCCACTTGATTGTGGTTTCTGAAGCATTTTAGTCCACTATTTGACAAGCATTCACCTCCTCTTTTTTTAAATGTGATGGCTTTTCTGGTGATTTCTTGGCTTTTCACAGCTCATATCATTATGTTTTGATGCTGTGCAATGTTCAGTTCTCACAAATAATAAATTTACGAACTCACCTGACAATTTAATTGCATTTTTGCAGATATGTTCATGAGTAGCTTTTGAGTTCGCATGTCTTAATGCTGTGACAAACCTGAAGTTCATTGGAACACCTTGAACTTACACCTTGCAATACCTTGCAAACAAGATTAGAGCAATTTAATTATGCAGAAAGCTGCAGTAATAAAGCCATTAAATTAGCCGCTGGTGCAGGGCAAGAGTGGCAAGGAATCCCACTAATTAACCTGTGTCTCTCAGACTGTTGCAGTCCAGCTTGTCATAATGATGAAGGCTTGATGCTGCAATGACCCCAATGTCCTAACCTTGTCCAAGGCACTTAAGTTCCAATCTAGTTGCAAAACCAGCAAAGTTCATTAGTGCAAACATACAAGGAGTGCAACATCTTCTGGTTCTCTATTTTTTCAACTCACTGGATACTTGATGGGTAAATAATGTAAATGGTTAAAATACCAACACTTCACATGAATTATCAAAGGCTGAGCTTAGTTCTGATATCCTACTTCTGAACTCAACATTTCTTTAAGTGTAAACATTATTTTATTTGAGGTTTATAATTACATTTGGGCCCAGGGTGCAGGCACAAATAATCATGGACTTGAGCTTATGTTTATTACACAAATTTCATCTCTCTCTCTCTCTCTCTCTCTTTGTAGCATGCACAACCTTGACATTGCATTTGTGGAAAAGAAACAGTTTGAACTGTGATGCAAAATAGAAGCACAACATTTTCCTTTTATTTTCTGAAGCTGCCCACGGGTCAGGCAGCTGTTTTTCCTCCAAATCCGTTTCTAGCACTTGACCCACAGCCGTGCCTAAAGCAGCACGAGCATAGGCATAAAGATGAGAGTATAAAAATAATTCCTGACTCAAAGTCAAAGCTGAGCTCGATTGCAGAAATAACATCTTGTGGCTCATCGCCTCATGAACTCTCGTCTTCATCCTATCAAACAGAAAAGCACTTGAAAGTCATTTTGTCTTTCACACGTGTCTTTGCTAAAACATGAAATGGTATTAATTGCTCTGCCTGTGCAGATTTTCCTAACACTGCAGCTAGGGGGCAAGCTAGCACAAAAAACTAATTTTACTGGATTTCTTAAAGGAATGAGGGTTAAACTGGGCGATTTTTTTCCCATTTTTATCATGTTCATGTGATATAAATGACGGATGTTCAGCATGCTTGCATGGTGATAATGCACTGCATTTTTCTCTGATGTATTGTCTCAATGCAAGAATAGGAGCACATGATGATGTTTTACTATATTTTTAAATGATGAGAGTTGCACCCTACAGATTTTTTTACAACTCTCCCTGACATCTCAGCTCTGAGGCTTACATCTGTAGACATGCATTCCATGCAAAACCCCAGCAAGAATCAGCAAGCCGTAAAACATGACCTCTTAAAGATTTAACGTGACATGAAGGTCTGAGCAGCACTGGATGTTTCTGTTGGTCTTTGACACACTATCCGGCTTGGGTGACGCTTCTGGCACGCGTTGGCTGACTGTAGCACCCATGGGACTTTGCCTAGCCCCTGGCATTGTCATTCTTCATTGATCAGAGGGGAGAGGCTAACAAGGTCTCCAGGCTACATGCTACTGTCTGCCTGCTGTTAAAACCTGCTCCAACTGCTCAGTCTGAGCTGGGTTTTAGTGCTTTCTGACTCAGAAAAAAGAGCATCTTTTTCTGAACCTAGATTTCTTAAAGCCTTGGTCACACTACATGACTTCAAAAGTCGTGGGATGGCTGTGCTGTTCACACTACCAAGACTTTCTGTTTTGTAATCGAGATTTTTGAACTGGCAGAGTACAGGATCAGAGACAGGGGTCATACATTATCAAATATTTCACAAGGAATACATTTTTCACCAGACAAGTTTTACCGGTCTTCGCCAGAAATGATGTGGTTTTAAGTTGTGTGTGTGGTGAGTAACAGCTAAAAAAAAGGGGGAAAAATCAGAAAAAGAAAGAATACAGGTGAGAAAATGGATTGGGATACGCAAGGAGAAAGGATTGTCTGTTCTGGAGTGTTTGGTTTAAACTAATATCTTTGCATTCAAAGTGTATAGCTGCCTGATTTGATTGTGGCTTAGCAAAGACAACCAGATAAAAAAAAACAACAACTAAATTGTGGGTTTAGAAAGCTACTGTGGGTGACAGCAGAAGAGGATTCTGCTTCTGGTTGGAGTTCGTAGCACAACTCCCTGACCTGTCCCAGACATGTTTTGCATCCTTGATGTCTTCCAGGCTTATTTTTATTCTGTTTAAGTCCTAATCTGTGGGCGTCTGCAAGGCAACGGCGAACTCTCTGTGAGCTCTGAGATTGTGTCTTTGAACAGTTCACACACAGCAATCGTTGCACATGGGAGCAAAGGTCTAAGGACCAAAACGTTGTAGCTCCGGTAAAGTTTGTTACAAGCAAGCAAAGCCTGCGGGAACTTTCTCTTCTTTTGCCAACGGATATTTCCTCCAATGCACCTCTCTGCAGTATACCGAATGTGTGCATGAGCATTTACAGTCAATACTTGTCAAGTTAACATGAGTGATATCCTTGGTCAGAGATTAAAAGCTGTGAGCAACCACCTGCACGCACACACACACACACGCACATATGAAAAATACCCAGCTCACCCCATAGAGATAATAGGTTGCACTTATGATTACCTGCTGAACCTTGAGCCACCTTTGACTGATGTTAGTACAACCGAGACAGACATAGACAGAGAGATGGGTGTGGTGAGAAGCCAAAGGCTGTTCTCAGTTGAAGAACTCCAACAGTTAAGGTGGAAGTAAAAGTCGTCATCATAAAAACTACATGAGAACAAAAGTATTTACTCAAAACATATCTGAAATAGCAGGACAAAGACTTTTTCCTAGGTATATTAGTGATCATACACCTGTATTTATTCGTAACCTTCCTCTTATACAGAAGTAAAAGATTACTTGTCTGCATATCTTAAGTATGATCACAAAGTAGGATTTTTAACAATATAAGATGTACACAAATATTTCAGCTGGTGGTCTCCTTTATTACAAAAGGACTTGACAGTTACTCGGTCATTGTTCCCATCACAAACAGCCAAAGATCAGGCAAGAACCCCCACACCCAGGTCTGTCCAATTATGTTAAGGCAAGAAGATTAGAGAAGTGGCCAATTCCGTCTCTTATCTTTCTAAAAACGTCTGATATCAGATGACTCATTTAAGCTGCAAAACATCACAGAATTATCTCCTTTTTGTAATTAGGTGATAATCCTGTGATGTTTCATGAATTGCTTATTAACACATATGTTGACTCCTTCATTTTTAGCTGAGGAAGACAATCTGTGATTAAAATGCTAAGTCAGTCATATTCTCAATAAAAATAGATTTCTTTTTGTTTTTTGTTTTTTATCCATTAGTCTCTGCTTTTCTCTCTTTGGCAGGTTCAACCAACGAACATAACGAGGTATATGTACACCATTTGCACGCTGTGAGCTCGAATATTTACATTATGGCAAGAAGCAGGGGCAGTGGTTTTGAAGCATGTGTATGCATATATTTGCCTGTTACATAAATCTATTAGCATTAACATATCAGACACACTTACTGCTCCCTGTCAGCTCAGTGTCTGCACGGTTCCCTGATATCCTGCTGACTTCACGACCTGAGGCTGCTGCACTGTGCGCTGCTAATTCGTCTGTAAATATTGGCTGCTAGCGCTGTTTCAAAGTTGGCTGCTCCACTGGAACACGCCTCGGTTCAGACAAATGATGGTCGGTGCCTTCATGTACAGTCAGTACTCAGCGCCTCTGAGCCTGAGCACATCTGAATATCTACATCTGAGGAGGCAAAGAGGAGGAGTCAATGCAGAGTTGACAGTGGGACAACTTGAGTCTTCTTTTCATAGTTTTAGTCTATATTTCTATCATATGATGACTCACAAAGTTAATTCCTGAGATGTGGGAGGGCAGGAACACCGCAAAAACGAGGTCTGAAGGGTTAAGAAACAAGATCAGTCAGACAGATTCAACTTGGTTGGACTAATTTGATAGAAAAAAACAAACAAGACCTACAATAACAGTCTTTTTAAAACTATTATCACACTACTTTTTAAAACAAATTAAACAACATAATTTATTCCAACATATATTTAGGTTTAAATGCTGTGGTTCAGCCAAGTACTTGACGGAAACAAGTATCCAGTGCAGATAATGTAGGCCTAATTTTACAAACATAAACATTATCTGAGTAAAATACATCAATTGGCTAACGTTATGAAGGAAAACCCTTATACAATAGCTTTTGTCCACTCTATTCTGTGTGACACTCTAACATATACCTACCAAAACATAATTCAATAACATTGTATTTTAGCCATTCTCAGTGTAGAAATTTTAAAATACCAGTTGTTTAAATGTACTTACAAGAGTTAAAAAAAGAACAGGGAAAGTTATGACAGTAAAACTCTAGTTTGCACTTTTTACCTGCTACTTCATAGCACTCCAAGCTTTTTATTCATTGATTCAGTAAATTATTAATTCAATGTATTTATTCAGTAACTAAATCTTAATAACTGTGATTATTAATAACAGTGATGTAAAGCTCAATTTTGAGGCTGTTCTGTAAACGGTTTTCTAATAAATAATACATACAGCAACTTCTAATCAACCTATATTTCAAACTTAAATTAACAACGTCAACTTAGTTCTGCCTACTTCCTGTTAAAGCACCACTAACTTCCAGGCCAGCCCCTGTCTTTTCTGAGGACAGATACAGATACAGATGCTCGATAAAGCCTAAACACAACAGGCAAGGCTCAGTCTGTCATCTCAATCTCATCTCTTTTTCACAGTGACTGAAACTACATAAAAATCACACCATACAAATAGTCTAACAGATCGAGTGGACTTTTTCTTACAGCTTGTACTGTCATTGCCCTGCAGTATAGCATGTTGTAATGCAACGAGACAAGGTGAAATATGATTTACTTTGAAACCAAAACTTGTAAATGCTGAAAGTATCTGTGGTTGGGACATCTGATAAACTCTTGCATCAAACATAATCCCATCCTTATTCTGCCTCTCAGTTTCCTGCTCTGTCTCGGTCCTAATGTCAGCAAAGTGTCCCCACTAAAGAAAAATGACCATTAGCAGGGTTACACTGTCATCATGGATTTAAGTGACGTTACATAGCAAGCATAGCTCATTAGACTGTCTCCACCATCAAATCCAGTGCAGGGAACCTGACCCGCTTACCTGCAACCTGCATAGCAATCATCCCTCCCTCTGACCCGCACCGCCGACCCCCCTCTTGCCCTCTCTGTGCCTGCTTCCTCATTAGTGGCTGGCTCTCATTGAGGAAAATCCATTAGTAATCCTCCAAGCATGAATTTGGATTTTTTTTTTTTTTAACTTTTTTTTTTGGATCCACTTAATCAGTCTCTGCTTTCTCTCCAATTTGCATGCACACAAACATAAGCACGAGGCACACTTTTCACGCTGACATATTTTAATTTTTACTGTCACTATTCTTATTCTTGGCATTCTGTTTGTCTCTCTCTCTCTCTCTCTCTCTCTGCAGCTTAATGCCATTTTTCTCTCTCTTCCTCCACATGTCTGTGAAATACCCAGTGAGCACACATACACGCTCCCTCCCACGCACTCCTCCTCTGGCATACGGTGCATCAGAGCTGGGTGAAATCATGGTCAGAAGATGTCTCTGCCGCTTGGATCTAAATTGGCCAGTCCTGAACTCTGAGCTTCAGAGGATGGCCTGTGGCAACAAGCAGGAAGAGGTGAAGCCCCAACAATACACAACGCCAATCACTCATTAAGTTTGCAGGGGAACTTTGCTGTTTAACGGATGAGGAGGAGGATTGTATAATCCGGCGAGTCGTGAATATTTAAATGCACTTGTACACGCGCCTCACGTGTATATTCATGTCATCGATCTACGAAACAAGTGGAATGATTGCAGTATCAGGGTACACAGATGGCTGAGAGGCATGACTTGGGGAAGCCGTGTAATAAATTAGAACATTTTGAGTACAAGGAAAGCAGACTGACCCAAAAAAAAAAAAAAACGCTGAAAATACAGATAAAATAAAATCTGCTGCCTGAAGTCACCATATGCATTCAGAAGCAGGAGAGGAAACGTATAACGAAGAAACGCTGCCAACTCAAATGAATGAAACCAGATGGGGTAATCATACAATTAATCTATTTTGTTACCTGCGTCACCCTGAAGCTACATGATACAAACCAGACTAAATTACACCAATTAGGTTGCTGTGATAGATCTAGGTGCTCTTTATCTTCCTTCCCTAATTAGTTATTTTTGTACTGCAATTTTTCCTAATTGAAAATGTCAGGAAAATGCATTTAGCACAAACAAAGCGTAGCTAATTGTGGTGTGGAACAATAGCAGGGGTGAGAAATGAATTAGCGGGGATGACGTTCACAGTATGTGTGAGCATAGCATGAACCGTGTAGGGGTTTGGTGGTCTGTCTCTACACGCAGTATCAGTCACAAGCAATTTGTTGGAATCGAAACACCATCAACTGAAACTGACCAGCTCTGCTTTTAAAGGACCTTGAAGGTAATTTTGCAAGTTAAGCCCATTCATTATGTTTGTGTATACTTTACATTACTGCTGACTACTCTCTAAAGCATGTCATAGATTTTTAAATTGATTTCCGACCCTCCAGACAGCTGCTGATTTCTAGACTGTGTTTTTGAGCACATTATGAAACCAAAGTGTTTACTGGGTCTCAGTTAGTCTCTGTCAATGTCTTCCACGAATTCTGTGAGAACAAAAAAATAGTCATGAGGATTTTTTCCTCTACTTATATAGTTCACATTTGGTCAAGTTTGGGCAATTAAATCTTTTTAAGGTGATGGGAAAGACTGGGATCATTAAAAAAAGTAAAACAGAACAGTATTAACTGTCTGTTACAGGTAATGACATACAACTTTAGCCTGCATCCTGAGCCCCAAAATGCACCTCATATTTCAGTTCAGTGTTTCATATATATCATCTTTTGTGCCCATTGATGGCAAATTTTAAAAATTAAAGGACCAACTAACTAATCAAAACTTTGTAGGGTTAAGACTGGTGACATCATCTTCCCACATAGCTAGCTATCCACAGTGGGTTTCTAGGTTGGATATTTTTCTGGAAAAAATAGCAAAAGACAAAATGAAACAAATACCGATTAGATTAATGCTGCTGTACAAGCTGTTTTATACTCACCTTAATTTGACATCTTACCCTCATCAATTGAAAACAAACAGTAGTTAACTGCTCCTAGCAAGTGCTATTGTGGCCAGCAGGCACTTGTGTGACTCCCATGAAAATGACTGAAAAGGACACTGGCAGGCTGTATAAGTCTCTTGCACACTGGTTAAGACAAGACAAGACAAAATAAACTAGAAATTGGCTGATGCACATGATGCCAGGCAGAACTAAAACAAATTAGCACTTCAGTCTGATTATCAGGCTAATGCTGTGTGGTCTCCAGTGTCAAATTCAGATGGTTTGTACAACAAAGTGTCAATATTTTAAGGGGAAATGAGTCAGAGGATATTAAAAAACGAGTGAGATGATATTACAACCATATCTGCACAGTGTATTTTCCTCTCACTAACAAAGGCCAGATAAGGCTGCATGGAGGTTCACTCCAGCTGTCACTTCAGCTGTGCATCGACTACGCCTCGACCTAACCTTGTCATTCCCCCCATTGAGCCCACCACTGTTGGCCCCTCTCTCGTTTTACACTCTCGGGGGTTAAACGCACATAGCCTTTATTCAATCTAGCTCTTGATCATGCAGATAATGACTTTGGGGATCTAGTTAGGCCGAGGGACATGAGGAGGCTCTGCACACATGACAGCCAGCAGACGGGATAAAGAGACCACTGGCCTTGCCAAGATGACAAGCTGAAGGCGTTGATATTCAACTGTAGCCTCTTACAATGTAAAGTGTAATCGGATCCAATTCGGACTATGTGGGCAGGAGAAGACTGTGTGTTTCCACATGTGAGGATTTACAGTGAAACAGGGTGTTTTTAAAAATATATGTAGAGGCTGCAGGGAGGAGATTTTCGCTGAACTCTAATTGTGTCATGTGTAATATTCCCAAATGCCGATCCCCGGGCAAGGTCAGTCTTTTTAATGTCATAAAAAAACACAGGAATATTCAGTCATACTGGAAAGTACAGCGGCGCTGCAGCTGTCCCGGCCTCTGCAAACTGTACTTGTGTACAGTAGATTTGGCGCATGAATAGTAATGGAGGTCATCTCCTATAAAGTCACAACCAGGCAGAATTGTTCTGACACACACTTGTGTTAACTCCAAAATGTCAGAGCAGATTTACTCGTTCTCTATCTGTGTCACCCTTTATTTCATGCTGGCTTTCTTTCCAGCGCTCTCTTTCTTGCTCACACAGGAAATTTAGCAGGATGCCCATTCTCCAGAGACAACACAATTTCCTTCTTCTTGCACTTGAGTCCCCTGTTCAACATCTCTCACTCTAAATTATAGCTAGGTAATGTCAGACTTCACTCTGTTTCCCAGTCGTAATCATGGAGAGAGAAGTGGCTGAGCATATGCATATGGGGAGAAAGTGGCTGTCGAGTGGGGTGCAACACATGCAAATTGAATCCTCACTCTTATTGAGCCCAGAGCTGTTTTTTTGAGACCACACTTATTTCTTTACTTTAAATCTGAAATTAAGTTAAGAAAAAGTTGAATAGGACTTAAGTCGAGAGAAACTTTAACTCATATTTGTATATAATATCTTTATGCTGTTTTTATGCAACAAAACCAATATCTTTTATTTTTCAGCCACATTTACACCCACTTTTGTCTTTGTACTCTCAAATTTAAATAATATTCTTTATCTAATCTAGTATTTCTTAATGTCAACAACCTGTCCTCCTAATAGGCATTGTCTACTAAATTTCTCTGTGACAAGGAGCTCTATTGTTGTCCAAAAGCTATTAAAACACACCAATGAGTCACACACTGTTGCAGTGGATGAAATTTTCTTTGTTATGACAAACAAGGGCACTGTAATTTACTTTGAGACAATGCAAAATACAATGTCCTGCTGCTATAAATACTATAACACATCCACAGCTTAAAAAAAGTCCCCCAAAAATTCTCTATGTACTGTTGTTTGAGGGTAGTTTGCTCTAAACTACAGTGCCAAACTGTAAATAAATTATGTGGACTTTTTGAGAAAAAGAGAAATAAAAAGATATAATTTGGAGGGCTTGACAAGGTAGCTAAGTCAAAAAGGCCTGAAAGGCAGATATATTTTTATCATTGTTTTAGGCTTTTAATAGGATAAGCTGACATTAACAAAATCATGGAATAACCTTGGAAGAGGCAAATGAGTAGATGAGGTGATGCATCATCATCTAATAACTTTAGTCTGACGTGCACCCGAGGGACATACTTCTGCACTTTCATCCAAGACACAAGATGTGGTCATGCATGGTTGACATAGATACACCACGTTCAGCATGGGTCTGGAGAGCACGGTGGCTTGTTCCCGGGGATGAGCCCAGTTTGCTGTGCAGATGGCCACAGCTGTGGCACATTGGCATACACTCTGTTCTGCTCTGGGTGACCCTCCCCTGTGCCGGCCCGGGTAAACGCTGCAGCTGTGGTGAACCTCTGCCACACACTCAGACTCAGTCCCTCTCAATCTCTGATGCTCTTTTCCCTCACACACACACACACACACACACACAAGCAAATAAGCTCTTAGTCTCTGGGGATGTATATCTTCGTCTGTGAATTCAGAGAAAAACAAACTGCCGTCAAAAAGCAACATATGGCCCGATTCTAATGGAACACATCTCCTGGGCTCCAACGGATACAGTAACACAAAGGGCCCAGTGGGTTGAATGTTTTGCACCGCTGTTTGAGGAATTATTTGCTGAATTTAACAAGTGAGACTTTTTTTTTCTTCACAGCATTCAATTTTTATTTTTCCTTCTGAGGAAGATATGGCTCTTGTCTTTGCCAGCTTTGAATCCCAAAGAAGATGAATTGAGCAGCAGAGAGAATCACAAAACCCCTTTATTTATGCATGTAGGTCGGCGAAGAACAAATTCTTATTTACAAGCATAACCTTGGAGGAGTGAATTTTACTCTTGAGTGGGAAAGGGAGGAGATAAAATTGACCTTCAGGAAAACAA
>JAQNCA010000012.1:7750320-7768502 GCA_029783725.1 Acanthurus tractus
ACAATATTAGACAGAGATAAACAACAACATAAATATCGAAGTAACTGCAGACTGGCTGCGAAACATGGCTGTGAAATAAAATGAAGCACAGGGAATAATGAAAAGGGTTTAGGCAATAAATAACAGTATGCATGAAGAGCGGCAACAGGGAAAAAAAAAAGAGCAGCACGACTCCAACATCATGAAAAACCTGGAATAGGTAAGCTTGGAAAACACCGCCAAAGGCAAAGCACCAATATTAAGATTTTGTGTTGCAGTACACTCAATATATTGTGCAAATGAAGATGCAGCACGGTATTAAAATCCACACTCTATATATAAAACTTATTTTCCTTCTGTCTGCAAACACCTCTGTTGTAGAATACTCACAGCTGACCCGAAGGTGTCGGACACTGATGCTGCCAAACACATCGTGTGCCTGATCTGCTCCACATTTACAAAGAGGCAAATCGAATTTCTGACTTTTGTTGAGCTTTACAAACGGGAGAAGATTGTGTCATGACAGAGAGCGAGAGGTGATGTGACGTTCAGATTGGTGTCTTGTAAGTTACATGCTGGAAACTCACATTGCTTGTTCTGGCTGCCAGAGACTGTTTGTCCTGACCCGGTCACCACTGAAAGAACTGGAAACAAAATGTCATAGCTGCAATCAATCAATGTTGCACTATTTGGCTCAGAGTGTATGAAGCCCTGAAAAAAAATACAAATACCTGAATATTTCAGCTTTCTTTACAGGTATTTAGAAATTGGTTGCAGAGAAATTGTCCTGTCTAGCCATTACAGCATTAGCCAGGTCACAGTTGACTGTTCAGAGCTTTTTAAGGGCAGAGGTTGAGGTCTTGGTTTTGCAGGTTAGAGTCAAATACCAAATGAAACTCAGTCCATTAGTGACCTGTTTTTTAAAGGTTTCTGTCCTCTGTGAGCATGAACAGGTTGGGGACTGAGAGTCAGACACAGGGAGGAAAGTTATAAGACATGGAGGACCATGTTTTATATGGCTTTTGGTCTTCAAATGATCTTTTAGGAACAACATAGTATAACTTTGACAGGATCCTTTAAAGTGGTTTGTTTTGTCTGCATCAAACTCCACGAAGGAAGCTCATGTTTACAGGTGTCACTTTGCACATGAAGACAATGTCATGTTAAAGCAAACAACCCTAACAAAATTTAAATGATTGTAATGCCGTTCACTTGTTAGCTTAACGCATTGTTGTTGCCTGCAGGAAAACAAAACATGATCCTGCATCAGTTTCAACAACAGCCTGTATTTTTAATTTGGTTCATTCATGTTTCTGCCTCAGTGTGATTTATTCTATATGGTTTCATGTATTGATGATTATCTCAAATCTTTGGTGCGTATCTGAATGACAGGTGCAAATATAACAACAGATCTCATAATACAGTGATGACAGGTGCTCTTAAACTTTTTGTGCAGGGCCCATAAACAATATGAGCTGATAGCAAGATTTAAATTTTTTGAGATGTCTTTAAAATACTATGGAACATAATGCAGCAGATAATCACTACTTTATGTTTGCGGGATCATACTTGTGACTTTAACATAACCCGAGTTCATCAGGTTTTTGCAGCTGAGCTTTTGTCAACTGGATTGTCGGTCTGCCTGTCATGGTTTCCATTTTTAAAAATCATTTCCATTTTTGTGATTGATTTATTTATTTTTTACTGTCATCTAAGGCTTGTGCTGACCTCAACTGCAACGTGCAATTGTCATGCCTGCATATTGTAGAAAGTTGTAGAAAAATTACAAATATGGAATCAGTAAAGTAGAAAAGTGGTCATCCTTATCTGATAAAACCTCAGATCAATACTAAAAATGTATAAAGTTGTAAATGTATAATTCTGCTCTGAAGAATTTACTCTAGTAAAAAAAAAACATGTTCTTAGTTAAAATGCAAAAAACTAGCATATACATCAAAGCACAGCTCATACATAAAACAATCCAGCTTTCTTGCTTGCATTGCACCAACACATGCTACACTGTGAACTGGCAGCCTCATTTACTGCAGCTGAAGACACTGACTCAACTACCCTAAAATGTCTTTCAATTTAAAGAACTCAGCGGAGAAAAACTCAAACAATAAATCCAAACAAAAAGAACGGCTTATGGTTTATATAACTCTGCAATGTGAGAGAGGACAGCATCCCAAAAAAAGGGTAAACTGTATTTTTTTTTTCTTGCTATGGAAACAAGCTGATGTTCTGTCCTTTTTTCCCAAGTAGCATGGGGCTAGCATCACTGTTTCAGTGGAGCTGGTTCAATACTGTGATATGTAGCCTACATACTGCGTTTCATCTGGTATAAAAAATTTAGAACATGTGTTATATCACCATCAGACCCACAGAGACATGAATATCAAAACACATTTTCTTGGTTTAGTTTCATAACACCCATAGAATTCTCTTTCTACCTCTCTTTCTACTACTCTGATGCAACACATGAATGAGTGTAATGTACATGAACCTCGCCTGTCAATAGACAACAAAGTGATTAATGCTGAAACAATGGCGTCACACCAAACAAGAGCTCACCCTTTCTCTCTCTTACTATTCTCCTTGCTCCCTCTTTTCCTGTCAACTCCTTCACGATTCCCAAATGAACACAGATGCCTCCTAATAGATGCTGCTAACTCAAAGACCATCTCTGGTGTAGCCAAGACAACACAGCGTGTGATATATTCTCTCTTGATATTAAAAACAAGTGGGATGAGCGGAGGGATTGTCTGGGCTCTCTTATCTGACTTCTGCAAGCCTTCATCTATTCCCCCTTCTTCCTCCCACCTGCCCCTCCCCACCCCATCCCCATCCCCTTCCTCTTGCTTCCTCCTCCTCCTCCTCCTGCTCTCCTGATCGTCACAGCGATAACACGGTGGGATGAAGGAGGAGGAGGAGGTATGCATTCTGGTGGGATAACGATGTGGGTTTACTTCAACCCCCGCCTCCCCTCCCTCCATATTCACCAAATCCCCCTGATGCTCCTCTTAGATCAGCCTTTTTGTTATACACAGTTTTTTTTTTCTCTCGCGTGCGAGATATGCTAAGAGAGACAAACTTCTTGTTTGAGTAGCGACAGTGTTGCCTTCTCTCTTTTTGCCACTCACAGCCTGCAGGGACGTGTGTGGTTGTGTGTTAGCCTACACTGAGTTGCAACAAATCTCACTGTCTGCCAGGATGTGTGTGTGTGTGTGTATACACTGAACGTATGTGCAAATTGGTGAGGTTTTCTCTTTATTTGTTGCGTGTAAACCCCATTCCCTCCTCTAAAGGCTGAAACAACAAACAGCAGCTCAGGTGTTAAACACTGAGTGACAGCATCAGGAAACCAAAAGCACAAACCTTTTATTTTGGTGTGTCTGTGAGGTTATGAGTGTATTTTCCAACTATTGTTTTTTCCTTGGCGATGGTTTGTGATTGGTCCAAAGTCACATGGCCTTATAACTAGCATTTTGTGTGTATTTGTGTGTCCCATGTATGTGTCTGATTGTCTCTTACATTCCTTTCTGCCCTCGCATCTTATTTGAATGATGTATGTAATATGTTTGATGATGACCCCGATGAAGGCCGGAAGCCAAACACACTGGCCCAACAACATTGCTGCAGTGTGACCTCTTTCGTCCTTGGCATCACTCACACAAGCCACGTTTACATGTGCAACCGAATGAGATTATAATTTGATTGAGTCAATAATGCATATGAGACAGAGCCCATGTCAACACCATCCTCCGATTGTACTAATTAGGTTTTGCTTTTAATCTGTCATCATAATTGTATTAAAATATGCAAAGTGCTTTGATTTTAATTCCATTACATGTGTACACTTTAGCCACATTTCTAGCATTGTGATAATATCTGAAAGTAGAAGGGAGTCCAGAGTTTTATCCACAACTGCTCATTTGGCTTCTTTTGAATAATAATATCCATCACTTTCTTCATCTGTAATTTCAAAACTTGGTAAGAACTTCCACATTTTGTCCTCCTGAACCAGATTAATCTCCTTATTCTGAGATCCACTACAAATGCTGGTCAAAGCTGACCACACAAACTTGACAGTCACACTCAGGAGGAGTGCAGCTTAGACTCTTCCCAGAGATGCTTCTCTAATATCCATCCAGGATAAACATTCATATGTTAGCTTGGAATCCTAAAAACAAGATAATCCTCATAATATCAAAGCAGTGATTGTTTTCTGTACTTCTATTGTCAAAGTGCAATTAGGGACTGTAAATAGTTAATCCTGCATGATTTTTCATGATGCAGATTTGTCAACAGCTAACTGTGACTTCATAAGCCATTTCATGTACCGGTTGCAGACCCCAGGCATTAAGAAAACTGTTGTTCCAAATTTGAAAATAATTTATCTAAATATATATTAAAAAATTAACTGGAGTGAGGAAATCCATGACTTTGTTGGCTCAGACTTTTCAGGCTGCTGCTTATTAATGGATAATGAGCTCTACGTCTGACCATCATAGCTCACGTCTATGTATCAATTACATGATGAATCACTTTCAAATACAGAACTACATTTCATCCCGAGCCACAATATCCCTTTAAATGACCTAAACAGATCATCAGTCATTGCAACAGACTTCAGAAAAACAAAGTTCAGTCAGTTTTCTTTTGATTTTATCTGTCACTCGCAGCAGAGGGACAGAGGTGCAGAGGGAATATTTGCTCTGACTGATCAATTGACAGCCATTGAACTACAGCCAGACAGTCACAATGCATTGAAGAATTTGCTTCAGGCAAAGTGGATAAAACATTGAAATGTTTCAACTGAAAGCAAATCATACAGCATTGTACGTAATCACAATCAAGACCGAGTACAACTTGGTTTCCTCACAAGAATAAGAATCAAAACAGAATTAATTGTTTAAAAAATAATTTTATGATTTAATAAATCAAATTAATTCATTAAATTAATAGTCCCATGATACTTTTTGCCGTTTAAAATGTATGTGACACCATAGACAATCACCCAAATATGTTATTGAAATAAAAATTAACAACATGCACTTAACAACTTTAAAAGGGAAATCCTAAGGATCAATAAGTAAATCATCATTTGTATCAGTTCAACCAATTAAATCATCTGTATCTATATGCAGAATGGACTTAAACTGGAACAGGGTGATGCTTTAAATGAAAATAGGCTGGACTACTGAGAAATTTAGACCTGTTTTCTTATGAGTTGAGTAGAAGTCCCTATATTCACTCATTATTTCAAAATTATAGGACTTCAGCTTGAACATTTTATTCACAAGAGTTAGAGAGCTATTCACAAAGTAAGTAACTTGGACAAAGAAACTTAAAAAAAATCATTCAACAAAACTCTTGCAATTTTAAGAAGTACACAGTAAAATGCATGGACCTTTTAAAGTCAACTTAATTTTCTTTTTTGTTTACTCCTAACTTCTTGTTTTTCTCTCTTTAATAATTAAATTGAAACAGTGTGGTGTTTTTTGAATGTGATTACAGGGTTTGTTTTTCGCCCATTGTGGAGGAATGTGAAGCTTACCAACGAGGATTAACTTTTATTATATGAATATGTAAAGAGACACATTTTCCTGGGATGAGATTCATTTAAAGTACATTATCTGGACCAGATCCACGTTTTCTTAATAGAAGCACCCTTTATAAGATGACCCTCATGACATTTAAGCCTTTTGAAATAGTTCATGATGCAAAAAAAAAAGAAAAAAACATTTTGAAAAATAATTTCTATCTGCATTTATCAAAAAGGTTTTTTTGCGTTTCAATAGAGGATTAGCTGTGTTGTTGTTGCCTTCACATTTAGGGGAAAAACATAATCAGGAAAATGTACAGAGACTAAACAGTGAAACAGAAAAATAAAAAAAACTTGATAATATGTTCTACAAAAACCTAAGAATTAGTGGATATAAACAAAATGAAATAAAATAGAATGAAAATTTTTAACTCTTGCATGTAAGTTCTATACCTTTCTATTTGATTTCAACATTACAGCAAATACTGCTCTATCTCCAAATAGTACACACACTTGACCAAATAGACTCAACGCTGTAGACAAGAAAAGCACTCACCACTTAACAGCATGCACGCACACTTACCTCTCTCACGCACACACACACACACATACTTCCCAGCAGCCAGTTGTTCCCTGCTTTGCATAAACCAATAATGTAATGGAGAGAAAGCCATTCCCTGATGAACACTCTTATGAATAATTTAAAATAATACAGCTGAAAACATCTCAAACTTTTAAACCCACTCAAATCGCACATTTAAAGTCCATAAAGAACTGTGATGCCAGTCAATAGACGTAATGTTGCAGAATCATTGTACGAATAAGATGAGTTGCCTGCATTTACATCCAATTGAATTCAATAAGAGCTAAGTCTGCGTTGGTTTGATTTTTGTCGTGATGGATTGTAGTCGAGCTAAGCAGCAGAAGCAGCAGGCTCCTGGAACTGCTCTGCATTGTGGGTAGTAAAAAGAAAACTAGCTCTGTTCTTGATGTTAAACTTCTCTTCACGCCTGAGGGGTGAAATGAGGTGACCGTTACAACCATTATGTGAAGAAGATAAAAGAATTTTCATTGAACAGTGGACATGTTTTGACTACCGGTGCATGTAGATAAAGATGTGGAATAAAAAAACTCAATGAGTAGCTGTCAACCAGAGCTAAAAATAGCAAAGGTGTGACATCTTATGCCTGGGGTCGTAATTATCAAGTTGTGGGTGTTGTCTATTCCTGTCCAACTTGCGGTTGTTAAATAATGATGCACTCTTAAGGACCACTGTTATAAGAGAAACTGCAGACATGATGTGCGGACAAACTAATCTTTTTAAAATCCGGTTTAAATATCGAACCATATTTGGCAATTTAAAATACCCTTAAAAAATTTACAGTAGGATTTTTATTGGTTCTACATCCTATAGATCTCTGACAATCCTAACTACATGATCCACGTTATTTATGAGAGAAAAACTCATTCTACTTAGTGGCTGGTCTGTGAAAGCCTCCCGATGAGAGGAACGACAACACTATCAAGACATTACAGTGTTTTAACATCTATCTGTTATGGTGAAGCCAGTTTATTTTGCACCATAAAGAAAAATTAGACAAAAAAATGATAAATAAAACCTCATTATATGGATACAAAATACTTGCTTGAGCAATGTGTAACTTATGCATGGTTTAAGCTGATTTAATAACACATGCATCAGCTTAGTGGTGTATAATGAATGCTTGTTGCTTATCATCAATAAATAATTGAATCAGTATCAGTTTGTGTGCTTGGTTAATGCTTAATGAATCACAGTTAGTTTGTACATGAATTTGTGTGCAATGAAATGCAAGAACCTTTTTACATAGAAAGTGTTTTTTTTTTGTTTCAAACTTGTAAAAACACAAAAGACTTGGCCAAACTGAAAAAGGGGACACATTTCTGTGATAGAAATAATTAGAAAACTACACAAGATATCTATACAACTTTTTGGGTTTTTTTTAAGTTTGTCTTTATGTCAGCTCTATGGACACATATAGAGTATTTTTTTCTTTTAAGGTCCATGAAGAGAGAAAAACTCAAATAAAGATGAATGTAAACATTTATTTAAAAAAAATAAGTGATTACAAAATGAGAAAAAAATTTAGAATTGGTTCTATAGAATGAGGAGAACAACAAAGAATCAGATAAGTCCAGATATCACTCTAGACATTAGTCCAGATACCAGACTGAGACAAACAGAAAACCAGAGCGAACACAAACAACTTCAGTATAGAGTCAAGTGGAAAAAGTAAAAGAGGCACAAGCATGCTAAACAAAATCAATCTGTGTGTCCTGACTCAGGAAGAACAAGAACCGTCTGTGCAACAGTCAGACACACAAGAGGCACCTCAGCCAGTGAATCCTTGAAAGACAGAAAACCTGGTGGACAACTCTGAGCCCTGCCTGCAGTTGGAATAAACAGATTTTTCTCCCCTTCAGAAAGAGCCACTGAGCAAGAACAGTGAGCAGGGAGAGAAGAAGGACAATGTCCCTGTTGTAAAAGGTGCTTTTGAACCCACGAAAAAGAGGACTCGGTCCTGGAGGACACTGTTCAGCACCTTTCAGAGAACAAGTGAGGAGTCCACAGCTCAGACCACAGCCTGGTGTGGCTTCTGAGCCACAAGCTGCTGTGGCTCCAGAGCAGCCAAAACATGTTGTGACTCCACAGTTACCACAGAAATGGTACCTGTGATGTGAAAACCAGTGACCAGTTGAAGGCCAACCTTGCAACAACCCAACAGCATCTGATTCAAATCCCTGAGCTGGAGCTGCATTCTCTACTAGAGGAGAGGGACCAGAAGACAGCCTCACTCATGAATGAAGAGATGGACTTGGCCATTGAGGTGGAGCAATTGAAAGAATTTCTTGAATATGAAAGGGAAAAGGCAAACCACAAGATGACTGTCATCCAGAGTCAGCATTCCAAAAAGAAAAACACAGAAAGGGATGCTGTCCAGAAAATGAAAGAACTAGAGAAAGCTCTCACAAGTGAAAAGGAGAGGCGCAAGCAGTCAGACATGTTCCTAGCCCAACAAAAAGAGGAAATCTTTAGAGTGAAGGCTGCATTGGCCAAGGCAAACAAAGACATGGAGAAGGATCAACATCAATGGGAAGAGGACAAGTCCTGCCTCCTCGCCGATCAGATGGAGGAACCCCCACGTTAAAGAAAGAGCCATCAGTGGGAGGATGACAAGTCCAAACTCCTGGCTGAACAGAGACAAGCAACTTCTCAGATGAAGATGACTCTGGTTCAGGCACAGGGGGACCTGGGACACAACAGCTGCCTTGTGGAGGAGACCAGGTCCCATCTCTTAGGGGAAAAAATGGAGGCCACCTTCAAGATGGCCGCAGCTCTATCCAAGGCACATGAAGACCTGGATAATGAGAGACGTCAGTTGCAGAATAAAAAGTCCAGTCACTTAAAAACAGTTACAACAACTGAGAACAGACTCAAGAACAAGGAGAGAGAGAGGGATTATTCCATGGGTGACTTGAGGGAAACCATAGTGAATCTGGAAGGTCAGATGGAGGACATCAAAGAGAAGCCAGAGAAGAGATCTTTGTGTTACAGATTCTTTCACTTCTTTAAAACTGAAAAGAATCAAAACCCTGTTACTGATGTCTGACCTCCTCTGACACACAGTCAATCTGCACAACCAGCCTAAACCTGCCCTTAACTACCTGTTAGTAACTCTTCATTGTACATTGTGCATTGTGTTTGTATTGTATATATGTCTTTAAAATTATGCTTTTAACCTTTTCTGTTAAGTTTGAAGAAATGTGTTCTCTAATTGTTGATGTGGTTGTAAGTTGAATGTAGGTTTCATGGTTCATTACCGTTGAAGTTTATCTTTATCTTTGTAAAGCATAATGCACACAGTTCTGTACAGTGTTGGGGTTATTCAATACAAGAGTAATATAATGTATTACTAAAAAAAAATCCAGTAATATTATTACAGTTACCTTGTCCAGTAGCAGATACAACCTGAAATTAAGTGCTCACAGATATTTTTTTCAAGAGTTAAGTGAAATGCCACTTCCACTGGTGAGCAAAAAAAAAAAACATCCTCCAAAAAGAATCGGCTTGATGGAATGGCAAAATGGCAGCAGAGTCCGACTTAACATTTTCTAACTGGTCATCCTTGAATTACTTCCAGTTTCTTGGGAAAAAGACAAAGAAATGTAGTAAGGCACAGTTAATGTGGAAGGAACTATCCACAAACCACTGCCTGGATTTGTGATGACTAATCACTTTTAAATGATAGTAACTAGTAATATCTAATAAATTACATTTTGGAAGTAACTTGCCAAGCACTGTTTCTGTATACACTTGACTTAGTCTATGACCTTGGAATTACAAGTTTGAGATTTATATTTTACTTTAATCTAATTTGCTAGATTTTCAATAATCTTACAGTACGTATCAATAATTCATCAAATCAACATTTTTATTTGATCATTTCCAGCTACAGAGAAGTTTTAAGGTGAAGTTTTTCTTTAAAGTGTAAATGAAATACATGGATGTGAATGCAAATGCCTCACACCATGCAATGATTTAGATCTGTGGTCTGACTACTGATTAGTATGTTAAATCAGAAATGGGTCTTTGTTGTTGATTTTAGAAATTAAAGTGTTCACTTTAAGAATTTACCATAGTTCCCCAAACGGTCAACATACAGAGCAAAAAAAGGGGTGTAAGTATTCAGTATCAAAGCTGTGGCCAGGTTACACAATACTTTTATTGGAATGGCCAGGATGAGAGCATTGCTTTCAAGTGGTGTGACAAAGACTGATGTCTTTATAATTCTTTCCTGCACAAAAAGTGTAAGCTACAGAATAAATCATTTTGGTCACTCACTCCCATGTTTTACAAATACAGGCATGACTGCCATGTATGACTACACCATTATGATTGATTAATAATAATAGTTTTTGTTACCCTCAATTGATTGTTTACATATTTTAAACCTACATTCAAGATTTTAAATGAATCTATTAGATCTAATGAACAAACCCACTGTTGTAAGCTGATCGACCCTCAGTTCACCGGTCTGTGAACTGTCAGTCTGAGGGGGCTGCTGCAGGTTAAACATAGAACAGCAGGGTGCCTGACATGTCTATCTCATGACAAAGTGGCATAACTTCCGCCTTCTTAAGGTAAGAAACAGCTTTATGGCACTTAAATATTTTTTAAAGGTAATATAGTTCAAATATCACTCGCAGCAGTTGCAAAGGACAACTTGACAGACAGTTACTGAAGACAGTCTTCACATTTGCTTTGTCTGAATGGATGAATTGAATCCAAACACTTAGAAAGTTAGTCATTTTTTAAAAACATTTTTCTTGGCTAAACAAATCATATGTGAGACCACAGAAAAGCAAAGGAGCTCTAGTTTGCCTGACTTTTAAAAGCATGTTGAATGCACAAGCAGTTCGAAAGTTATTAGACAGTAGCAAGTATTACTGTCCAGTGGCTGTTTATGTCTCTGAGGGTTAAGGATCTAAACACAAATTTCCAGAATCTCAAACTTCCAATGTGCCTTCCAATGTGTGAGAGCTCATATATTTGTTACTTCATAAAGAAGTTGCTCTGCTTGTTGAAGTGTCTAAAATCATGTGCCACGTCAGTACAGTCTGTTCCACAACCATCTGTCATCCACCTCTTCCCAAAGCATCACCCAGCCACACTTTGCTGGGCTGTATGATGGGCTGGTCCGGTGGGACACAATGGAGGTCGTATCTGGAAGGGACAGTACATCAGCTGGACGCTAATCGGCTGACTCACCTTCACAATGCTCCCCTCTGGGATGGGCCAGAGGACTGGCGAAGGGGAAAGGCGGAGGGAAATCAGACTGTGAGCGATTAGGTTAATGAAAGAGGAAAATGGAGTGAAAGGACAGGAAAAGGTAGCCCGAAGGCAAATAAGTTTAGAGGAGAGGGGAACCAATTGCTCTGACAGCTTTAAAGCACAGCATCGAGACACTGATTGGCAGAGAAGAAATAAGAGCCGAGATACACTGTCACTGGGTGAGAGAATTACTTTAAATGTCCTATTTTAAAACCACCCATTTCTAGCTGCTGCTGGAAGGTCAATGAAAGCAGTGCCATCACACAGAAGTCCACTTTTTACAGCTGTCTGGTTTTACTGAGTAACTGTAAGGTAACTGAAAATCTCCAATAAAGTCTCCTTTTAAAGTTCAGCTCGGCATGGTTTTTTATGTAATAACACAACTGTCTCAGCCAGAAGCCTGAAAGGCAGGAGGCTGCAATCGAGATGTGCATCAAATGAAATGACAGTGAGACACCACAGAGGAAGATGATGTGATTATTAATATTTATATATTCTTATTCTGATGCTGGCTGTGAAATGTTGAATATGCTCTGTGGTGAGGAAGGTTTCAGATATCTGCCCGAGTAAAAGTAGCACAGTGTAAAACTCATTTCTAATAAAACTCATTTATCTCTGGCCTTTGGCAAGGTAATGGAACAGATGTATTATGGCTATAAATTTTAGCCGGTTTTTAATTAATATTGACAAATTGATTTTTTGTTTTTTTTATAAATTGGTGTCTGTAGCTTAAAAAATGGAAAAACATATAAACAAAACGATTGAATAAAGGAGAAATATAAGATGATATCCAGTGAAAACGGGTCAATACATTATAACATATAAAGTATTATTGCCACATTGATCAACTTAGCCTTGTCAAGGAAATATAAAGGTATGTAAAAACGATTCATCTTTAATTCTGAAAAACAATTAATAGCTCATAATTTTGAGCATATCTTAATATTTTACTCGCATAACATACTTCAGTTTTCTAATGTCTAGCTTCACAAGCATACAGAATATTATTTTTATAACTGTTAATTACATGTCAGAAATTATAATCCACCCCTGGCCTGTGTCTATCCATAGGTGTAGCTTGCATGATGCTAAATTCAAAGTAAATAAGGCTTCACACATGTTTCAACAGCTGTTAAATAAAATTTCTTGAGTAATGAGGGGTGACAGTGATGATTATTGGGATGTGCACATTTGCATAAATGTGTGAGTTTGGCTCCAGGACATGCTCCTGGTTTAGGCTTTGAAATGTGCCGTACATGTTAACAAGTTCGTTTCAAGGAACTACCTCAGTCAGGAAGCGAAGAACAAGGAATTAAAGGTATGTAGTTAGACTTGCAGATTTTGGTGCTTTTTTATTAAATGATAAATAATGCTACAAACAACAGCAGGCTGGTGAACTAAATACAAAACAGAATCTGCCAGTTTCTCTTCTACCAAAGAAGAAGACAGTGGAGAGGAAGGACAATGGAAAATAATAACACTAATAACACACTAATAACTTCTTCACAAGCTTATTTATTGTTATCACATCTGTCATGCTTAAAATTCTCAGAATTTTTTGAACAATGGGTCCTTTCTTTGTAGATCAAAGCAGGCTTTTCAATAGCTTAAAACCATCATTTTTGCTATCTGAAAGGAAAATGCCTGCTAGCTCATTTTAGCTCACAAGCTAATTATTCTCATGTAGCCTCAATAGCCCATTTCGAATTAAAAGGGGTCGTACAATTACACTTCATGGCTACATGCATGATATTGTGCTAAACACCAAAGCAAGTGTACATGTCTGACCGGATGGTGAACCACAGCAAAGTCATAGAAAGAAAAAACATCATTGTTCTTGCAGTGCAGAGCTCATCATTTTTTGTATAAAAATGAAATATGTAAGATAAGAGTATAATTCTGTTTTGATAAAATCCTGTTTGGCTGCTTAGCTCTTCTGTTTATTGTAATTTTATACCTTAACTCTATTTTTCCATGTATACACTTCAAGAGAAAAGGCTTTTATGACAAGAGCTAACTGATGTGTTCAACAAATGTAATGCTTCTTCAGGTACTGTTCGCTTAGGTTGCTCTGCACATAAATATACTTACCAAAATTTGAGTGGGACAAATTGTTAATGTTACTTTAAACTCTTGTCGTGTCAACAACACAAATTTGTAAAATGATGAAAACTTGGTGACCTGTTTAGGTGGCAAACTAGCTGGGAATGAATTTTAAGCTGACAACTCAGATGAAGGAAAATTATTGTTAGCACTGCTGTTACAAATCACCGCTGGACCAAGCAGCAACCTGGGGGGCTGAAAATCAAATCAAATCAAATCAACAGCTGCAGTTCTTCAAGTGACCACTTGGGGTTGACTTCAAAAGTGAGACAGTTGCAGAGATTGGCGTCCATGTGGAGACTGGGAGGATTAAACATTAGAACAAAAAAACCCTGAGTTTATTCATTCATTCAGTTTGTAGTGGAGACATGAAAGCAGATTGAAATGCATTAGTACAGAGACAGTAAAGAACATATTACATAACATCTGTCTGTATAAGTACAGTCAGCCCGACTGCATCAGATCTACTCATTGCTTCTACTCGCCTTTCACCATTAATCAAGCCTTCATTTTCTTTGGAAACTCTGATAGCAGACAGACATGCAAATGAAGCTTATAGGGGAAACAACCTAAAACAATCCAAACGCTGATGCTATCATTGTTTCACAGCTGAAACATTGTGCAATCACGACAGTGATAGCTTAAAAACATACAATTTGTCCATCCCCAGTTTAAATAGTATAAAAAAAAACTCAATTTCTTGCACAGCTTGTTTATTTGTCATGCTAGATAAAAGCTTCACTGCAGGCGCAAAAAGGCCAGAAGGCCGAAAAGGGACTATCTTGTTTGAATTTAGTGTTGGTGATGGGGTCCATTTGATTGCCAGTCCTGTCACCTCCGCTGAAGCCTTAGAGCATTGTTGAGATTGGGCCTGTCACTGTGCTGGTGTTGGAGAAGCATTTATTTTAGTGATATACTCCTCGCATTGCTCTGCATGTGCCAATTTATCTCAAGGACTGGCCCCTTCAGATTATACTGAGCACCTCAGGACATCCCAGAATTCGGCTGTGGGAACAAACAAAACAAAACTAAGTCTCCATTTTCCTCTCTTTGCAAATGTGTTCCGAAAAACAAACAAACAAACATATCTCAGGAACTAGAGGAGCCATATTCTAGCAGCTGTGCGTATTGATTTTGAGAAAACTCTTTCTCTTAAAACGTGGGGCATGTTTAAGCGTCTACAAAACCTCTGAAATCCTCTCTCCACCCACCAACATCTTCCCTCTCTGCAAGACGAAATAAAGAAAACTGAAGCAAGCACTACTGAAATAAAGCCCAAAGGATCTCAAACCATCTGGACTGGAAAATGTGTACAAGCTGTAAACAAATAACCAAGGAACAAAACTTTAGAGTCCCTGCGAGTTCTCATCAATGCGGAAAAAAAATTCACCTCACACCGCAGAGCTGACCCGGCACTCACCTAACACCCCAACCCCTCCTTGCCTGACTCTGCAGCACATCCACATGCTTCTCCTGTGGTCCAGGAGACGGCAAAATGTCTCAGCTATGGCCTTTGATCTGTAAGAAAAGCTCAGGTGTTCACAACGCGAACAAAGTGTGTCCAGTTTGGCCTCGGAGGTCAAAGGTTCAGGCTGATGGGGAGCAGCCGGCTGCTTCAGGTCAGAGATGTTGAGTTTACTTCAGCGGTGGGTTTTGTGGCATTTGTAGAGATGAAGAAGACATATAGTGAATTATATATCACTTTGACTGAGAGGGATGGTGAGACTGAAACAGGAGGATAAAGCCTTCACAGATTTTGCCAGATTTTTTTCTGTCCTTTTCAGGCTCTTTCCTTGTCTCTCTCCAGGCTCTGCTGAGGGGCCGCAGGTAGCAAATGAGCGAGGGCCACTCTAACCCTAGCCGCCTCTTAGAGCACCTTCACAAAAGTGTGAAATATAATTGGACACCTGCACCCAAGGAGCACCAAAAATAGCCCTCCCTGTTTACACCAGAGCTTTGAGGAGGGAGAGCAGTGCAGCACGAGTATCACCATTAGCCTTTGTTTGACACATTTTTTTTTTCACTGCAGCCGTCTGATTGCCCAGCCTCCTTCCTAGCACTGAAATACAAATCCAGCCTAAGTTCCTGAAAGCAAAATGTAATTTCAAGTGCTTTTTGGTGTCTTTGTAAATTCTCAAGCACGCACTAATGTCGACACAAATCTCGCAGACCAGACTACTTGCCCTGAATTTGGTTCAGTGCAGCTCATTCAGGAGGAATTTCCAGTACAATACCAGGATTAATTCCTTTAGAGGAAGAATAGTTTGCTTTTAAGTGAGAGAGCCAGCTATGGTACACTGCCTTCCACCCACTCGTTTTTTTTTTTCCACCTCTTGTCCTCCTTCCTCCATTCTTATTTTTAAATGATCCTTGGTCTCCCCTTAAGTGAACCGTGATTTTCAATAATCAAACTTTATCTGAGCGCTGTCAGTGGAAGACGAAGAGGACAAAGGCTTTATCTTGCAAGAACTGAGGCAGTGTGTGCTGAATGCAGCAGAACAAGGCCACGTCTGTCCACACACCCCGCTATTTACAGTTCTCTTCTGATCAATAGACACTCCAGGCAGCGAAAACCTCACTGAACCAGACTACTTCCCCACCTCTTACCCCAGAGACCTGGAGAGGGATCTTAGCACACAATTAAAATTTCACACTTGACTGCATTCCACAGCCTGTCAATATTAGGAAAATGAATAACAGCAAAGCTGGAAGTAAACATAAAGTTAAAGGAGACTAATAACTTGTAAAAGGAACTGATATGAGAAGAAGTATTACAAAGGTGGATAGTCAAGACCAAGACAAGGCTGTACAAACTAAGCTTAATGCTAATGTCAATATGCTGTTGTTTAACATGTTTCAGTTCAAGTTTCTTCAAATCAAAGTCTGATTTGAAATAATGGCTGAGGGGAAAAACAAGAGGACAAACTCCATGTTCCTGTTCCATAGAGTTCTTGACAATTAAGCACAGTGAGCATCCATTAGTTTAAATTAATGCTCCAAGCAATATCAACATGCTAATTTCAATATTTTACTGTTTCGCATAAAAATTCTTAGTGCTGCATTTCAGTCACTGCAGGTGCATGTGTGTTTATTTCTCAGCCAAACTTCATGCCACCCTGTCTGAACAAGCCAGCAGCCAGGTGTCCTCTGCAGTTGGGGTAAATTAGACTTTGGTCACTATTTTAGAATATATGATATGTAAATATATCAGTATGAAAATATGTGACATGTATCCTATTATTTTTACATTGGAAAAATTAAATATTTTTAACTATTCATGTATTTGTCATTTGTTTTACAAGATTTTTTTAATTGAAAAAGGTAAAAGTTTAAATCGCTGATGTCATCAAAAAAAAAGTCAGGTGGTCATCAAAAAAGGAGACTGTCTAAAGATTTCGTTACCTGGGGACCATGCATGCCTGTGTGTCAAATCATCAAGTGGATTTTGACTTTTTTCTTTTTTCTCAGGAAAGTCTAACTCTAAATCTAAATGTAATAGCATAGTAATCATAAAAGCGTTAGAGGAAAAGTTGGGAGTTGTCCATGTGCTATTTCCATCATATTGTCATCATTATCCGACATTCCCTGGTTGCAATTTCAAAAATTGCAGTACAGGATTATTTCTTGGGTGTATTTGTGCAAATGTGTATATGTGTATAAATAACAGTAAAGCTCTATTTTATTTTTTATCCTATTTCATTGTAAATGCAGTTATCAGTGTAGGACTTTATTTTCTGTGTTGGTAGCATGAAGGCTTACAACTTTTATTTCCTGAGCTGCTCTGTGCTGAAAGGACAAATAAATCACCTCAAGACCTTGATCCTCTGGACACCATGCTGTACTAAATTTTATTTTCTAATAGATCCATGACACTAACATCCCCTCAAAAAAGGGATAAAAAAGGACTGATATTGTAGGAACACATCTGTTGTCATGTCCTGTTCACTATCTGCAGCCTTGAATTCTGGGATTCTCTGTCTCTAGTTGTTTTTCTGCACCCAGCAGAAGGTTTAGTCCTCTGGGGGAAAAGCTGGCACAGGACGGCTGCTTTGTTCTCCACAAGACATGACAAAACAAAACCACTGCAGTGAACTAAGTCGTGCTTTCTGACCAAAACAAAACAACCCGAAAGCCCTGTCATGCGGCGTGACACAATCCCTGGTTTTGAAGGCACATTTCAAATCTATTTGACCAGTTTGATAAACATCATTTCACATGAAACACATGTCGCAGACTTTGCATTTCTGCACAATTCCACAGCAACCGTGACAGTGACAAACAAAATAAAAACCACTTGAATTTCCTGAGTTGTCTCAGCCCTTTGTTGGGGGGTAAAAACTAGTTGCTGATGCCTTCAGGCGGCTTATATCAAGAAATGGAAGAACCGCAACCTGTTAGGCGGAACCGAGGATCAGCAGAACTTGTCAAGGACTTAGAGATGCTACATTTTTCGAGTGATTTCCATTCAGCTCACATGGAGATGAAGCCGCAGCCAAACTGTGAAATACATGAACGTTAGGAAAGTATCTTGTTCCTGATAGATAGCAGATTTCCACAGTCTCTAACATATTTTCACATCTATCTATCTGTCCGTCTGTCCATCTATCATCTATCCATCCATCCATCCATCCATCCATCCATCCATCCATCCATCCATCCATCCATCCATCCATCCATCCATCC
>JAQNCA010000012.1:7768602-7801306 GCA_029783725.1 Acanthurus tractus
TATCTATCTATCTATCTATCTATCTATCCATCCATCCATCCATCCATCCATCCATCCATCCATCCATCCATCCATCCTGTCTATCCTGCCTGCCTGTCTGCCTGCTTTGGCAGATAAAGACGCAGTAGGGGATAATTGCTTGGTCTAACTTGTCGTTTCCATGCTGAGAGGTACTCTCCGTCTGTGTCCTGTCCTTCAAAGGACACTTATGTGACATCAAAACCACAAGTGCTGAGTGCAGATGAAAAGTGGAGATGAAAATTAGGCATTGGAGTTTCTGATACTTGCCGAATCTTTACAGCTTTTTTTTTTTTTTTTTTGACAAGAGGGGAGTTACTTAAAAAAATTCTGTGGGTGTATTTCTCTGAAAAATTCTTCCATCTCATATGAAATTAGAATACACAAGGTCCTCTTTGAGTAGCAGTGTTGCCTAGTTGCTTTGGTACATCAGAATTGAAATTCTCCAAATTACTTATTCAACCTCCACATTATTAAGTCACTCGAGCACATCATCACCAAATTTAATCATTTCTCATTCTTCTGAACAACTTGCAAATGCTTTGGGACATTCATGGAAATAGTTATATACAAGTGTCTGCTGTTTCATTCTTTTCTCCTGTCCAATCTCTTGCTATCAATGTCCTACATACAGTGATGGTAAACTTTGTACTTTTGAGATTGATCCATGGCATACAGAAAAAGTGCAGCCTTGCACATTTTCAATCATTGTCATCAAAACCACAACTATAATCCATATCCGAAAATACTTACAAGTAATAAGTGTATTTTGTGTTGGCAACACAGCAAAGCATTTCGACTATCTTATTCATAAAAAAAGACACAAGGACTTGTTAATTTGACGGCACTGGCCTGTTCACAGATGAGGGGAGCGCTGGCTCGACTACTCCTGGATAAACCGGATTCAACTCTGTGTGTACAGCTACCTGCATATCCGTTCATTCTTTGATTCTTGCTTGGGATACAGAGAGGGAAACAAAAATGTTTAAACATGCCAATCCTTTGTGAGGTTAGAACTGTTTTATAGTTTGGTAGCAGTAGCATTTTCAGAAAGTGAACTAAAATTGAACTTAGTGACTGAAAGTACAAATACCATCAGAATTCAGCTTTTGTGGGTCAAATAAAATGACAACACAGCAGGTGCAAAAAACGCTTTTTTCCTATGTTTTATTTGTCATCAAGGGAACCTTTGCACAGTCGGGTGATCTGACATGCAATAATATCACTTTCATTTCCACTAATCCAGCAGTCAGCTGTCATAGCACCACTTGTGCTCATGCTGACTCAAAGAGTGTAAATTGAAAGTTATTTTCAGGGTGTGTGTCATGTTGTTTGGCCTACTTTTATTTAAAGGGCATGTGACTCCATCAAACTGTGAAATGATTCATACCTCTGCACCTTCACAGCGTACGATTGGAGGCTCTCAAACTTCAGTCAAAATTAAAGGAGAAAAAAAATCGTTAATTTTTTTTTTTTTTTTTTTTTAATCAAATCAAACTCCAGACCACTTGATGCAACGCTCCAAACTGGGCATTTGAAGCCGCACTAAATTATGATTCTTGGGCTCATTTTTAATGGCGTGACCGCTCATAAGAGCAGTGAGATAAGGGAGCGGTGGGGGTGGAACCTCGTGGCATTGTGTAATCAGGACGTGGAGATGAGAAAAGGTCATTTGTGCTAATGCAACACTTTTTATTCCATGAGAGGGACGTCAGCGCTGATAGATGATCCAAAGGTCGCCGGTGTCATCACGCCCATTCTGTCCTGCAGGGTGATGCAAAACAGATCTGATGACTGCCCTCCACACTGCGCACTCCATCAGAGAACAGGAGAGGGACAGCTCATCTGGTGGGTGGATAAGGGTCTGGGCGGGGCTCGCTCTCTCACATGATGAACAACCTTGCTTGCAACTTTACTCATCATGTTACCATCACCGGCTGAGATTTGCAGACTTGAGCACAGCTGAGTTGGGGGGGAAGCGGTGAGTTTAAGGCTCAGTTATTTCCTCGCCGAGGTGGAAGACGTACGGGAGCAGATTTATGCTCCTTTGATCTGGATCAGCAACTTTAACAGTAATGAAAAGTCTGTGTCCTCACACCCCGACACGCTGCTTGGATAAGCACACAATTCATACTGTGCAAATGAATCACCTACTTGATATGCGCAGGAGCAGTAATCATTATCTAGCTAGCTCATAAGCATTATACTCATAGCTCACCAGTAAACAAAGCTTATGAAATCACTTTTTGTCAATTAGCTCTTTGAAAAATGATCCAGAGGAAAATATTGTGAACATGATGAACGTGATGTGGGAAAATAAAAGTGCAGCATTGTTTTTATTCTTATGCCTTACAAATTCACTGCTAAATCACTTAGCGAGGAAGCTATACATTGAGAGTATAAGACATAATGGAGAGAGCGCTCTGCTAACAAATGCTGAGGGGAGTATTTACTCATAGAGGCAGAATTGGACGTCTCATTAAAACTGACTCTTCGAATTAACAACGCACAGATGAATACGTTGAAGCAAAAGGAATGAAAGTTTCCACCAACTTTGAGAAACTTTCAGTTCTGCAGAAGTGAGCCATGCTATACCCATGAGGCAACTACATGTAAGACTACCTCAGGAGGTTATCCATCTTATATATGAGACAATATATAATACAGAAATATATGATGCAGGGTGACACCGCTGGTCACCATAGTTAAATTAGACAGAAAATCAGCCAAGGCTCATGAAGAAATTCAGCTTCTCCTCATCTACTTTTTTTGGCCCTTCAAGATAAACATGACCTGGATGAGTGAGAATCTACACAGACTCATCTACTGTTTGATAAACTGGAAGAATGAAACTGAGACAACGAAGCAGTGGCCTGTGTGAAAGGTCTCTGGATCTGCACTACATTAGCAATACAGAGCTATATACTGTAGACCAGCAGAGGTATTGTCCTTGGAGGTGAAGCAAAAGTGCAGTAACAGAGTCCTGCACATGTGGAAAAGGTGACCACTGTGCTGTTTAGTCTGTGTCTGGTATTCCTTTGTACATCCGCCACAATTCAAACAAGATCTGATGTCTTCCTCCTATGATGTGCAATCTTATCACACAACACAGATGTCGCAGCGGATGCCGGCAGGCTCAGGTCTGTGATGAGAACTCCTAGTTATGCGTGGTGGCACCCGGTGAGAGTGCGGGCCTCCGAAGGGCAAACGGATAAATTATTCAGCCTGGAGTTTTGCATCAATGCGGCTCAGATGGCAGCACATGAGAGGGATTAATTTATGCAACATCCATGAGAGGACGAGGAGACGTCTCAAAGCCATGAGCTGACTGAGAGGTGCTCATATGTAGGTGGGGGGGTGAATTACTGCTCATAATGGAAGAATTGCCAATTGCTTGGTTACTGCTGATTGTGAGGTTTTTGTATTCAAGATGCAAGTGATGAAGACAAAAAACAAAGCACTACTGTTACTGATTTTAATCATATTGTTAGATTCGCTATTAACAGATTATTTTGGGCTGTGTGAAAACAAAGAATGGCAAAGCTAATAAATGAAATAAAATCACAGTGGTGCATCTCTCAGTTTAAAAAAAATTACACATTTATGAGCAAATATCATTTATACATCGTCTAAGCTGACCACAAATTAGTTTAAGCAGATCACATGTTGATGGCCGCTGACTGAGAAGTATCTCTGCACTGATAATGTGCCAGCTCTGCGCCGACCACAGACATGGCCTTCTCATGTTTGCCTGAACGACTTTGACAAAGTTGGCACAGCAGGAATAGATATTGTTTGACTGACACAGGGAGCCCTGTCAGTGGAGCATTAGCGGACCATTAGCATTCCATGACATTTTCCCAACCCGTCCAGAAAGCAGAGGTGGCCCTGTAAACAAAGTGCTGTTGCGGTGCATGGCAAGGAGAAAAGGGAATAGAATGTAATGTAAAATGGCATTGTTCAGTGGTTGAGATACCTGGCGTGAATTCTAATGCGGCTCCGCTGGCCAACCTCTGGCTGGCTGAAACAGAGGAGCGAGACGATAAGGGAGTGGACGAATGGGACATGCAGCAGGGTAATTGAAAGTGCTCGGGATTTTAAAGGCCAAGTGCTACCAGGGGTTATCAGCTGCAGAAACAATCTGAATTTTATGTGGGAGTAACTTATTATCCGAACCAAAGAAAAAGGAGGTTTGTTACGCCTCACAGAGGGCACGCGGGATAAAACAAGATCATAAAGGCCACAAGTAAACTTTGGAGAGCTTTTAAAGCACTGTAAAATTGCTTTTAGCACCTCCTGTGCAGGAACAACATTTGGACTGTGTACTCAACACCCTTTTGAATAAATCTGCTCCAGTTACCACCAAGCCATTCCCTCCATGGTAATTGTGTGTGTAATGGGACAAACTCTATTTATTTTTTCATGAATCTGTTCACACTAAAAGAGATCACTATTCAGACATCAGTTTAGAGATTTACATCATCGCTAATGTTCACATGCAGGCTAAAACAAACCTGAGAATAAAGGTTGAATCTCTTATCATGTGTTTCTCATCGCCCATCACTGAGCTTAAAATTCCCACAAAATGTGCTATGAAAGAAAAAAAACAAACTGAGGCTGAAATATGTTGTTGTTGAAACAGTTTTGTCATGAGAGAGTCACATATGTGTGCGGCCATACCACCTACACAAACACTCACACAGCCGTGGTATTCTCTCAATCGGCAGAAAACCTGAGGAAAGGCCTAAAGCTAAAAGAAGACTGATGACAAAATCTGCATCTCATAAAACAATAACACTCTGGCACTGCTCCCTCGGGGTACAGGCCTGAAAAACAACACAACTGGCAGATTCCTCCACTCCCAGTAAAAAAACAAAAACATGCCTCTCAGGCATTTGGACACAGCGTGCCCTTGGGGATGGCTGACTATATGGTGGAGACTGCAGTATTAGCCCCTACAGCAAAGCCTGGATGTGCTGAAGATGCTGAAACAGTACAAACAGATCACTCTGACAGGCATTACTGTATTTGTCAGTGTTGTATAAACAGAAATTTGTAGCCTGGTCTTTCCACAACTTTTTAAGTTTGTGCAATATCTTTTTAGTGAAATAACAGTTGAAATTTGAAGATTGTAAATATTTGCTTTGTTGCTGCACGATACATGAAAATACTGACATCGCTCTTCATGCTAGTACATTTAGTTAGCGAAAAAGCAAGGAAATGATTAGGTTAGTTAAGCATAAGGACCAACTCCTTTACAGCTCTCCTGTCAACATGTTGTATCTTTTTGTAAAATTCATAAAAACATAAAAATATAAACTTGTCAATTTGTAGTCATATAGGAAGTTGCCTGTTAGTTTTGGCTCAACCATGTGGAGTGACTTCCTGCATTTTTTTGATTAATTACAAATGTTATTACATCACTGGGGGGGCCGAGTGGTTGAAAAACTGTCTCTGGGTTTCATATGACCATTTGTGATTTCACCACAGAGGATAAAGCATGAAGTGATCTGTTGACATGCTGGTTGGCTCCCTGCTTCCTGGTTTCTTGCAAAAAGTTGATAGTTTGAGGGAAAAAAACCCCAAAACATTTATTTGTTTTCTTGCTCAGAGCTTGATGAGAGGATTGATAATACTATATAATTATTTCTGTACTGTAAATATTAAGCTACAGGACCAGAAGAAAATTTGCTAGCTTAGCTTGAAGACTGGAACGATTCTGTTTATATTCAGTGTTACAAATCTAGTTGCAATGTTAATCGTTGTGTAAAATCCATTTCTTTTCACAGTTTAAAACCTGCAATGCTAACATTCATGCTAACCAGCTTGCAGCCTTCACAGTTTTGCACATTAGTGTGTTTGGCTATCTGTTGATCAGTGGAGTATTTTGCTGCAGCATGAATCATGCTCCTGTGTGCATCTCAGTGCTGGATATCTGAAAACTTTACAGCACTGATACCGGAACCTTCAGAGTCATACCAACACAGATCATGTGCTCTATTATGTTACTTATACTCTCAGTTTTTCCTGAAATAATCCTCCTGCATTTAATACATTTGTTTTTATCACGTCACTGGCCTTGTTTAGTCAAACTGTCCAACATCTTAGCACACTGGGCTGCCAACTCCACATGTACCACACTCAACTTCACTGCACCACAGAATCTATGGGTTGTAGTTGCTGTAACAGCTGACCAATCGCACTGCCTTAAATTTAAAGAAGACTTGTGACGACTGACTGTCTGCACAATTAAAGAAAGGCATTTTATTCTGAATCTGGGGACAGAAAGAATTAAATAAAGGTGTCACATACCTGGTGAAGTTTTAATACTTGTCATTGGGATATTTCAATCATTAATTGTTAAAGGTATTGTGAACTGATATAAAGCCTTGATGCACATACACTTGCATTGCATCGTTGTGCGTGTGTACAAAAACCAAACTGGGATTCACAGTTAAAACCATTGCTTCATAGTCTTTATCACCTTACCAAATCATTTACATCCCTGATGGGAGAAAGGCTTTTACAATGTGCTTCCTCTGAGACCTTCCCTTCATGCTGCTTACCTCGTTGTTGTTGTAGGGAAGCTTGTTTCTCTGAGATTTCATGGCACTATATTGATGGGCTCAGCCATGTCAGACAGGTACCAAGGTATGGACCAGAGGAAAATCTCTGCCAGGTCTTGCAGACTGGCGGTTTTGCATGAGGCAAGACCTCAACCGTGGTGTGGAAACTTAAAAAAAACACAACTAACAGGGACAATGCAGTAAACTTAAAGCGTTGCTGGGGGTAAAAAGTTCTGAAGAAAACCCTCAAATTCCATTTGTTATTGTCTACAGAAATCTGCATCATACCACTTTTCTGGGCTAACGGTTATTTGAAAAAAAAAAACATAAAAAAACAGAAGTTTGTTGGGTTTCCTGTATGTTCAGCACATCAAAGAGCAGACTGCACAGGGAGAAAAGCAGGAAAGTCATTTCAGGCTGTGTACAGTAGCTTCTGCTCAGGTTGCTGCTCTGTAAGCTTTTCCCAGTCAGGAGGCTCCGGCTGGCTAACCTTTGGATGACTTTCAAGTCCCCCCGCAGACCATTGTTATTCCTCTGTCTTTCCCTCAGATGTCCTTTTCTAGACACAATCACTCACATGCTCTCAACTCTAAGAGGAGAGAAAGCATGCTAGCTCCTCAGAAAAACCACAAACTGGGGAGTGCTGTCAAAAGAACAATTTGCACAACACAAAAGCTTTTGTTTTCAGTCCTTTGAGTGGAGGACAGGTGGTCACTGTGGGAATAACTTGGCTTTCCTTTTGAAAAACTACGAGGACAAAGGTGTCAAGTGCAGGCAAGCCATAAAAACATGAGGCTTTGTGTTTAAGCACTAAAATATCATACAGGGCATTGTGTTCTATTCAATGCTATTTTGTTCTACATTTTTATATTTTAGTCTGTTTCTACTTGTAGAAAATCTATTAGACACAGAACATAAAATATTCCTTTTCTTTATTTTTTCATTAGTTGCAGGTATGGCACAAAAATGGATGATAAATCCAAAGAAATACAGTGAAAAAGAAGCCTGATCATATATAAATATAGAGCACATAACAGAGAAGAGTGACAGGTCATCATTACAGGGTGTTGGCACAGAACAAGATAAATAACATCACTGAAACACAGCTTTCTCAGCAACCTTGATATCACAGCATCAAATCTCTTTCTCTCCAGGGGTCTTTTTTCAAGAGCTGGGGGGTTGTTGTTTCTGGACAGTGGTGAACATCTTTACTTGCCATCCTGCAAGACGTCAGCTGCACTGATGGTAAAGTAACCAGGACGAGTGAAAACTGGAGGCCGTGTGAGCGTTCGTGTCGCTCCTGTCTGGCCTGTGACTCCCGATCAGAGCTGGTGGAAAAGAGAAAGAGGACAGAGAGAAGAGAAAAACTGTCGAAGAGCAGAGCAGCGAGATTCACTCCGACACCAGAGACAGTGAAGTACCGAGAGGGGGCAGTTTTCCCCACTGGTGAAGTTGTCACACTGAGCAGCCGCGCCATCAAATAACGACACACTGCTTCTTCCCTGACAGAGTAAAATGAGATCTCTGAAATGTGTCTACCTCTTTCAGCTATCTGGTGAGGCTGCAGTCAGCCTCCTGTCGAGAAGTCACTCTGCCAAGCCGCTGTGTGAAAGTGAAAGAAACGCGCTGCATTAAAATGGCAATGTTAGTCATGAAAAACACAGAGACAATGGCTCGGCTTTAATATGACAGACATGTTCCTCTTTCAGAGCTTCATATGAACACTTCTCTCACTATCAAATTCACATAGACTCCAAATCTGTTGATGCTGGCCGTGCAACCCCCACCCATCCACCCCCACCTTTTGGCAACAATTTTCTTGGCTGAATCAATACCAAGAAAGCAGGGTGTGTATCGTGACAACAGGGCTTCCAGCTCATGCTACTGAAACTAAATGGTTATTAGAGAAGCTAAAATAGCACAATGAATGGCACAATGTGACAAAGCCCTTCTTAGGTTGAACAGAAAATGAGAACATTTCCACTCGAAAAAGAAATGTTGGGACTGTTCCTTTTACACACCCTCAAAGCACAAGGTATTAAGCTCGGTAAGAATGTTAAATCAAATTTGTAACCAAGTAGGTAAATGGGAAAATTACACCTAAATTACTTAAACACCATCCAAGAAGCTGAATCACAGTTAGAAATCACCTAAGTTCAGCTGCATTGCTGAGCGGGACTTTACTTCCAAAGCAGGATCTTTTCTACTTGTAGATTAAAATATTTCAAGGAAAGCACTTTTATAGGAATTAAGGCAATACTTTGTTTTTAAATTACATTTCCTCTCATAGCAACTGGTCATGGTTCTACTCACATGGATAGGTTCAATCAAATTTACCAAAGAACCTGGGAAATTGTTTCAACATGCTGCATGTTGCAGCAATTATGTTCAATCTGCAGCCAGCACAAACTCTGACAGACCATGTCCTTTAATGCTACAGTACCTCCATTTTAATGGTATTAATGTGAGCACTGGGTACATTCATGCACAACTGCATAATTCATTTGAGTGTCCATCAACGCATAAAAGAAATAACAGAATTTCTAAATATTTTAGGGATAAAACTGCACTGTAAACAAGTCCTTGTTTGTTTCCATGGTACTCTAGGACCTTGTCATACCAGACAAACGTTTTCTTTTTTGTACAGAACAGTAATATTACACAACTGGCTTTGTTGGCCATGTATGTAGGCACATACAAGGATTCTTGCTCCAGTTTTTCTTTGCACTCAATGTACTTTGAAAGGAAGTGATATACAGCTGGGAATAAGAAAATGAAAAGCTGAACAAATAAAGGCAAAGAATGGAAAAGAAAGAATGGTGAGAGTGCAAAGAGATAACTGTTGAATGAAACATGTTGTAGGACATGGGCTGGATTATTTAAGTACAGTATATGCATGTATACATGTCTTAATGGATTATGTACTAAGGCAGGATGTACGTTGACAATGACTGTGCATAATGACATGTACATGTGTAAATGTGCATTTACCATCTTATGTACATACCATTATTCACTGTTACAGTCAGTGTAAATTCTGCATGCTGTTATAATGTATCTCAAGTGTGCAGGTGTCAGTTCACTTCAGACCAGCATGTACCATTTAAATAACTAGACAGTAAGTCAAATGTATTATTTTCTCAGTAAAGACGGTGAAACTTCATTCTAAAAGGAGTCAGTGCTGCAGTCTGCTTCCTTCCTACCACCAACCAAACACCTCTTTCCTTTCTATGCATTAAAGATTGAATTATGTTTTTAGTTTTCAGCAGTTTTACAAAAGAAAAAGGCAGTTTTGGTGTATAGTGTGACCAGTGCAATGTTATACAAAGCCATACAACCCAAGCACCTTCTATTTAATGTGTAGTATTTGTCAAAGCTACAAGCTTTAGTTCTTTAGTGTTGACAGACTCTATAGGGCTTTTCAGCCTTCGCTTTCTAAAGGTTTTATTCAATTGCATCACATTGAAAGTCCATCTTGAGTATACTGCATGAAGGGCTAAAAACATAATATAATAAAATTGAGTACAGCATTACAAAGTACAGCCCCCAAAATGACTACAGATTAAAACCAACACCTTTCTGAAATAAAGTCAGCGACAAAAGAATGGATGTAAAGTGTGGATGTGGACTTGGTGCAAAAAACACTGCCGTTCTGGGGAGCCCTGACACAACCTGAGCAGCAACAAGGAATCAGCCTGGGGAGGGAACCCCCACCTTAATAAAACCATACATGCATGTTAAGACTTTCTTGAATGAACAACAGAAAAACTGAAGCACATAACAAGGGGCTCTGGGTGGTGGAAGGAGCTGTGGCAGCACACAACACAAGCTTTGAGTGATAGTGAGAAATGTCAGGCTAAAAAGGCCACGCTGTACACTTGCATGAATATGATTGGATGTTGCTTGTCAGCTGACAGCCACACAGCTAGTGATTAAGCCAGAGATAGTGAAGCGTGAACAAAACAGCTGATGCCAAGTGTGACTTCTGCACTCATGCTCTCTTTATGTGAGAGTCTAGTATTCATTACTAGAAAGTTGCATTTGATGCGACACAGTTCCTGCAGACACAATAACAAAATAAAAGAAAAAGAGACCTTTAAATTTTATGCAATCATGAAAGTGTTTTCAAGGACTGAACTTAATAGACTCTAAGAAAGGAGTACAAAGGAGAAAGGAGAGGGGAAAAAAACATGCTGTCATTTCATTTTTGTAACTCTCTATTAAAATTTATGGCACTATCACCACCAGTGCAAACTCCTGAGCGTCAAACTAAAGTGGCTGCCGTGAGGAACATCTGATACTGTGTATGCTGGCAGGGAAAAACAAATGTCTTGGGCCCAGGCACAGTGATGTGAAAACAAACCACTTGGCACACACAGAAACATTCAGCTCCAAACCCCAAACTAATCAGACGCTACAAACACCTCAAACCCATTTCCCCTTGTTAGTTTATGAACACTTCACACCTTCCACATCTACAGAAGCCTCCAATCATCAAAATAAAGTCAGCAAATACTGTGGGAAAGAAACCTGTCACACAACACTGTTTACATATTCAAAAACTGTTAATCCCTTCCAATTGTACTTTGAAGTAGCTTAGAGGACTTTTATCAATAAATAGAGCTGAGCTGAGTGTATAAGCCACTCGCCAGGCTCACATCCCTCGTATACACACAAGACAGAAGCTGACACAGGGTGTGTGAATTGCACAGAAATGGAAATAAAGGATATGGTGAGAGCTGTTATACCATGGAAACAAACAATGATCCATTTTTCTGTCCAATTTCATCCTCAGCTTTGGGAAAATTAGACAATATTTCCTTCAGTTTTGCAGACGTGTGATTGTACCCAGAATTCAGTAATATACACCACAGAAGTAGGATAAAAACTAGGTCTGACATAGTTTTTGAAAGGCTCATATTGATATAATGCCAAACATAACCAAAACAAATTTCTCAATTTGGAAACTTAAAGGAGAAATTACTTTTCAAACTTGAAATTTTTCCACATTTTGCTTTGCTTTTGTGTCGGGAGTTAGTTGAGAAGATTGATTACACTCACACATCTGTGCATTATACAAACAAACAAAAAACATCAGCAGCCAGTTAGCTTAGCTTAGTATAAAAAGGGAAACAGCTTGTCTTGCACTGGCCAAATAAAATAAAATCCCCCAACCAGCACCTTCAAAGCTCTCTAATGAATAGATTATATTCTGTTTATCCTTACGGGAAACAAGCAGCAAAAAAAGAAAAAAAATTATGAGGAGGGTTTTTGACTTTTCATAGCAGTGCATTTTTGAATTTCTGCTAGCTTGTGGTGACAACCCCCCCCCACTAAACTTGTCATTTTTATATTTTTGTATGAACTCAATGAGTAATACATAAGGGGACCATGAGTTAAGTTTAGAGATGCTGTTAAGCTTATTTTGCATACACAAGACTGTTTGCCCCGTTCAGAAATAAGCTAGACTAAGCTAACCTATGCTAGCTGGTTTTCATACAGGCCAAAATGTTAAATTATTACTTTAAAACTTTGGACCTCGACACCAAAGTGATACCAAATGTGTTCTTTCATTTAAATCCTGTTGTTATTTCTTATTATTCATGTACTACAAGGTGCAGTTACATGAAGGTTTGTATTTGTACTTGGGATTAACCAGGTGCTCAGGGTGTAAAAGGAACAATTACCAAATAATCTTGAAGAACTCATATCCATACTTGGTAACAGTGACGACTGCTCAGGGGCACTTTGGCACTTTTCATTACCTACTATACCACAGGTGGATATAGTGACTATAGCTAATGGATATTTTGTCTAAGCTTGTATTTTTGGAAATTGTGTCAAAGTCTGTGTCAAAGTCAGACGAACTTTATGTTCTTGATGTGTCCAAAACAACTTATGAAAGTCTGAAAGTTCTCATCATCAAAAGCGCACACACACACACGCACACACACAAAACCCCCAAATGTTTTAGTAATACATTTACATCTAGTAAGACTCATAAGAAAAGAACTCCCCCCAGAACTCCATTTACATTCATTGTAATCTGGGCCTTATGAAAAGAAAAAAAAAGAAACAAAAGGAAAGAAAAGAAAATTAAATGGGTAGCAGATAAAAGCTGTGATTATGTCTCTGTAGCAACATCATACAGACCATAACGATATTGTAAGGATGCCCTGAAATGCTCATCATTCTGCTCTGTTTTGCTTAGCATATTTATCTTCTTTACATGTATCAGTTTCTTATCACACCTATTGTACACATCTTTATGTTCACACATGTACATGACCAACTCAGACGAACCTAGGCTCCACTGAAGAGGCTACATATGCTGAACAACCACAACACCAAACTGAACCTAAACCCAGTCCCGTTCATGAGGGTATTATTTGTACTCCTGACCGGGCTCCCTCTGTGTTCTTTAGTGTTCTGGTTGCACTATAAATATGAATGTCACAAGTAAAAAATGATCAGTTTGCTGTTAAACGTGGACTTGTTTAGAGTGTTGAAAAGCCAGTGGGAGAAGGTCACGTATGTGCAGAGAAATATAAAATGGATTTTATATGTTGAGACCTTAAACTGTATGTTGTGCTTCCTGTACTCCAACATAAAACATTTATCATAAACCTTTGAATAGAGCTTCTTTAACATTTACAAGTTATACAGTTACCAAATTGGTTTACTTCTTATGCTTCCGTCAGCTTTGATACTTAAGCAATGCAAAGGGAGACAACAAGAAGAGAGAAAGGAAGTTAAGTCATTTTCAACGGAAAAAATAAGAAACAAGACACAAGTCCTCAAAACATTTGTCATAACCAACAATGAACGGAATTTTTCATTTTCTTATTTTCTCTTTTATACAATACATTTTTTAAAAACCCCGCTGGTTAAGGTTATGGTCTCAGGTAGATCTTCCACAGTCAATCTTCACAGTTTGTGTAAAAGCAGAGAAACATTCTCGCTAGAGTAATAAAATATCATGACTATTATTATGGTCATTATTATCTTTTATTCTCATATTGTTCCATATAAATGGTGGAGGATAGGGGCGAGGTGTATCACCATAATGAAGAGCCTGCAGTCCCAAAGTTTCTACTCTCCTCCCTGTACAACGCAATGTTTTATTCAGCAGTTGTTCTTTTCTTTTGTTAAAAAATGCTTGCCCGCAGGGAAGGAGAATTATGGGAAGAGAGAGTGGGCTATTCATTCAACAAAGTGTCTTTATCCTCCTGTATGATCTTAAAATGTCTTTCTGCAAAAAAACACAAAGATCCAGAGCCTCACTTTCACTGTTGCTGCAGTGTTCGCCAGATTGTTTCCAAACCTGGTCCGCCAGCACTGCCGCACATTGAACTATGCGTAGGCATAGGCATAGGCTTAGGCGCATGCACACACTCACACATACTCGCACATATTCACACATACACACAAACAAACACACACACACACACACAGACACACAGACACACAGACACACACACACACGTGTCCCATCAGGAGTTCAATCCGGGTGTAGCACAACCTCCCATACTCCCTCTGACCAAGCATGCCCTCCCATCAGCACTTGTGGGGCAAAAGAAACATGTAGAAAATAGCCCATCAGAGGAAACATGAAGAGAGATGTGTCCAGTGTTGATTAACAGCCAGGCTCACGATTCGGTTTGTAATCTGAAGGCACTTTGTTTCATGGCAGAAAGTAAAGTGGCTTCTGTCCCACAGGCGGACCGCTGACTGAATATCCGAGTCAGGCCTCACTAATCGGACCTTTCTCCACTCTCTGCCTGTTCCTCCTCTCTCCCCACTCTTCCTCCTGTAGACCTTCCTTCCCCTCTGCTCCCTTTCCTCCTGCCTCTCCCTCTCTCTCAGCTCCTCAGCTTGAACCTGTCTGCCCCCCATTTCAGCCGCTGACAGCTCTCCTGATTCCTCTCCCTTTTGTTTTTTTTTGTTCTGCCACCATACCGACGGTTGGCCACTTGGACTCGTGAGCACAGTGTTAAAAAGATACATAGGCAGCTACAGGGGGGAGTAAGCAGACAGAACTAAATGTTGCCGGAGTCCTTGTTTTTCTACAGTACAGCACCAAGCAGATAAAGAAATGTCAAGGTGTGACGTGAGGCCGGGCCAGAGTGAAAAACAAGTGTTCATGATTGGCATCTGGTGCAGAAGATGAAGATAAAGATACACAGAGAAAGGTCTGATTCCATGTATTTGTAAGCAGGGAAATGTTACTTCTTCTTCAAAAAGTCAGGAGTGTCTATATTCCGCCGCCTTTCAAAGATATTTTCATAACTTCATAAAATTGTTCTTGTGCTTTACAAACTGTCCTCCCTCGACGCCTGTGAGCTCTTTTCGCCAAAGTCCAGGCTTATTCATCGCCCACTTGTCTTTGTGCTCGTAAAGATGTCCCGAGCCCTGCACCGAGGGGTGTTTTCTGTAAAAGAGGTCTCTTTAAAAAAATTAGCGCATCTTCTTTATTACTTTTTGTGTAACTTTTTTTTATCTCTATTTTTCTCTCTTTCTTGAATTTCGGTCCCTTCGCGGTCTGTCAGGGGTCCCCTGCTGCTTTCAGGATGCATGAATCTTTGGTGATTGGATGCCGAGGGTAAAGTTCACAGACGGTGGGTCTGAATATTCGCCTCTGAGATGAAGGTGAGAAGGGTCACCTCTGACCTTCCAGGAGGGTCATCACCAAGGTGACGCATAGCAGCCATATATGGGAGGATGTGGACGGAGCCTTGGCGCTGAGATCTACACAGGAAAAGAGGATGTGAAAAGAAAGGAAAATATTGCTCGCTATCCATTTGACAAACTCCAATGAATAAAACACAAACATAACTCAAGACACAAAAAAGACAACACATGGAAATATATTGAGCATGTTTACAGAAATAAGCTCACCATTTAGAAATATACACTTAATCAGTTTTCTTGGCAAGATTAAACAAGAGGATACATATGACAATTAAGGAGCCATAGATAGTTAGCATAGCTTAGCATAAAAATTGAAAACAGGGGAAACAGCCAGTTTTGCTGTATTAACTAATAAAACTGAAGAGTAACAACAATGAATTGTGATTTTACAGTTTGAGTTTCAGTTTGTTGTCTGTCAGTCTTATGATGACGACACATTTCTAGAAGTCACTATTTTCTAGACTGATGGTTCCTTCATGACACATATTGTGTTTTACAATAGTTTTTTGATTATTAATTTTTCACCTAATAATACCGAATAAAATTTTCATCCTGTGAAACTGTATTGCAGAATTCTTGACATAACTCTGACCTCAGCCTTGGTTACCACAGCTTTATCATTAAAATTAACTTATGTTGTCACTTTGATTCATGTTGTATCATTATATCTAAAAATGTTGTATTTATAAATAGAACATATCTTACAATCAAAAATCACCGACTCTGAATCTCATTTTAGATGCTTTGTTGTTTCCCACCAGTGAGAATGAAAACAGATTACCCTAAAATGGATGTCTGAGTCTGAGAAGCTGGCAGAAATAAATGTTCCTCCAGCCATAAAAAACAGGTATTATATCAAAGTTGCCGCAGAGGTTCAGTGTTTGTCTGCCTACCAATGTCACCTCCTCAACTGCAGGCCACTGTCTGTGTCCTGTTTTCTGTTTTTCTGTTTTCCTGTTTGTTCCTGCAGCGCAATTACAGTGCTCCACTCAGCCAGCGTGGCTATCAGTCATGTGATTACAACACTGTTGCCACGGCAACCATGTTTTCCCCATGAGATGGCAGTTCAGCGCTGGCAACTGTCTAAGATTAGATCCCCCCCTCAGATATCTCAACATTGTCCGGTGTGGCAAAGACAGCTAACCCGGGGCTCAGATTAGAGGCACAACGAAGGGGGGTGGGGGGGTGGAGGGGCTACTCACTGGGCGGTGGGTCTCGACACTCCCCTTCCTCCAGCGTGACATCATCGATGGCAATGTCTCCCTCGATGCCCGGTCCCCGGATGCCTTCAAGTACCACCTACAGAGAAGAAAACAAGTTTGTCTTATTACATTTCAGCACTGATGCAGCACACAAACAAGAAAATGAGTAGTGCTGCAAGAAAACATCTAAAAGTAAACACACAGTGTAATTTTGCCAAATTGCCACTTATAAAAAGTAACCGCAGGTGCCGAGTGTTTCTTTCACTTTTTAATGTCACAAAATTTGAAAAAAAAAAAAAACTGAGAATGTAAGTGGAATAGTAAGAAATGAGAGCTGAAACAAAAAAAATAAAAAAGTAAAAAAAACAAAAATGCAGGTGAAACTATAATTACTTTCCACAGCTGCAGCCATAAAAATGATGGAGAATATTGCAGCCCTATATTCGCTACTCACACAGATTAGGCTTCCTGCTGGCAAAGCGTGAGTGATATTGCTTTCTGAACAGCAAACACTGTCTATGGATCCCGTCCACTGCTTAATATTGAGGCGTGTGACATCAATATGCACCCCCCCCCCCCCGAGAAAACCAATACTTCCCCATATAAACACACTAAAAGGAGAAAATAGAGGGCAACAAGGGGAGTGCTGCTGCGTATTGGATTGATTAAGTTTTTTGGTCTCACCTGGAACGATGCTGTGGGATGGATGCTGACTTTGGCCTGCTTCCAGCGCTCACCTTGGTTACCACTTAGCGACCACACGGGGCCTTCGGAGGTCGTTTGGCCCTTCTGCTTTAGGAAGGCGTTTAGTGTCCCTGCATGAGGGAGAGAGCAGGCACACATAGAGGTCAGTACACGCACATATATATGGATGCAATACATGTAAAACATTCTCACACACTATACCATCTGTGGTCTTTAACCAGGCAGTGCAGTCATATAGGCTAATAAGCCATTTAAAAACAATTTAAAGTGGCAAAAAAGTTTAATAATGATTTGAAAATTTTACATGCTGCTATCGTAAAGGCTATTTTTGGGGTAATTGCCTCGTTTGTCTGTCCTGCATTTTCCCTCAGCAACAATGTCCTGATATTTAACTTAAAGTAGGTCATCGGTGCTCAAGCTAACCAGACTGTCATCAACACCTTCAAGCAGTCAGCAGTGCATGAAATCTGTGCGAGAACACCACCTGAGAGGTCTGTCTGCAATTTATTTATTTATTAAGTGAAGTTAATGGTAACAGAGCACACGGCACCAAACAGTGACTCAGTTGCACAGTCTTGTTAGTCTCAAATCAAACAAAAATACCAGCACTCACAGATAAATATGAGATATATTCTGACTCATGATGTAAACATAACCATAAATATTATCTTTGCTTTTGTAGTCATGCCTGTTCACAGCCTTTGTTCTGCGCTTTTCTTTCTCACTGTCACAAGTCACTCATATCAAGGTTAATTTGTGTTGTTTGAAAAAGTAAATAGACACTTTATCAGTATAAAATAATAGGAAAAGAACACAGTGAAACAGAAGTTTGAAAAGCAATTATGACAGAAAGAAGAAATGTCAATATTTCAAAAACAGACCCACAGTAATAAATGAGTTTCAGTAGCTTCACTACTTGGAGATACAAAATGTATTTCTTTAAAAGTCTCGTGTAATGAACCAGAAAACTGCAACTCAAATCATCAGAATCAAGGACCTTGACAGAGCCAGCTACTACTTTTCACACACTAAGTTCAGGGGTTGTGGAGCACATGGATCCCTTCTTTCCTGAAAGCGGTCCACAGCTGATGTTGAAGTTTCTGTCAAGATGGCAGCCATTGAGCTCCTTCTTCAATAAGGAGAAGAGGCAGTCATCTAAGAGTGGCAAACCAAAGCTCATGACCATTTTTTAAACGAATGAGTTTTTAATTTCAAACTTTCTGCATAATCAATCAAAAACTTAAGAGCCCTATAAAGACCTTTCTAACCTAGGCTATGAACTTATCATTTAAATCTCATATGAATGCAAGCCATTCACCAGGAAAAAAAGGAAAGCTTCCTTAAAAGATCTTTGTCAAAGATCAAAAGTCACACTTGGTTTTCATTAAAAATTCTCTGTCTGAAGTTTTTTTTTTTTAAGTTCTGTAAAACAAAAAGCTTGAACGCGCAACTCTGCATATGTCCTTTTCTAAAGCAATTCTCCTCCTGTATTTGAAATACTGCAGCCGGTCATATGAGGGATCTGCATTGAAATTAGATCTTGACTTTTAAGCTTAATATTCATCTCTGTCTCTCACATTTCAAATTTATGTATTCCTCTGCATTTGAAGCCGGGCCGAGTGGTAGCAAAGGTTAAACTCAGGTCATATGAATTGATACATTTATTAAAGCTGGAATTCTTCAAGAGATTATAAATTATTCTCTGGCTCATATTAATCAAAATTAATTATCACTAATGGGCGACGTGTGCTGAGAATTTTTGGTGAGTGTAAATACTTTTTCTGTGAAGAACAGTTCCACCTAATTTATCATTAGTTTCAAACTGGTTCTGCTCGGTCTGGCTTCCTTTTTGATCTGGATTTCTGCACGAAACGACACGATGTCACGGAATAAGGTGAGTGTACATTTGGAAATGCAATATGACGGATTCATTTCAACTGAATTCATACATATCGTTACAGTAACACAGCGACGCTGGCTCTTATTGAGACAGAACAGACTATACACCGGGTCTGAATTGAAGACTCCCTTCAGTGGGACCTCTTGCTTGGCCCTGGGCTTTGATATAAAACTGTCAGATGATGACACCGAGTGCAACCACTTTACCCTCCTCTCCAAACACACCGATTGTGCTTGTTTTTTGTTCACCATACAGGAAGACAGAGAGAGAAAGAGAGAGTGAAAGAGGGAGAGGAGGCATTATTCTTCAGCCCAAAGCCCCAAATTAGGTTAGCATGGTCATAGCAAAGCCCAGCAGGACCACCACTCTGAAGTCAAGTGAATTTCCCACGTATGGAAAGCAGCACCTTTGTGTCGACACACCCGGCGAGAAAACAACAGACTGCAACCTAGCCTTTTGAAGCCTCTTTGCCTCAGCGAGGGGCCTCATTACTGTACAGCCCAGTGAGGGAATGAGGGGAAAGCAACACTGTACGTCCATGTTCATATTCTCTCATCAGTGGGGCTTTGCACTTACCCCAACGACAGCACAATCTCCGGTGAGAGATGAGCTCTTGTACGGAGCATGACCCGCAGTTTCATCTCCCATTGAAGTGTTTAGGATATAGGAGGATTCTTGCTGAGCTGGCGGGCTTACATTTCCTTTGAACTCATCGCGATGTAGGTGGTTATGTCAGTGTCATCACATCCTGAGCACAGGCATATGCTGTATATTCTGTGGAGTTGTTAAAAGGGATACCTGTGGCAGACACTTGTGAAATTTAGAAAAGATCTGAGAAGAGGAGGATGTGAGTCTGGTGAAAAGTGAGAAATAGCTCCCGGAAATTTTTCAATTATGTAGTGAGGACCAGAGAGAGGGGGCATCGAGGTGCAGTACCACCCTCCTTGCTAATGAAAGGATGACTCCATTGCTTCTCAGAAGGTCAGGCTTAAAACAGACTTGCTTGGTGCGCTTTGCTGGAGACTTAATCCCATAAACAAATGCGACACGGGCTCCAAAAGGCAAAACTTTGATGTGCGCTTCAGTAATTAAGTGTGACCTTGTCTCAGGTATCCCCCCGCTAGCGAACTACGGAGGAGTTTCTTTGAGCCCGTGCCACCGTTCCCATCAGTGTGTAGGCGAAACTCCCTATCGTCTGATTCTGGCCTTCAGCGCCGCCGTGCCACAACTCGGCTGTGACTCACCTCAGCAGCACAGTCCCAGAGAGCATCAAAACTCCTCGGATTTTCGAGACGGAGCTGTGCCACGTCTGACGGCTTTGTGACTCACAGCTCTTAATATGCAAAAAACCTTCAGCTAAATAAAACAACAAAGATGAGGGGAAATTTACAGTAAACATGAGCACACGTTATTTGGACCGTTTACTTCTCTGAGTTTTGAAAATAAAACACACCAACATTCCTCAGCTTCAGGGGTGAATTTCTCACACGGCCAGAGAGGCTGAATACTAAATGGAGCGTAGCTATGGAGGATCTGAGCTGGGTTTCAAGTCCTTGACATTTAGCCCATTCATCATAGCACGCCACAGTCTGGGCATGGGCTTCACCACAGACGGGGAGGGCAGAGAAGAGAGGGTCTGGCTGGCGATCAATTTGAGCAAATTGGAAATGTCACGGCCTACTCAACCTCGGCAGGGAGCCGGAGGAGCTCTCATCTCCCCGCTGAGTCGCCCTCCGACACCTCTATCCTTATATTCTCTCCACCTCCCTCGCCTCCACCTCTCCAGATGTTTGGTACGGCCCCCCCACCTGGACACTTCCGCCTGGCCTTTCCAATAAGGACAGCTGAAAAGCAGCCAGGCTAAAATGCAGACCTTGTGGAGTGTTGTTGTCAGCTCAGTATTACACTCGAAGGGTCAGTCTATCCGGACTATAAAAATATAATATTTAAAATATTTGACTAGTTTGTAATGTCAAGCTGAACACAGTCTGATTTGAAGGTTTTGAGTTACTTTTTCTCTTTGAATTGCCTACACAACTGATACACAACAGAGGTAAATGTATTTTGTTTCAAAGCAGAAAAATTATAATTTATAATTAAAATTTTCCAGAATAATATCCTGGTTACTCATAACATCCTCTAAAGGCATTTAGCAACGTGTGGCTTATACTGAACAACCAGGAGAACTCAGCAGGTGGAGGTCAGTGTCAAATTTTTCAAAAAACAAATCTGATGCTGCATAAAAAGGCTTGAAAATTATACAAATTTCAAAACACTTATTTAGACAATTTACCTTTAACTAAGGCATTATGTTATTAATGCAAATAAAAGTCACATTAAAAATTTAAAGGGAAAATAAAAAACAGTTGGAAGGACGTGAGATTCAGAAAGCTGAAAGAGAATCTTATAAAAATATATAAACGATCGCATGTAAAAACAGCAAGGAAGACGAGGAGAGAGGAGCTGAGTGGGATGGAGCTGCAGCAGCAGGTCCAGCAGCGGCTCAGAGCGGAGCAGGTGGAGGGTGGAGATGGTGCTGATACCGCCGATGTCTCAGCAGAATACTGAAGTAAATGCTGCCAAATGCTCGCTGCAAACATCAAATCAAAAAGAAAGACGAGTGCAGTTTCCAGCCTGTAATGATTTCAAAGTTTACTGAATGTCAAGTTCAAGTTTAATGAGCACAAAACCACAACTTCTCTTTGGGTTCAGTCACTTTTGCTATATTTACTTCGTTATTCAACTTTTTTATTGTTTTTTTTTTTTTTTCTGTCGACTAAAATATGTTTTTAATGAAGCAGTAGTTTGGTGAGTTAGCAGGATATTTTTGTGGTGAACTTTCTTTTTCTCAGATGTAGCTGTGATTTTCTTCTTTGAAGACCCTGAAAATGTCAACTTCTCTCAGTTTCCGCATGAACATAAATAATGTGCCATAATGTGAGAGGTGTTTTTTGTTTCATATAAGATGTTTCTGCATTTTTTTTTTTTTTTTCTGTGCTTTTCTCATTAGTTTGAAGTGGATGCACATTTAACAAGGTGGGTGTCACATAGATTCATGCACCAAACAAGATTTAGCAAAATTTTAACCAGAATCTCATGAAAGTCACCGGCTTGTTTTGGTCGCTGTCAGTCACATCAGTTCAGTCCTGATCGAGCAGATTAGTGGAAATTTTTAGTTTTTAACCAAATAAATAAAATATAAGCTTTAATGCTGCTCAATCAGCCATAAATATTTAATGTTCTTAAGAGAAATTGAAGCTTTATACACAATTTTTTAGGAGGTTTAAGGACTATTTGTGTAGGATTTCACAATTTAAGATTTTAACATTCAAAAGACTATGGCCTGTTGTGGTGGTTAGCTACGAAAAGTCCCACTGGCAGATGGCAATGTATGCTCATCACTGTGCATGCAGCCTCAAACACACACACACACACTGTTCTTCAAGGCTGCTGTGCTTATTATCAATGTCCGCACTTTGCTGTGCATGATGCAACAGATCACAGAGAGTGGGCTCTAAGTGTGATCTAACAGACTTTGAACAAGTCATGCTTGTGGATGTCAGATTATAATTGCCAAAACTGTTGAGTCACTGGGCTTTTTTGAAGATGCAAATGTAACAGGTGATGTTGCGTAACACAGTACTTCTTTATCTGCTACCAGAGGTGCCCATGCTGGGTAAAAATGGGAGACATTTGATGGCTAATAACAAATCTAAAATATAACTCAACAACACACAAAGGTGCAGTGATGTCGAGTTTAGTGCCGGATGATGAGAAGTGAAAAAAGGCTTTGCGGTTCCAAACGCACCAACACAGGGACCATCATGCATGATAACTAGTGGAGAGGCTCGTCAGGGAGCTGTCTCGGATTAGGATTCAGCATTCAAACAGCTGTAATTGGGTCCATAAATATCCGATGATTGAAGATACAGACTTTCTAAACCTTTAGGTGGCCTGAAATGCTTACAGTTGTGAAAGATTTATGAGAGATATTGACAAGAAACTTATTAGCTCAGTTTAAATAACTGCAGAATACTTATGATCTACTTGTAGCTGCCTCCATGGTCTTCACATAAGACAAGTTATGTGTCAGACAAAGTGACAAATTGTGTTACAGACTTTTTAATAAAGTATAACAAATGACATTTTTACTACTTTTTTTTACTACTATGAGAGTGCAAAACTTCAGCTTGCAATCTAACAAATCGCTCTCATGTCTGAAGAGCATCCAGCCCTAATGATACCAATATAACCCTTCAACCCCACCCAGAGGTGCCCCCCTCACCTGCCTCATGAACGAGTGCAGTAGCTAATGATACCGGGTGAAGCTGAGACTGACAAGTCGCCACTAGAGGCCTTCAACTATGTATAAGCCTGCTGTTTTTGTGCCTGAGATCCAATCTCGCCTCACACTCCAAACGCACAAACACACAAACAGCATGCACTCAGAGGAGGAGTGCTTGTGGTTGGCTGATTGGTTCCCTGGTGAAAGAAGCCTAAGAGTTCAATGTAAGCCACAGAGTGCTCCTTCAGTGGCTGCGCCATCTTCAAATGGGCCATACAAGGTTGTTATCTACATTCAGAGAGGAATGTGAGAGCTAATGCTGGGATTTGTGCACACACCTTTGAAGGGGTTTGTTGCAAAAATCAGGATTTCTTTTGCCTGAAACATCTGACAGCTGCACTTACCAAATTTTAGCATAAAAGCATAAAGCCCCCCCGCTGCACTCGCCACGAGAACAAGCCCTCTTGAAGTGACTGAAATTCTGTTGCTTACAGAAAAAGCCGTTGCTGTTCTATTCGCCGTTCTTTTTGTCTCAGCGTGGCTCCTGTGTTTCACACGTAGGTGGCGGATGGCAATTTTGAGAAACTCATCACTCAATTTTTGTTTCAAAGCCAGTGTGATGTCCCGCGGATGCCTTATGATGGACCTTTGTGATACCTGAAAATTTGTTGTGGTGTTTCCTCATTGACTGTTATTCAGTTACACACAGATAAGAAAGCACCCCCTTCATTCTGCAGTGAATTGCCAAAGTAATTTGACTTCCACTTGAAGTTGCTTCTCCTGCTTAAGCAACCGAACACACAAACAGGAACAGATTCTTGGAAGAACGGGGGTAATTGTTCTTTTTCTTCATCAATTTCCATCCGCTATTGAGCAATAATTATGCTGAAAATTAAGTCGATCTTTTCAGCAAATTAAATCAAAGAGCAGCACGGATATTTGTAATATAGACTGGGAGAAAAATACAGCACATGAGGAATGTGTCTCACCTATGTGTTTTCCATACATGTGGTAGAAGAAGCCGAAGCAGTAGGCAGGTGGGTTGGTGATGCCGTAAGGGTTTTTAGGTGCTACGTTGAAAAACGGACTCACAAGCCGAGCCTGGTCTCCTTCCTTTCGCGGTCTGGATGTCTCAATGTACATGTAGAAACCTTTGGAAACAGGAACGCATCAAAAAGACATGAGACATACAGTTCAGATATATATCTCTATATAAAAGACAACTGCAAGAAAGATCCCAGAAGGCAAAATCATCTTAATTTAAGATTCAGATTCTGGAGGCTGCATTTTCCTTACTCGAAGCTGTCATGCACCTCTTAAACAAAAGAAATATTTCAAGGATTTTTTTTTGCATAGCTTGTACTTCAGCTTTATTTTTGTTTTAGTTTTCCTCATTATTTCTAACAGCTTTGTCATCATTGTGCTCACCAAGTTAAAGGAACAAGCAGTCAGATGATGATGCAGGCTGGAAACACTTTAACCAGATTTTCTAAAACTCTTTATTTGGGGGTGAAACTGATGGTGACTGCAGCCTGAGTCTGTCATAATCCCCCATTGCACATTAGTTTGCAGTCAGTTTAAAGATATGTTAAATAGACAGTTTGCCTTTGTTTTCTCTTCCAATTAACTCTGACTAACACAGGGGTTTGTCGGGATAATGTCTGATCATCAGACTGTTAACTTTTTTTTCATTTCATTTTATTTAGAGTTCTTTAAGAAGTCTCATGGCAATAATGAGAACACCCTGAATACTGAGATCATCCCAAGGCCTGGCCATTAGGAGGAGAAGCCTAACATCCACACTCGGAGGTCTCCCTTTTTAACACCTTGGTTCCTTTAATCAACGGGCCAAATCAGTGTTGCTTTATTTCCATCCCACATGAAGAAGGAAAAAAAGAGGTTGTCTACAAACTTAACAGTGCCAGACCTCTGCAGCCTGTTCGATGTCCTTGTCTGCTCCGTGTATCTCAAATACAGGAACATTAAACAGCCTCCTGCTCTACTGCTGAGCTGCTACAACGAGGAAATTTCCCTGATGTGAGACCAGTAAAGTCTCACTGTATCTAACCATGCAATCACATTCCAAGATCTCTGCATTAACCTGGTCAGTGCGATGTTATCATAACCTTTAGCACAAATAGTAGTTTAAACCTACATACAAAGGCAAAGAACCAATAAACAACAAACTTATTTTTGATGCTAATTAACCAACAAATGTATCGACTGTAATACTTGGGCATGTAGGGCAGAGTGTACAATATATTCTAATTTGTCTTACTGAGATCATTGTGCCTCACTGGGAAACTACACACACGCGCGGTGGATGTACCCTTTGAAAAAATATGAGAGCTTCTGTCAGGCAGTGTTTAGGATCCCACAACTACTCTCTGACTGCCTGCTGATACACCAACAAATTATTCGTCACTGTAAAGACTGCAAAAGCACAGGCTTCCTCTCTCTTGCTCAGCGGCTTTTTTTTTTTGGTCAGTTTATGATAGCATGTTGGAAATGACACCTTCCATATCAGAGATAAGCAGCAGGGCATGCTACGAAGGACAGTTCTTCTTTTTACTGATGGCTATAACCGGGGGCAAATCAAGACGATAACAATGGGGTTACATTTATGCTCCCTCAGTCATGGACAGCAGCGGTGACAGCAGTGAGTCAAACAGCCCTCTGATTGTGTCTGAGCCACATAATCTGAAGCCAATCCCTGCCACAGGCGCAGAGAAGGTAGCTGGTGAGCCCTTCCTGCCCAAATCAAATGAAATATCTCCCTCTGTTGAATCTCATATCAGATAATTACAAGCAAAGAGGAATGGGGCTGGTAATGAAATGCTGGACGTTCTGAAACCATTAGGTGATTAAAGCCAATGCATTATTTACTGCTTCAGCTGCTGCTGGTGCCACTGCACCATAATGGGCACTTTATTCCACCACAGATAACTTCCTCTGATAGGTTCCTACCAATCCAATTTTGCTAATTCTTTATTTATGAGACTCTTGAATATGGAATACCTGCACATGTAACTAACACACTGAATACTAAATGCTCTGCTGATTTCTCTGGTTCCCTTTGACTCAGGAACAAGATCATGTTGAAAACAGATGATGAAGGCTGTGCATTGTTAGATTGTGCTGCATCGGGCCGTTGGTGACACAATGAGAACAGCTGGAATCATCACTAACTTAGCTCGACATTTCAAAGCACTGCAACTTTCAGTGGGGTGTTTGCAGTTTTGGTGTAAAAAGATACACAAAGTTCACGTTGCGATGTTCCTATTTTTACGTTTTTCTCGGGTAATTTAGCGATAAAGGGATAATCACACTGCTTGCCTGCGCTCTGTGGTGATTTGTGTATTCATGCATGGATTACATAAGAAATAACAGAGTGGTGTCCATTTGAATGTGTACATTCAACACACTTTTTTTTCCAATTTGATGAGCAGATGCAGTTTTTTTCACAGCCATACTCACAGCTGGCAAAAAATAATCACTTACACCACCTATTGGTGCATAAATTTTGCAATATGATCGCTCAGCTATGTACTTAAATCCCCAGCAGAGAAATTCAACAGAATATCCTGCTCTGTCTGTCTCTTGCCTGTTGAGAATGTTCGTCATTTGTATATAATTTCCTTGTTTATCAGTCTTTCTATTACATGTATCTATCTTTATATGTCTGTTCCTTTAGAAAAACATATTCTTTGTCTGTGGAGCTGAAGTCATTTTAGCAGGTATTGTTCAAAAGAGGAAGAGAGAGCAGATAAACGTGCTCTCTCCTCCTGTTGCAGTCTGTGCCTCTGACAGTCATCATGGCAGCTTTAATGTCAAGAAAACCAAGTATTACTCTAACTACAGCCAAGCTACGATTGGAAAAATACTATTTGGGGGGTTATGATCAGACATTTTGTGTTACTTACCCTGCTTGGAACCACTGCGGTCACCACTGGGCCCGGTGTTGGGTGTATACTTTGTGTCACGCGTGGCGGCACTGTGCCGCGTCCAATCAAAATCATCGTTTTTGTCCTGGGTGAACATGCAGATGGGCTCCTCCTCAAAGCTGCAGTGGAACTCTCCTAGTGAGCGAAAGAGCAAAACCAGGCTCTTGCATTTGAGTTATTACAAAACATATGTGTGCAGTGTGACACCTACTGTATAGCTAAGATTTCCTGGAGTGTGTGTGTGTGTGTGCTTGTCCACCTGTTCTGTCTCAAGGGGATAACACAACAGTCCTAATTACACCATATGATCTCGTAAATAGGATTTCTAAATTAAGATTTGACCTCTTCGTGACTGCTGTGAAGACATCAGTGAGTATGTTCAGTTTTTCCACTACAACGACGTGCAGTTTGGTTCAGTTCAGAGAGGAAGTTTCTGCAGAGCGAGCACTGCACCCTGAAAACACCCTATGGCAGTGTGTGTCTGTGTATATCAGAACTGGTTATTAGAAGCTGTTCCATGACAGCCCACTACTGAGGCATGGTGAATTGCACTCAATGAACACACACCCACATACACTGCCTTAGTAAATAGTATTAAAATACAAATCTCATGAGGGAGAGAGAGCAGAAACACTACATCTGTTATTTTTAAAGTTATAAATGGTTTTCTAGTTGTTGTTTGACATTGCACACATGCAAAAAGTAAATCTGCTGAGCTGCTAAAAACTTTTTGGCTGGGCTCAGGCTGTTGAGTCCGCTTGCTTAAGGCCAGATGACAATCTGATGTCCTGACATTAAAGTGGTTTTCAGTCTGAAAACAAAGTTAATTCAATGAGTGCAATTGGGAAGTAACACCGAGTACAATCAGTACTGTGGGCGGGACTAACTGTCTTATCACGCTGTTGTCGACTGGTTGTCACACTGCATATCACAGCCAAGAGGGAAAGTGTCAAACTAGGCCGTGCTGATGAAATATTATTTGAGATGCTGTTACTTAATGTCCTATTCCTTGCTTCCAGTGTTTTCAGAAACATATTTAAAGTTTACGACCCATCTGCCATGTTGAAAACGGATGATGAAAAACGAACGCCTCCCATCTCAAGGAACGTCACCAATGTGGTAGAGCTCTCATTAGTCTGGTGCATCATCCAGACACATTAGTCTCTGGTGATTGGTTTGGAAATGTTGAATTCCTTTCCCCCCCCCGGAAATGGCTTTGGGTGGGTGTCGACCCATTTGCAAATTAAAATGAAGTCACTGCACTCATCATTGCAGGGCTCTGCTCACTCTGATCATCAGCTGATTGGCCACCACAGCGTGACATTTTTGCTGCAGGGTCATATGATGCGTATTTTTGTTTTTCTGAACCCCCAGTGGCCCGCAACACCACATTTTAACTACCCCCTCCCTCTGAAAATAAAAGAGAAAGAATGTGTGCTTTTTTTTTTTTTTAATTGCTGCAGAACTGGATTTGGTCTAAATAAAGCCTTTAAATGGAAGCAATGTCAGACTGAAAACTGAGTTGACATTTCTGTCTGATTATCAGGCAGAATGGTTTTTAATAACTCTCTTTTTTGTGAGTGAAGTTGAGTTGAGTTGATTGTCCTTGGATGCTTTTTTAGTGCCACACCAGTAGGACTCTGAGTAATCAGTTTTACAATGAACACCACCTCTCTCCTCCTCTATCACTCTCTATCTTTTCGAGAGTGGGTGTGCAGGTAGAGGTATTAGGTGCTCCCTGCTCTCCCCTCTCCCCCTTTTTTGCCCTCCCTCCTCCTGTTGCTCTCCACGCCCCTTCAACTGCAATTCTTGAACCAGCGGAGTGTGCATGGAGGGAATGAAATTGTAGGTTTTTTGTCACCTGTCAAGTAAATACAGGTAATTGCAACTCCAGCAAGAGGTTACGATGAGGCACATGTGGGGAAATGTGTCTTACATTAAATATACTAATGAATAGCTGGAAATTACATGTGTGGCAAACTAACCCACTCAGTCAAATGAAGGGGTGGTGTCAGGACCGGCAGTGTCAAAACCTCCATTTAATCCATGTAACAAACAAACAACAAGAACAAGTAACCAGAGGACATGGTGCTGCTGAGAAGTGTCCTCAAAGAGATAGCAAAAAAGGAACACTTAGATTCAGGATGCAGGCGTGTGTTCTGATAAATATTCATTGATTTATTAAAACGTAGCTGGGAGCAGTTTGGAGTGGTGACCTTGAGAGGAGCAGAATCCGCAGCTTTAACTCAGGTAATGGAGGTAACATAGACTGAGGTAGAGTGTGGGCGGATGGGCCGATGGGAGGAAGAGGGCAGTGATGCTGTGAGAAAGATAGAAAGTGAGAGCAGGAGAGGGAGAGTGGAGGAAGGGGCTGAGTCGCGGGCACTCTTGACTCTTCTCCTCATAGGCATGGAGATTTAAATGGAGGTCTAGCTCCCGGCGCTAGACACTAACGCCCCCATCCTCTGTGAGCTAAACTAAATGTTTTTGCCTTGTGCGCCCGGGAGAGATAGGAGGATTTAGAGAGGAGGCAGCGGAAGTGGGGGAGGAAGACGAGGTGTGCAGGTAAGACAGTTTTCTTCAGGGATTTGGATAATGATGTTGGTGATTAGGATGTTTGTTATTATGTTGGCAATGTTTGTGTGAACACCCACCAAAATATATACTTATATAAATAAATAAACCACAATCCACAACAGAACACTGCAGCACAGCAAACAATGATTAAGTGAGGATTCTCAAGACGTGCATAATGTGGATTTGTTTAGTTTCAACAATGAAATGTGTCATAAATGGGACTAAATATTAAAGCTGTTTAAAAAGACACCAACACACACACACACACACACACAACAACAACAACATGCAAATGCACTCCATCCATCACGTCCTGCAGAGATTTCAGCTTCAACATGTCAATTAGCCTGATGCAGGTTCACTCAGAATTTCTGAAGCAAAGTCCTAGATATCATCCTTCATTTGTTGCTACTTAAGAACACTTAGCAGCATCTTCCAGCGCAGTGTGACATGTTGAGAGCCAGATCTCGACAGGATGTGTAGCCACTTTGAGTCCCCCCACTGTTCTGACTGTGTTACAACAGAATGAGCTCGCTCTCTGGCGAGACATGCTAAGTGAGGTGCGCCTTACTTACTCAGGTGAGGGTTGATGGGAGCTGTGAAAGAGAAAGACCAGAGACAGTCATTAGTGCTGAATATCTGAGCTATCTGTCAATACATGAAACACTTATCAAAAAGGACATGTGTGCAGAGTCGCACACAGCTGCACAAGCCGTCAAACTGTTGTACTTGGAGAAAAAGGTTTGGATGATATAATGTTTTTTTTATACTCTACAGGTTACAGAAAATACAACACAAGCATGCACACAGTAGCTGTTGCCGTTAACCTTTCATCCTGCTGTCATTTGCTGCTTAAGCACAGAGCTAATAAAAGTCTACATATATAAAACTTGCACACTTTGCTCAGTGTTCTGCCGTCATAAAGCGAAATGAAAGAGGCCCATGGGAAGGCTGGAAATATTGTCCTGCGATATTAAAATACTGGAAGCATATTAAAATGCACACGCTCCATCTTCCTCAAGCTTTCACAGTGTACAAACAAAAAGTAAACATAGCGAAAGATGAAGTGATCCACTGGCAATTCAATGATTACTGAGTGGACAGAGAAAGAGATGCGTGGGATTTAAAGTGGAAAAGGTGACAGTAGACGTTCTCTGCCTGTTATCAAATGTAAAAGACAGAGGGATTAGGAAGACCAGCCTGACCACATTAATAAGCTTACAGCGGCAAAACTGCTTATCATTACTGCCATTTGCCGGCAATGCTGATGTTCCTGTTCAAGGTGACTTCCATTTAGAGAGCTGAGCCTGTTTTATACGTCCATTTAGAAGCCAATAAATCATAAACATGAGTAATAATCACAAGTGGTTTTCTGCTAATTACTCTTCTGTAACATCCTTGATTTTTTTTTGTTTTGTTTTTCAACATCACCATTACGAAAACATTCATATCAAGCACCGACGACCGCAGTTAAGTGAAACACATGCAAGGCCTCTTTTGCATTCTGTCCACCCAACCTTGGTTCAATGCTCCCCTCATTGATAATTTAAGAGGCTACTGCCACAGCAAACACAGAAAGGTCAAGGGTATCACACAGAGTTGCAACGAGCCAGTTAGTCTGCACTTCACTTTTTGCAGAGTAAATACCATTTAACCTGTCAGGAAGATTCATGGGCATTTTCATGATCGATTGCTGACCAGCTGGATAGATGCGATACATCAGCTTTACCACAAAACTATGTTGCTGAGTGATTTATGAAACCTTGCTGCTCATGGTGGGAATTGATTTTAATCCAGCCAATTATAGTGAGTAATAACAAATCATTTCTTCAAAAAAAAACAACAACATGTACTTAGAAGTGTTGAAGTACTGGAGGGCTGGTGCAATTTCTCTTTTTAAAAGCAGAAATGTAAATGGTGATCTCTGTTTATTGCCGTGTGGTTCATAGAAATGCATGACCACTTACTTACTTGCAGTGTGGAGACAAAATAAGCACAGAGACACACACAAACAGTGCAGGAAGACAGAGAGAACAAACCATTGCATATCCAATTAAATCATATAAAACATTCATTGAGCTGCAACGCTCCAGCTGAAGCCTCACCATGAGAGGGGCACGAGTGTGGAAAGAACAGGCTGTACACCCACAGCATACAAAAGCTTTCATAATCTTTTATGGTGCCGATTGCGAAAATACCTGCATCCAAACACTCGACGTTTCATGCTGAACCTAGACCAGCCTGCACAGAGCGGCGCTGCAGCAAAGAAAGACTGTGCAGAGAGGGAGAAAATCATCCGGGGCTGTTGCAGGGAAAATGTTTTAAATGACATCTTGCAGCCTCAGGCCTGTGAAATGGATGCTGAGCTTTCTGACAAAACTGTATTCTTTTAGTCCATCTCCTGCTCGCCGGGTCTTTCCCTCTCAGCCTCACATCCCCTGCAACTCTCCTCACACCCTTCCCAATCCTTTTCTGCTGCCCCCTCCTCCCCTTCGTCTTTCTTCCAAGACTATGGCTATGAAAATATGTTTTGTTGTCAGGTTTTTTTTTTTTTCCACCTTCAGCTTCCCTCGGCTGATGAGCAATGTCTCTCCCCCCACTGAGGAAATCAAGCTGAGCGCAGAGCAAGCCCACAGGCTACTTCACTACTGCTGTGCGCACAATCTAAAACATGCGCACACACACACACACACACACACACTAGCAGATAATTTAACTTCCAATATAGATGACTATTTTAGATATGAGCAAACAAACAAAGACATAAAATAAAGTCTGAGATCTATTGTTGACGCAACCATTTAAAATGAGGTACT
>JAQNCA010000012.1:7803253-7837567 GCA_029783725.1 Acanthurus tractus
GCTCCGACCCTTTCCGCATGTCTACCCCTCTCTCTGTCTCCCGGTTCAACTCTGTCCTATCTAATAAAGGCAAAAAACACAGCAGTTACAAAATCTTTGCAAAATACAACACCTTTAAACATGATTCAATATTTACATGATTCAATATTTACAATGCAACAACTACCTAATATTTTCTTTAAACATGATTCAATATTTACAATGCAACAACTACCTAATATTTTCTAGTATTTCCTGATTTTTTAATGAATATTAAGATGTAGAAAATACACATAATAAGAAAATATTGCCCACCCTGTATTGCAAGCTTGTGACCAAAGAATGATAAAATGCATTAATAACAAATATAATACTTTAAAAGGCTGTGTGTCACTAAGATTTCATGTGAACACAGAGTTGAAACCAGGACTGAAAAAAAGCTCAGACAGGGATTACACTGAACCATCACCGGTGGAATGATAACACACCTCAGTTATAACAGGAGGGCAAAAACCATCAGACGCAGAAAGCCGTATTTAATGTAAGATTTAGTGGGGTTTGACTTTAGGACAGACCGCATCACACTGTTTATGTCACTATGAGCTGCATAAAAATGGAAAATTAAGAAACAGCAGCAGTGTTTTATCGTGCCACCGTGAGGGCTGACAGGAGGTTTAAACATTAAATCCATCGTCTTGGAGGAAAGCAGAGAGGGAGAGAGATGCATTATGAGAAACATCAAACAGATGCTGAGTTTGTCACTGCAGCAAAATTTAAAAGAGTGTCTTTGGAGCTCGGTGACACAGCCATCCTTCATCCTACAGCTGGGGACACTATAACTGCTTTTGTGTTTTCTTGCCAACCCACAGAAAAGCTGCTGCCATCGACTTTATGTGCATCAGAACAGCAGTGTTTATCCTAACAGCTAACAAACAGGCTAATGGCTTATTTCTTTGGTTTTGCTGTTTGTTTCTCTACACACACACTCACACATTCACACACATTCCTTTACAGGGTCATGGGGTGGTGAAAAAGGAGGAAGCACCATATTCGCCATTGCACTGTGAGCATACAAACACAAATAGATGGGCAAACACAGAAAGACAAATACATTCACACCTGGGGTTTATTTGGAGACTCCTAACCTGTATGTGTTTTGATTGTTGGAGGAAACCACAAAGCCAACATGAGGTCAATGTACAGACTCCACACTGAAGGAACCAAGGCTAGAGGTGAATTCAAGCTCAAAGCCTCTTTGCAAAGAAGAAAGAGTGCTGACCATCAAATCAAAACTATCAGGAGCAAGAAATTCACAGTTTTTTTCCTTTTTGGGGTAAACTGCTTATGTGTCGGTATCAACAAATGATAATGAGTAAAAAATAGAAAGTAAAGATAAGAAGCAGAAAAATATATTTTTCATCAATTAAATTGAAAATATATGAATGTATTCCATCAGTCTATATTCTGGTTTGTAGGTCGGTTGAGAATTTTTCATCAAATTAGAATATTCAACATGCTGTAAATCCCATTTTTAAGGCAAACTATACATAAAAAAAATGCACACACTTGAAGATCAGCTTGCAAATGTGCAGAACGAAATGCTCACACGAGTTCTCTTCCCAGTGAAAATCTTAAATTGCCAGCTGGGTTACCCCAACAGAAACTGAGATGCTGTGGAATATTTACAGCTTGTCCAGGTTTCTGAAAAGTGCCTACAATCTGCACATTGTGCCTTCAGCTTGAGTGACAAGTATCGAGTCAGACATAACTTTGTCAAGCAGAGAAATTTCTTCCTTTTAGTATAAAAAGAGAATCCAACTACTTTATATTAACCAGAAAAACATGCAGTTTTCAAGCAATATAATCAAACATCACTAAATAAACTGAAGAAACTGAAGAAAGTTGACAAAACTTGTCATGCTGTCCAACGAAGAGCAGCTCCTCCATTTCTTTTTGCATATTATTCTTTACATCAACACACTCAAAAATCAGAGCTAAGTTGCCTCAGTACTGTTTTGAGTTGTACAGTTTTGTCTCCTCTACAGTGTACGAGTAAATACATTTAACACCCAAATCGACAGACAATTTTTATGTATTACTGATTTTGGGCATAAGTAAATAAATTGAGCTTTGCATCGGTTCAGACAGCACACTTAAGTTGCGCTTGCATGAGCTGACTGGCATCAGCTGCTTCAGTCATGCTTCACAATCATTTGCTCATTCACCAGCTGCAGATTGTTTGAAAGCTCCCTAAAACAGCAGAGCGTTTTTCCGCTAAATTTAGCCGTTTGGTTTAAATCGTGGGTTCTTTGACGTGATTGTCTGTGACTCAAATGAAAGCGCTGCGTGTAGGTGGCTTTGTGAAAAAAAAAAGTAAGTATATCCGCTTTGCTTCAAATACAAAAGAAAAAAGAGGTTTCTTTTCCTTTCAAGGAAATATTACATTATGCTCATATAACTAAAGGTTAATTAGGCTAATCCAATTAGCTTAAACCACATACACTATCATTTTAAAAAAATCACACATTAATTTCACCTCACCCTAACTTTGTAAAAAAATTGTGTTATTGCTTGAAGCCCGATGCCCAATAGATCCTTGTTCCTCAGTGAGAGTAAAAGGGAAGAGATGATTATGGGCTGTATTCCACATGTCAGTCAGGACGTCTTACAGGACACGTTCTCCGAGCACAGAGGATTCTGCTACTGTGACTCTGTGTTGTGCGTGGGAGAACGGATCAGCCCTAGAGTGATAATTAGTCCAGTCTCTTGTTGGGCAGCCGATTCACACATCAGCATCGGCTCCCCTCTTCCCCTTTTCTATTTTTCATTCTGTTCCTCTGTATCATCTCTTTTTTTCTTCGGTCCCAACTTGGCTGCCTCCACCTTCTCCTTATGTGCCTCTCTCTGTCTTAATTATCCTCAATTTTCTTCACTTTGATTGGTTCCAATTTGATTCAATACAGCAGAATTCAATTCAAGGTTTAGCAGAAACCACACAATATCACAAACTTCGACAAAAACTAACTGCAGACAAAGTTTTACTGTCTCTTTCTTTCTCTCTTTCCCAATTCTCTTTTCAGCCGCCATGATGAGCTGCAGTGAAACTGAATAATTCACAACTGCAGCAGCTCCACTCAGGAAGACCTCAGCAGTCTGTGATAGACAGAAACAGTCAGGCAGTTTGTTTCTGAAAATGCACATCTCAAGTACCTGTGCATCTGTTCACTGGCACTGTTGGGTCCACAGTGGATACTAATGTAGCTTTTGTTTTTCAGCCAGTCTGTTGTCCCACAGGCTGAGGGATGTGCCTCCATTTGCAAGCTGCTGTTTCATTCTGTAGAGAAATATGTTGTGTTCTGATGTTTCCTCACTACCTTGATCAGGCTGCCGTGACATACAGTACAGCTCACATCATTGTCGTGATGTCCTTGGTTGCTTTTCTATTACTCAAGTCCTGATTTAAAAAGCAACGACCAAATTAAAATATGTGACAACAGCAGACATGTTATTGTCCTCTCTGGTTTGAGAGTAAGATGCAGCGAGCTTTTATTCTGTTAGAGGGGCCATGTGGGGCTTCGCAAGGCCACGGACCTTTCAAAATATTTGTAATCTAAAAATCGAAAAAGCTATTTGTTACATGAAAAACATCCCAGGAGACAAATAACATCCTTTGGCGAAAAAAAAAAAAAAACAGAGAAGGAATCACAGCAGCGAGTAAAGCAGCACATGACTCATCTTTAACCAGCCTGCTTTGGTCTTGTGACCCAAAACTACATGTTTGAGTCATCTGAGGCTCTGATGTCATGATGACCTCTTATGCACAAAACAAACAAGTCAGCTTTTACCCAAAATCCAGGATGAACCTGACTCCGGCAATAAAAAGTCATGAGGAGGAGATGATTAGTCAGATCATCAGCATTCATTTAAACCGGCAAGAAGGCAAAGCGCGCTGATATCAAGCTGTCTTCTAATGACTGAATGTGTTAAGATGCAATTCTAATTATTTTAATGAGTTCACTTTTTGCTGGTCCTTCCTCATACATATCATGCATAATACATCAGCACAGTGATGACGGTAACGATTTGCGATACCAGAGTGAACTTTTGATATCCATCAGCGTTGATGAACAAGTGTCATGATGCAGCAGAACAAACTCTACCTGCACTTTACTTAAGAGTATTTCTGAGGTAGCTGAAGGATAACATTACCAGCTGTAGCTGTAAATCCTCCACCTGTGCAACCACATGTGGAAGAGGGAGACTTAAGTGAAGCCAGCTCTCCTGTGTTTCCCTTATCTGAGTTCTCTCCATATTTTCAAGATTAGGAAACATCAAAATACTGTAGGATGAGAAGTGTAATTGCTGTCCTTCAGAAAGACGTCACCAGAGTCTGAGTTAGTGTGCAGGACTCACCGCTGTAAGTGACTATGCGGATGGTGGAGTCACCCTCTCCGAAACGTGTGATGGGGGTCAGGCGCACCTCGTAGGATTCAGGTTTTATCAGCTCAGTCAGGTTGTGTGTCATGAGCTCTCCTTTGTTGATTGTTCCGTCCACGGGGATCTCCTGCTCCCACCAGCGCTGCAACCCCATCTGAAAGGGAAGAGAAACCACAACAGCTTTGGATTAACAAAAAGATCAAAAGACATATGTTCTGTTTCTGTACTTACATACATAAACATGGAGACATTTTATGCTTCAAAGTTTTTTTCAAGATTGCTGATAGTAAAAAAAAATGGGAATACTTGTGTTTTGGCAGCGAAATCTGATTTAGTTTAAATGAGGCCTGAGAAGCCGTCAGCAGTGGGTTTGCAGCAATCACAACTGAAATGATCTGATTCACTTTTTATGCAACAGCTCTAAGAAAATGGGGTTCAAAATTATCCTACAACTTAGAAGTCAGTCATAAGTCATAACATGAGGAGTCCTATGATAAACTGCCCCCTTACTGTTTTCTATGGATGTGAATGGCTTTTTGGATGGACTTGAAAAAAATAAGTGTCAAAATCTAGAATTTACTTACAGTCATTAGCTTGTCAAATTTTTGAATAAAATTCCAGCAATGTTAGCTTTGCTTGACCAGTGTTTTTCTCTAAAGTGCCCTTTTTCTGCCAAACCCTCTATGAGAGAAGACACGGCAAGATTTTTGCTAGAAATACTAATTTAACAGATAAAGACAGTCTGACACTGTAATTCTCATGTCTTGAGTTGTTTTGATTAGCCACTCTATCTTGGTTTTAAAGGTCCAGGAAAAACATCTCAAACTGAATACAAATCTCTTGGCACAATTAGTCAGATTTTTAGGGGGGGATTAGACACATGTTAGCAAACAGCACTTCCAACAGCTCAGGTGGATTAAATCATACAGCCACGACTGTGAAAAGGGGTTGTTTGTAGCAACCAACCCACTGAGGATTATTACCAAAATCGGCAGTTTCTCTTCGCTCTTAAAAAGCTTTTTAGAACATTTTTAGCTCCTTGTTAAGTTTAACGGCCAGGTTTGGGCTCATGTTCTATTCAATGTCTTTTCTCTAAAAAGCAACTGCATATTACCTGCCCAGCACCAAACAGCAGGTAGACGGATAAAGCTGGCGACTACCTGAACACATTGAAGCATGTAGTAGCTGCGAGAGAGCCAGATATTTTGCTTAGTTGAAGACCAAAAACAAAGCAAAAAAGAGAGCACACACTTGACTTAAAATCTGTCAAATGGCCACAAGCCTGGTAACTAGGATTTCTTCTAGTTGCAAGAAAATGCGCAGCCTTGCTGTTGTATATCTCATGTATATACCATACCAAAAAAAGTCTTGATCTTGAGGATTAAGTGTTACACATAACAGAATGTTAATGTACTTAATTAGAAATGGGGAACACTGATTTTTTAAAGCAAGCAAACAGCTAACTAGTCAACATACATTCTCGTAACATTTGATCTTAATAATTAAAATTGTTAAGATTCCATTAAATCTCCGTTGCATTCATAAAACACACACTATACAAAGCCCCACAGATTCTGTATAATGCATAGTATGTGAGCCTGCACAGTACAAAGGAAAGAACATATTTCAGTCGAGTTTGCTCCTGGAACACATTGCATTTATGACCACAGTAAACATGTTTTCTTTTCACCATCAGTATAAAATGGTCCATCTGATCTGCAGGATAACTTTTTCATCAAGGTTCGTATGATTTCGCCAACGTCGAATGCTACACAACAAAAACATTTTTTTCTCTGCAAGCTCTTGACAGCTAGCTGCTCATTAACCACTTTTTTTTTTTCAAAGCAGCTCTCCAGCCTCTGAATCCAAAGAGTGCCATTAGCGAGCAGAAAAGATATCCCTATATTCATTCTCTCTCTTTTAAAGATATGCCTCCATTTGCATTACTGTACTCGCAGTACAGGCGGTTTGTGAGTACAGTGAGGACAGAACCTCTGTGCTCCGTGCCTGAATTGTCTCAAAAGTTTTTCTTTAATCAAGCTCTACGATGCAGGTTTTTTTCTCCAGGCACTTTAAAATGACAGGCATTTTGTATCTCATCTCTGCACACGAGAAAACCTGGCTTTAGGTGACTAAGCTCAGGTATCACAAAAAAAATTAGCTCATGCTTTTCATGTCTTCTGTTATAGAACAGCCCCTCGGAAATTCAAAGAAACAAAAGGAGGGCTTGTTACTGCATTTGCTGGGGGCAAAGGGAAGAGAAGTAGGGTAGATTTTATCCTTGAGAATCAGTTTAAGGGGGAAGAGCTGCACAAAGACAAGTTACAGCTTCTGCATCACAATTAGTGACTTTACATGCCCTTCTCAGTCAAAGGAAAAGAGGAAGTGTGTTACTAGCAGGAGAGACGGAGATGGAGTGAATGAAGGTGTGATAGCAGTGAAGCAGAGTCAGTGTCTAAGCGTGCGTATGTGAGAACAATACCAATTAAGTAATTACTTAGAGCCTGGATGATCCACAATTATGGAGTGCAAGTTTTCATCACCATTAGTTTGCAGGTAAATAGAGTGTTTTGTCTGTCACTGGTAATTGCAGACGGAGCACTTGTCCCTTCCTATCCTGTGAAATTTTTGCTATCTTCTAAAGTACAAAAGGCATAGCGGTTAATTGCCGTAAATTATGCAGTGTTGGTCTGTAAGTACATGTGTGTGTGTGTGTGTGTGTGTTTGAACACTCTAAAAAGGTAGATGTGTCATTCAGAGCATATTTGATATTTTCAAAGGAGAGTGAAAACAACTTTTGCTGTGCAAACAGACAAAAGAGGACACCTGTTGTTTCCAACTAGAGGCACAGTGGTGTATTCAAAATGACACCTCCTGTTCTGTTTTTATTTGGCAGTTTGGGGTAATGGCTGTGGATGCTTGGTGAGAGGCTGCTGATGCAAATTAGAACTGCAACTTTTCTGTGTCAGCAGCAGCAGAACATGAAATCTCACCCACATGCACTTCCTTGCTTTTGTATTGCACTGTGTTTGTTTTATTTTGATTTCTTTCGAAAGTTGAACCCCTTTGACATGATAAAATTCAGTTAAATAAAAGACATGTAGGATTTAAAAGAATCTATTTGTAGAATGAGAAAGTAAGTAATAATATTGCAATGTGTAGTGTAAGTGTATGAACAAGAATAAAAAATGATGTGTTTAATTGCTAAGAATGAGCCTTTTGTATCTACATAGGGGGCGGGACATCTTCCACAGCATGATGCACCACCATGTTTTCTGACCCAACAAACTAAACACTGGCTGTAGAAAGGGGCGTTTCGCATTTTTCACAAGTTGCACAGCCACTGTAGGTTGGGGTTAAGGTGAATGTACACTTGGAAGAGTAGGCTGTTCAGCAACTTTACTGCCACATGCCATTAAAACCTACACACTGGACCTCTAAATCCTATTACTGGAACATGGTGTAACTTCAAGCAGAGCTCTGTGGCATCACTTGCATTAGCTGTTCGTCATCGGTTACACTATTTAGCTTTAAAATCATCTGTTTGAGCATAAAATGTATCTGTAAATTGGTGACTGACGCATTTTACTATAAACCTGCTAGGCTCCCACTACCAAAAAGTTCTTTTAATGTGCAAACATTTAGGGTAATGTTGATTTAACTGAGGTTCTTGCATGTTTTCACAAGGGGGTAATCACAAAGCAGGTTCTTATTTGAAGTGGAGAGCAGACTCCTGTCCACTAAATTTAACTGTATGGCCATTTTCTATAAATGGTCAATTCCACGATCTCATTCATCTAGGGGTCTGTAACTGAAACTGGCCATTAGTTGTCAGTATTTTATTGTATAAAATGGAAGATATTTGAATGATTTATAGACTCATAATGTTAAAACCTTCAGCTAATACATTAGTATGGGTCCTCAATAAGATGTGGATCAAATATCTGAGGTCCAATTATGCTCCAATGAAATGAGCACTCTGTGGGACTGTTATTATATGTTTAAAATAATGCAATTTTCTTTTTACTTCAATGTAATATAAAACTCTGCACAGGCACTGGAAAAAATCCTTAACAATGGATTTAATGCCAGACTATAATAGTAGCACCTGGTCAATTTACTGCAAGAATGAAAATGTCTTGGAGTTTGTATCCCAAAATATTATTGTTCATAGGTTGCAATAACAAACTGCTTTTGGGTCTTATGTTGAGGTTGTGTTATGCTGTGAAAAGGAGCTTTCTGATTTAATGGACAAAGCCACTTGTCCTGCAGTGGGGCATTTAAAAATGTTTTTACCTTAAGGGCCTAAAAAAACATCATTTAGAAAGTTATTGATTAAAACTTTAGGCATAACATTTATATATACATGTACTGCTTTGAAAATAAGTGGAGGTAAATAGTTTTTCTCTTTTTTCTTTTTTCATATCAAAAAGGGTTTGTGCTTAAATGTGCAAACGAAGTCAAACCTTAAATGTTGATTGAGACAAACATTTAACTTTTCAAACCAGACGTTTTAAATCATACACATACTTATCGGCTTATGGATTTTGCACCTTTGTTTTGATTCCCATTAATGTTCGCTGAATCATGGCGTCTGCGCTCAATTAAGGTTTCTGTTTACATCCCATTACCTTTCATTCTCCACATTTTCCCCACAGAGGCAGAGTGCCATATTGATTTAATTTCATTTGATTGCGGCAGCAGTTCATGGCTTTTTTCTTTTTTTTTTACAGCAACTTTGAAAAAAAAAAACCGCAGGATTGATCAAAGCAATAGCAGGAGCCAAAAGAAACACAGGAATAATCAAAGTGATTGTGAAATGTTAGACGAGTGCTGATATACTGTAGATTGCCTGCATGCAATTACAGAGATATGATTATGATATAGCACGAGTATATTGATCTGCTTGCATACCCTGACAGATCAATTGAAAAACAGGAGGAGAAAGGAAGAGAAGGATGAAGGAGAAGGATAAGCAATTCCAAGATGGCTAGATTGACGAAGTTGTCCCACAGGCTTTAGAGATGCAATGAAGCCTTCGGACAGCACAGAAGGTCTTGAATTAGCAGGCTACACAATCAAAACAAAGGCATGTTTCACACCTTCTCACTGCAACCCTGACAGGTGCTGAGATTTGTATTTCAAGTTTCTTAGCCGTGCATGTCTTTCAGCTAAAACTCCAGTCCCTCCGGTCAGACTGTCTCTCACGAGGGCACTGGATGATAACACAGAGCAATACATTACAGAGGCATAAGGTCTGCCGGCTCTAAGCATTAATTCAAAAGTAGCGAGAGAAAATGATAATTCCAAAGGACTGGGAGGGAGGCTGCTGCTGGATCTATAAATAGATCGAAGAGGTGTAGTCCACATGCCAAAGCTTTCTTCGCTGCACCACTTTTCCAGAGTCAGTCCAGAGGTATATCTGAATTCATTTATTTACAAAAGGAGCCTCCCCTCCTACTCATTTATCTTCTCCTCTCTCTCTTTTTTCCTGCCCTCCATCTTGACTTTTTGTGCCTCTTTCCGGTTCGAACTCTTCCTCACCAGAAGACATTTGAAAAATTCTTATCATCAGTCCAAATCAATGCACGAAGCTGAGACTCAATCAATCACAGAGGGACCACTGTATAGCAGTTGCCATGAAGAAGTATGTGAATTTTCCCCACAGCAAACAATCGCTTTCATCTAAGACAGTGGAGAATAGGTTGTTATGCCTAACGGAAAGGAAATAATGGCCACAAAATGTACTCTCTTGAGATATCAAGGCAAGAAGGTGGAAAGAAATTAATTTGCCCAAACAATGGCTGTCTGCAAACATCAACTGGAAAAGTGATGTTCTCTTTTTAATAAACAAATGCAGAAAAATGTTGAAATATTACTGAAACTTCTGAAATACTGTGTGTTTGCACTTGCACGGATGCAGATATAATAATCTGTTTTAAAACTGTGCGCAGGACCAGCTAAAAAAAACAAAAAGGAAATAACTAATGTATATTCTTGGCAAGTTTTCAGACAAACGCCTGGCAAACGTGAACACTAACTCCGTGAGCGCAACATCGTTTATTACAAAATAGACCAACTGAGATAGTTGACAGGAAAATCTTTGCGCTACACAAACATAACCAGATTAAAACGTGTTTCAAGCCTCAATTCCTTGAGGGTGCAGTGTGAAACAAACATGAAATTTTATTATTTATTGCAAACACAACTGTCAGGGCATGCTTGCTAATTCTGAGCAGAACCGAGATGGATTTAGCATTGCAGCATGTGCTTTTTAATATTTTTATTTTTGACATATGTTGTTTTTTTCTCCCCCACCCCCCGGATGGCAGTTCAGCTCTGCAGTGCAGAGGCGATGTTAACCTGAATATCTGTGGTGTAAAAGGAGCCTCTTCATTACTGCCAACTCTGAGTAAACTGAAGGTGGTGCCACACCTGCTGCCGCTGCTGCTGCAAACAAAAAAACTCTAAAGACCAAATATGTTTCACACCACCACAGGGAGAAAAAGAGAGAGAGAGAGAGAGAGAGAGGAAGGTACGCATTGATTGCCAAAGAGAGAAAATGTAACCATGCCATCCATCAATGCGGCAAGCCTGTCATCTGTGGAGTTTACTTGAGAAGCAGGGAAAACAGGAGCTATGCTTGCTCTTTCTCTCTGCGGGGTTCCCTTCCACTCCTCTGACTGAGCTTCTGATGGAGAGCGAAAACAAGCAATTCGTTGAAACCACAGAACTCATTGAAACGACTGCCCCTGACAGGTTCTTAGTCATCCAGTCTGGCCCGCAGAGGCTCATTCACATCTTAAAAAAAACTGTTGAATAAGACAGACAATGAATCGAAGGCGGAAGCTTTGGCGCTGTCAGACGGAATACCACGAGCAAGCGCGAGCTGTTCAAACACCTCTATCACATGCTTAAATTGGCAATAAGAGGGGGTTTTATTTGCCTTGTGGCACAAAACAACTCTAATTCATCTTAGATGGATCAAAAAGAAGCTGACCAATACCAATGACTCAACCATTAACTGTACAAGCAGCCGACATTTCAGATTTTGAAAAACTAGTGTTCTGGCTTTAACAAAAGCTCCTTGAGAATAGAGAAGTAGAGTGCTGTGGGACTGAATAAGTGTTTTCAGTGCAACGAGCATTTGAATGATGTACCCACTGCTTAAAAAGAGAAACAGAGAACAAATCAGCAGGCAGGGGGGCGAGCGCTCGGATAGACAGCTCTTACTCATCCTACCTGTCTGATGCCGAGTCTGTAGGCAACAATTCGGTCCACAGCATTGGGGTTCATCTGGGTCCACTGGAGCTTGAAGCCGTAGACTCTGGGCCTGTTCTGCCACAGAGGGCTGTAGGTGTCGTAGTAGAACTCCGGTGGGTAGGCCTTGCCTGAGGAGAGAGCAGATATATATACTTTATATTTTGATGCTCGTTTTTATTTTATATTTTGATGCTCAAGAACACAGAAAGTCTCAAAACCATGAAGTGGAATTTAAGGGTGCCTGGGTGGCTGTATTAAAGGGCTATTTCAGCTGTTAAACCAAGAAACAGAGTCAAAACCCACCAGGTCTTGCAAATCACACCTGAATGTGGGATTAGGTTTGAATCTGAATCCTGTTTTTATTGGGTGAGATCCACAGGGACTGAACAGGAATGATTGAACTGAAATCAACTTCCCAGAATCCCTCAGGTTTCCGACTGTTACACAAAATGATCCCATACTGGACTTTTGTTTTGTTTGTTTTTTTTGTTACAAGAGAAACTAATCAAACAACAAACTTATCAATCAAACAATTGCATGTTTAGCAACATTAACATCATCATCACGTTTGCTCTTCAACAAGTTAAAAGACAAAATATTGGATATAAAAAGTAAAGAGTAGGTACAAAGTGGAACAAAACTAAAAACATTAGTAAAACTAACAATAAACTTATCCACCACATTCTTAATAAGCAACATCAAAAGCTTTAAAATGGTGTAGTTCAGACTACAGCTTATAATGCCTACACGTCTCATCTGACATCACATTTAACCTCAATAGTTACCATCAGAAAGCAGCACTATCTTGAACACAATCAGAGAAACATGTCAGATACAACGTACACAACACACCAGGTTGTTCCAGTGACTGGGATCTTTTTCAGGTGGAGGACTCGAGATAACAACCCAAACAAACACAAGACGGTGCTGCTTGAAGACTGACAGCCCCCTGACAGTGGAGTTAGTGTCTCACAGTACCTGTGCGGGAGCAGAGCCTCCTGTATGTTTTTCTGTTTAATGAACATACAACAACATCCACAGCTCTAAATCCTGAACAGAGCTTCAGGTGCACAGCTGTTTGCCTAATGAAACACACTGATCTTAAAGCATTCGCATGATTTTACAGTAAAACAGTGGGAATGTAATTGGTAAACAAATAGCAAAAGGCAGTACATCTGCTTCTTTTTTGTAAAGGTCAGAGTAATTAGGGCTGGATTTGTATTAAGTGCATAGATGCGAATTATAATTAATTCCTGAAAGTTGCTTGGTTATAATAATTATTACTTGAGATCATAATTATTTTCCCGAATCTGTGTGCGAGCTCTGTTCTGTGACAGTGCTTTCTTTTTCAAACGTTCTTTACACTTGAATAATGTACATTTTTCATATGTTAACATGAGAGACTTTGAAAGACCACAACAGACAACAGAATGCTGCATTAGCATGACAAAGATGTACAGTATCTTTCATCTTTGCTATATTCGTCTTGTTCTATTTTCATCCACTCTGTATGATATTCAATGTTGCTACTTAGAGCGAATTTCTCCTCAAGGATCATTAAAGTTTCATCTTATGTTACGTGACATGAAGTGCTTTCATAGCATTGAATCAAAGCCTCTACGAGATTGTAGCGTGTCTCACGATTGTAACTCGATTTGTGTGTGTTCATATCGTGCAACAGCAGATCCAACCCGAGCGTACACTCAAATAATTTCATACAGCTGGATCTGGACTACCACGGAGATCCTCTCAAACCTTTTTTCTTCCAATAACACTGTCTGCTTTGTTGGACTCTGCAAGGATTTATTTTTCTACAGCGAATGTGGCATGAACCGAATGAATCTTTCAAGTTTGCAGCTACCCAGTCACAGTCTGAAAGCTGATTTCTGACAGCTGAAGCAGGAGCTGACAGGAACATTGTATTTTAATCAAGATCTAGAAACAAGCTTACAGGACGACCTTCCAGGCAGAGAATAGCAAACTCACCCTCCGTCCCGTCCCTCTGTTATTCTGGCTTGCTTATTGGAGGATGACAATACCCAAGGCAAATGACTTTTAATAGCCAAAGAAAGGAGAGCAGAGCAGTCAGAAGACTGTTGGCTCAAACAAAAGCAGCACTGGGATTTGATGAACCAGTGTGGAGATGCAGCGAGTAGCTGATGTATGTCGGGCACCGTGAATAACCTGACAAGTTAGTTAATGTTATTGATTGGTTGTAATGGTGTAATTTTCCAAAACTGTTTCAGTGGCCCCCTGGGTCTCTTTCTGAGGAGTCCTTGGTGTGAGCAGATCATGGACCCATTTTGTTTCCTTTCAATTGTTTATAAGTATGACACTCAGGGGGGGAAATAAACTGGGAGTTTGTGAGGGTCATAAGTTCACAGGGTTATATGCCTGTTTTTAATCCCGTTTACAGTAATACAGTGGGCTAGTGACTCTTAATCTTGACCTGAATGTTGTAAAAACTGATTTTTTCTCGATACATTGTTAAAATGAAAAGAAACAAACACAGGACTTTTCCAACTAGCATTTAATACTGAAACTTTGAGGTGAAATCAGTTTATTTAAATGGAATAGCTGTCATTGCTTATGCTCATGCATGAAGTAATATCATTCTTTGTGTCCAGTTTATTATTGCAATTGACCAATAGCAAATTGATATGTTGTGTTGTGCTGCAGTGCTGTTATTTTAGAGAACTTAAACTGAAAAATAGAAAATAAAGGAGCATTTTTCATCATGGCTTGAAGCTGTATTTGCAAAATGCATTTTAATTTGACCTCCTCTATCTGACTGCCTAGTCTTCCATATCAAAGACCTTCATTGTTGTCCAAAAACTATTAAAACACATCAAATATTGTTTCCTTATTGCACTGAAAATGGACATTCTGGTTTGTTTTCAGTCGATCCCTCACAAACAAATCTGCTGACATTAATACTCACTAACACACCAAAAGTGCATTAATCCCTATCTGAATAGATGTCCTAAATTTACTTCTGTTAACTAACAAAATACTTCAGTGTTAGTTGTTTTAGGAGAATAAGGATCTGTGTCTTCAGTAGTAATGAATGAACTCAAGGCTTAGTGCCACAGGCTGGGTAACGAAGCTTTAAAAGTGTTGAGATGTCAACAAAAGCATTTTTAGCTTTGGTTTCCATGGGTTTTGTTGACAATAAGGCAAACACAGAATTATGCCAGTCTCATCCTTTAAGGACATCTCATATAAAGTTAGAGGAAGAAAATCTGTGGCAGAGAAATCTGACTGACTGCAACATTTGCTCCAATGGATGTAAGACAACAAATCTTCACACTGTCTTAGGATGGAATCCATACCTCAACGAGGACAGCAAAACGGGGCAAACACTGTCTAATAGACAAGAGAAAACAATCCATAACATGCGGGTAATTGTCATAATTTTTTTGATTGCTTTGTACGAGTTGAGCTGTAAACACATAATTTAGATTTAGTGAGTTGCCTTTGTGTGTGGAAAAAAAAACCCAATTAACAGTTTCTTTGGGCCCCTTACTGAACTGATCAATTCTCATAATCCTCCACGAAAATAAGTCAAAATCAACACTGAGGGCTTTTAGTTCTGCACTCTAGACAATAAATCAGACTAATGATGCTTTGGGCAGTCGACTGCAGATCACTTGGCCTTTACATGGATAAAGCTATTTAAAATACAATATTGTGGTCTGACCGCTCATTCATCAGCTGGGTAAAAAGAAAAGAGAAGCAGAAAAACAAGCCGCAGCAAGAAAAATACTGTTAATAATTCAAGGATATCATTTATTTTTAAATGTTTTGTCTTTTTATGTCAAGGTAAGATATGCACCTCGCAAGGTCAAGACGCTGAAAGCTTCAGCAGTGTACTGCAAAGTGAACCTTTTATAACTGAAGATGCTATCACGAAATGTTCCTCTATGGCTGTTTGAGATGCTAATGCGAAAAAACAAAGAAAACACACACACACACACACACACACACAAAAACAAGCAAGGGCAAATACTACTGCACTTCATTTTAACAGCGTTTCTCCATATAGAGCCAGCTGTGTTTACAGCACACTGTACAGTAAACGTTACATAAGCCGACCTGACAGATACTGCCAGCATTGTTTATGCATTTTAAACTGTACAGTGAGGCTGGTCCAGAGACGAAGAGGCTGTAATTTGCAGCAGAACAAAGGCAGAAACGTATAATTAAACTGACTGATATCACTGTGTGTTTTCACAAGAACCCCACACAAACTCTGCTGTAGGAGCACACGATAAAGAGGACTGTATTCATGCAAGTGCACGTTGCATTTTTTTAAGTCAGAAACCCACCCCATTCATTGAGCTTAAGTGTTTTACACTAATCTACGACATCATTTATGTTTTTCTGAGGAATGGTTTATAAAAGTACATTTCTTGTCCTGTAATTGAAAGTAATGAAGCACAATAACTCTCACTGCTAATAATTTGTTCTGCGTAGTGGAGCACATTAGCTAACCCACCTGCACTGCTTGAAACAGATAACCCTGGGTGGGAGACATCAAACATGAAGTACAGACGGCTTAATTGATTTTTTTTTTTTAAATCCTGTTTATAACAGCAGAACCAATGCGATGACTAATCACAGCTCACTGAAACCCTTCAGGCAAGAGGTTGACCTTGTTTGCAGACTTCCTTTTCATTTTTTAAGGGCTTGTGAACACGTTTTCTCGTTCAGGAAAACACTTTGTCCCACCATATGGTAAGCCTGGCTATATGGTGCCGTGCTGATGTGTGATGTAGGCTTTGTGGCAGAAATGACGCTTACATATGGATGCACAGCTGGCCGAGACAAACCCAACATCACTGCACGGATAGCTAAGGGACTGTAGGGGAAAGACATTAAAAACTTTAGCAGACTCTGTGGTAATTGCCTGGTTGTGCCCTTCTGGGACAGAGGATGAAATATCTCTGTGGCTTTTTTCCTTAAAGGGGCACGGCACTGAACTTATAATGAGTCAATTCAGCTCATACTGTTCAGGTCATTCTTTCTTATATTCCCTCCTCATCTAATTCTTTTAAAACAAACAAAAAACAAAAAAGTAAACCTTCTAATCATCAATCATAATAACTGAATTGAATTTTGTCTGCTTGACCCGATGTGACTTCTGATTTTATCCCTCTCGGCCACTGTAAATGGGAGGCTGCTCTGAAGTGACTAATCTTGTGTTATTGTATTGATATAAAAGACGCAGAACCACAAAAAAAGTAGGTCAGAAAAGAAAGAGAAAAACAGGAGAATGGATTGTGTCTGTCCTTCAAACCTGACAGTCTCTTAGTCTGATCACAGACAACATTATTCATATGCTGCCTTTTTACTCTGACAATGTAACGTCAGTCATTAGCACCTACAGGATCCATCAATGTCAGTTTGTCTCTTTGAGCTGCGGAAAGTATTCAACAACATCCACCACTTACTGCGGGGGTGAAGTTTAACCCAAGTGATCTGGGCTAGAAAAGCACATGGCTGACTGACTAAAAAACCATGTCTGCAACTCCAAGCCGAGGCACGAATGTTCACTGAACGCAGACACTGATGAGGTTTGAAAACCCCTGAGGTGGATACATGCACAGGTTTGAGGGTAAAATCTTATTTTTAATGTCTTTTACTTGAAGATATGAAAAATGCTAATGAAAAATTACACAGACACACACACACACACACACAGAAACCCCAGTGGACTGCACTACTCTAGCTCAAAAAAAGGCCCAAGCGGCCCTCTTTAATATGCACCTCAAAGAGCCAAAGAAATGTGTAAAAAAAAACAAAAACATCAAGACTACAAAACAAACTCAAATAGTTGATGGATTAAATAACATTATGTCAAATAAGACTGAACACAGATAAAGGAAAACATAGGAGACCGTGGGAGTGAGTGTGAGTGAGTGTATGTGTGTCACTCTAGGACGAGGATCATTGCAGCCAACTTTAGGAATACTGTTCTGCAATGTGAACACTGCATCATTAGGAACAATGGCTACAATAAGAAGAGAAACTGGAACCATACGAGCACATTATTTTGCAGAATCTGAACTCTTTTTGTGAGCAAACTTGCAAAACGCAGACAATGACTATCTGAACATTGTCCCAGGGAATTTTCCTCTTCTTGTAACTCATGACGGACTGCCAAAAAGAGGAATTAGTTGCAGGAGAAATGAGGAACATTGTTTGCACTTTCTTTGTGAATTTTGGATTTTGGGTATTTTTCTGGGAGACGAGTCACTGTAGAGGAGGAGGGAGAAGTGTGTACCAGATCTGCAGACACAGTTGTTTCATAATACATCTCAGTTTGGCAGTGATATAACACAATAATGCCTTCAAGGGGCGCTCCACTGCTGTTACACATCAAGTTTAGCTTACTATATAATGTCTTCAGTGATTCTGTAGGAGTGGGGTTACAAAAATACCCTGATGATGTCACTGGGGTTGTCTTGCTTAGGTTTGAACATTTCATAGAGAACTTGCTTTAAAAAACAGAGAATTATAAGAGAGACTGAAAATGTTGAGTGAATTTTGGCAAGTGCTTGATGGAAACCATAAATTTGTGAAACTATATTTATACCTAGCTTTTCTCCAATTTGCACACTGTACAAACTAATCAGTTTTAAATGTGACAGTGTTGTGGCTAAGATCTGTGTAGGTTTAGGGAAAAACATCACTTCGGTTCTGGTAATGGAAAGATTGTTGTTTGGCTTAAAATGATCAGTCTTTCAAAGTCTCTCTGGGGCCTGTGGTTTCTGCTTTGACAAGACTATGAAAGAGGCTGTTGAACTGAATTATGGGATACGTAGGACCCTGAGTTTTAGAGGTGCAGCCCCATAAAGCCCTCCAAACATCACCAAGTAAAAGACTAAATTGACGGGATAAATGTTTAAATGTCATGTCTGTGTGTTCTATGACCTGCGTTTCACCCTATAACTTCTTCATCGGTGCACATTTGCAGCCTGAGGACAGGACGTAGAGTAAATGCAAACTTGTGCATTAATAACTGACTGCATCAGACCGGAAGGACATAAAAGGAGACAAAGGAAGATGAACACTTAAAGGCAGTGAAAATGTTTCTTGACTCTAAGCCTCCCAGTCCTTCAAAGGAGCATGATTTCAGTGCTTTCTAAAAAATAAAGGTTCCCGTGACAGAGCCAAGGTTCAGCGGTACACATTACATCCCTCTGAGGGGTCCGTCCCTTGGCACAGTTTAATGGCCAACTTGGCCATTACAGCCAACTCACTGTTTCCACAGATGTCCCAATGGCTTGGCACATGGGCATCCATGCACATGCACATGCACACACACTCTCCCCTGGCATAATACATTTTTTGATACGACAGCATTTATATAAGCCGCAGAATGGAGTGATGCACGACTTGATTTTGCATATGTCTGTCGGCATGGTTACATGTATGTGTAACAAGGCGGGTCGCCTGGATCTGTAGGTTTGATCGAGCCACTCTAGTTTCAGGCTAAAACGCCTGACTGATGTGTTTATGAGGAAGTCGCTGAGAGAGCGAGGAGGGAATATCAGATGTCTACCTGTCTTCAGTCTGCAAAGTGAGCAAACCAAGGTACTACCTTCCTGCGTACGCCACGACAAATATTTCATGAGCTTCATCTTGAAGTGGCCTCACAAGTCTAACAGAGAAGCTGATAGCTACTTTCTCTCTAGTAGATTATTTATTTAGACTACACTACAGAATACTCCTGATCTCATATTATGGTTATTGAGTTTCTGAATAAAATAACTGAATTTTTCTTTTAAAGAATAAGAGATGGAGTTAAGGGAATGAGGCACACCAGATTTCATGGATGATTGGAGGAACCAAAGTGGATTTTCTGCACCATGCTCTTGCACTCAGGGGGTTACTAAAAGAGCCTCCATACCTTTGGCAACCACTGAGTCCAGATGGTGGGAATCTGGAGCACTGGGCGGGAGGAGCGGAGCGATGGCGGGAGAATGAGAGAGGGAAGGAGGGATGGAGGATGAAAGAGAAGGGAGGGGAGAGGAGAGGAGGTAGGAAGAGGGGAGCAATAGCAGGCAAAAGCCCAGCCCTGTTGAGAAAAACAAATGGCTGGAGGGGACTGAGCGCTTCTGTCTCTTTGCTCTACCTGTTCCACCAGGGAGGGGCTCATCTCTTCTCTCCAGGCAAACCAGAGAGAGGGAGGGTAGATGGTAGAGAGGCAGTTAAAGTGAGGAAGAAGAAGAAGGAGGGGAAGAAAATATGGTCAAAGAGGGAAAAAAAAGAGCAAGAGGGGAGAAAGAAAAATAGTGTGCAGAAAGGTGAGAGAGAAGAAAGCAATAGATGGCTAGAAAGAGACAGTATCAAACGGGGAGAGCAACCTAAGTAGCAGAGGATCAAAGTGACAAATGCTCCTCCTGTGACCCTGCAGCTCCTGTCTCTAATAGGAGGTCCAGGAGATTGAAACCTTGGCCAGAGTTCCTGCGGTCACTCAGTGCAGCCAAACTAATTTGGTCCTGTCATAACAATCAACTAGGAGATGAACACTTGCAGCTCTTGATGAAAAAAGAGGCAATCTCTCTTTAAAAAAAAAAAAAAAAAGATTGCAGGAAGGGGCTAAGTGTGTATTATCTGAAAGAACAGGTTTACTTCATGAGATAGAGAAAAAGTGGACATGATTGACGCGTCCCATTCAGGTTGGCGATCTACGCATTTTTCTTTTTACTCTACTTTTGAATAAATTGTCTATCATCAGAGACATCCAGGCGCCTTAAACACAGTGCAACAGAGACTGTTATATGTCTGAGGGGGCAATTTTAGCTGTCCAGAAAATTCTCACTTAAGACTCTAATTACAAACTCGAGTGCGCACTGAAGAAGTTGTTGGAGACATACAGATGTGTGGCAGCAAAATGGCTGCCATCCCATGCAGCTCTTAAGTGGATGAAACACACTGACAGTCCATTTGGTTGCAGTAGTGTGTCTGTGAGCAGGGAACATGGAATGCCTATGGTATGAAACTGTGAATTATTGATCAGCAGCTGTCTAATCATAGCTTAGTTGATGTATTGGGAGAGAATGGGATTGCAAAACTTTAAGTGGTGCAAATAGAGATTCAGCCACCTTTGTTTTTCAAGACTTTAGACAGTAGTGTCTCTTTTTAGGCCTTTAAAAGTTAAAAAACAAAGATCAAATAATTGGCTAAGCTATGTGGGTTAGGGTTAGGGTTGTCCGATCTAATATGAACCTCATGTGTTAGCATATTCAGCTTTTTATCTACATAAAAACCTAACCCAGTGTTTCTCCAAAGCTAAGAAGCACTCATTACACTTTTTTGTGGACTTTGCGGTTACTTTTAACAAGGCACAGTTCATGGCAGCACATCTGCCGTGTAGAAGCTGCCTGGATGCCACTGTTTAGGCTAACGTAAGCAGCTCCATTGTGATCTTTATTAGATTTGAAAATGCCTACACTCCAGAATCCTTGTCCAAACTCATTATCTGAGACGTTACTTTCACCAAACACATCAGTTACTTTTCACCCTGAAAGCCCTCTCACTGTAATATTAAAAAGCAAAGAGACTTCAATAATATGACGGATAAAACTTCAACCTGCCCTGCTTGTTTAAGTGTGTGAGCTAGGGAACCAAACAGGGATACGTTTGATTGTAATAAGAGTCTAATCTTATATTTGTCCTTGTCATACAATTGCAGTGTGATACAGTGCAGTAATGACAGTGACGTTTCTCTATTTCCCTTTCCTCTGTGTGGATTATCAACAAGTGAGGACTTTTTAAAAGGGATATGCAGCTTTGGCCTCAGTCTATTAGTGCTCGGTGATTACTGAATTTTGTTTTAAATTGTGATTTTTGCTTTGGAAAATTATAGAAACAAGATAAAAAGCTGTTATTGTGCCTAAGTCCATCTGGCAGTGATTCTCTTGTTTTGTCTTGTGTATTAAATCCAGTTCAGCCTTTTTATTTTACAGCTGTGTGTCTCTGCTCCTCCCTAAAAGCCCAGACTCACTGTTTGCCAGGCTGTGAAACGCTCAGCTCAAGCTGCAGAGTCACTCAACAGACAGAGGGAGGGTACACCAAAGGGTAAACTAACTTAGGTGTTTGGAAGTGCAAAGTTAATGAGTAACAAAACAGCAAATACGATATAAGATTTGTTATTCAGAGGAGTTTGCACTAACGCTCTATGAGGATCAACACCAGACACAAGTGGAAAGAGTCGCTAAGTTTAGGATAATCCTGAGCTCAACACTAATCGAAATGAACATGATCATTATTTTTGGCATAATTAAGCAGCTCAAATTAGCATGATACCTTTTTACAGGATTCCTGTTGGAAAAACAGCCAGCTAAAAACAGTGCTTTACATGAACTCATGAAGCAAATCTTAGCTTAATGAACTAGCTAGCTACAGCTGATAACATTTTTTTGTCATATTACTTTAAAAAATCCATGGTCGTCAACTATAAATGTGAATCTGCTTTTTGTCTACCTTCGACTGGAATCAAGGGAAATATCAAGAATTGTTTTTTTAATGTTCAAGTGTTCTTTACCTGTAACCTGGAAGGTGCATTTGCCTGCTCCGGCCTCATTAATGACATTACAGGTGTACTCCCCCCAGCCGTCTCGATTCAAGCTGCGAATGGTGTACTCCGTCTCATCTCTTTGGGCGTCGAAGGCTCCAGCGTGAAGCAGTCGGTTTGATAGAAGCCATTCAAATCGCAGAACCCGGGAAGGGTGGGCTCGCAGCACCCTGCAGGTCATCACCACAGGCCTCCCCAGGCCCTGACGCATCTCCATGTAAACCGGCTCAACGGTCGGAGGGTCTGAGAGGGAGACGAAAGGGATGAGTTTAACTTACATTTGACAGGGACAGGAAGACTGTCCAGCTAGTATAGAAATATGAGAAAACAGGCTCAGAAAACAAGGGCCAGGAAAGCAGAATTTGCGGGTAGAAAGTGCATCAACAGCCATACGGGACAGACACTACTCAGATGAGCATCACTGTGTTCAGGCCAGGTTGTCTCTGACCTCCAGAGAACAAATATCTTAAAATGAACTAGACCGCCGGAATAGTGAGTCTACAGGAGAAATGTATAAGATGAATAAATAAATGTATTCAAACACGTAGACAAGGACAAGTTATGAAAGTGCGAAAAAGAAGGATAATAGCTCTGAGCAATATAACAAACCTCACTCGAGACCTAAGAGGGACAGAAGTGGAAAGAAAATATCAGCTCCTTGAATGACAACAGGCAGGTATTTCTAATCATGTACACGCACTGAAAGAAGGAGAAAAATGTCAAAGGACAGTCTGACACTGTAACATTAATGGGAGCAGTGAGCATTTAGCATATTGTAAGTCGCTGTAGAGTCAATACACCTCAGCAGTGACTGAAACACATGGAGGGAAAATAACTGTGGGGACAGCAGGCAACTGGTGCAGAGAGATCACATTTGCAGGAAAACTAGAACAATGTCACACACTGTACTGAAAATGGGTAACAGCATGATGAAGTGCACCTCAAGTTTTTGAAAATGGAAAATTAATAACTTATTTGAGTGTCTGACAGGCTTCATCTCTTCCCACACAGACAACCTGGCTCTGAATTATTTAGCCAAGTCATCTGAAGGCGAAATGAGGAGCTGAATATGACCTCGGCGCAACACAGACCCCACCCTCTGCAACACATTATATGTGGGATTTTCTACTAAAGCCTGTGTCCAATGTGTATTATATCTAGATTATGTGCACAGTTACAAATGTAAGTGTGGATATTTGTGAGCACTGCAAAGGTTGTGAATAATACTCCAATCTTAATCATCTCTGCTCTTGACATGTTCAAACAGATGCTTGACAAAAGTCACTGGTGGGGCCTGAAAAAAAACAGTGAATGCTGAGGAGAAGAGACAGAATGACACAGAGCCCCTTAATTGCCTTAAATTTGCATAATTCCTGACAGAGTAAAGGAGAGGCTGGTAGCTTGAGCCGAAGCTGGGGATGTTACTGTTCAAAATGTAATACGTTACAGATCACTGATTACCTGATTGAAACTGTAATCTGCAACATAATCTTCTACATTATTCACACACGGTAATATAATCTAATTACTGAGCCTGCCAAACTTGATAGGATATGCAATTAAATGAATTGTTTATTAAAATTTACAGCATATTATTTAATAACACAATTAATGTCATGATCTACAACCTTAATCAGACGTTTTTTGCGGCGGGTGCAAAATAGAAAAGCTGCATCTCTTAAAGGAAATGAATGAAAACGCGCCTGTTTAGCAGAATATGTTTAATCCTTTTAAGACTAGCTAACTTTTAGTGTTGTTTTTCTGTTGCACAGGGCTGATTTAACCTCAGTTGAGACCGCAGAGAGGGGCAGGTTCTCAAGGCTACTGAGGCCCGCTGGGAAACGTAGGCAGTAAACATAATACTGTATGCAAAATTATACACTGGCATATAACAATCTTAGGTTATTTTTTCCTACTTGCCCTCTATGCTAATTATCACATCACAAACCTGGAACTCACACAGCAGCTGGTATAATTAATGACACACCATTAGATCGGATAATGGATGGTTGAAATGAAGAAAATAATAAACCAGAACACATGAGAGGAGGAAAAAGTAAATACATGTCTCACAAGAAGTTTGAACTGAAAGGAGAAAAAAACCTAAAAACTGCCACCTTCACCTGATGCTCTTCAAAAGGTGGAGAGCAAAGTGGATTTAATCTCCGTTAAACGAAACAGCAATCCACTCCCTCCTTTAAATAAGCCTTTCCTGGGCTTTTACCCAAACCTGATGTCTTATCTCTGACTCCAAAAGAAGGGTCTGAAACTCTACTTATCACATTAAAATTGTAGGTTTGTGTGCGGTGGTGAATCACAGCCCAGCTCCACAGCCTCCCTGAGTGGCACTAGACCAAATTGCAGTAAGTGCATTTTCATTGACACAGAAAGACAAATGAAGACAGGGTTTTGGGTCTACAGCCAATGAAAAAAGGGAAAAAAAAAATCTTATATAACCAAAACATCCTTTAAACAAGGGCACATGCCTCATCTCCCCCCTGTGCATCTTCTGTGAAACAGCTGCCCAGCGAACATGAGGAGAATGGAGCTAAAAGGTCCTGTGTGATATTCCCTGAGCTGTGCTCTCCATGGTTAGTGTAGCAGCGAGGGCGGCCAGGGCTCAGAGTTGCTGTAAGTCACAGGCTGAGGGAAAACCCAGTGCACCGGCTGAGATGTAATCCATCATCAGTCACCAGTGGATACCTTGACAGTAATATGGTGAAAAACAACATTTAGGAGCACAGAGGCCTTTTCCCAACAGTCCATACGGACCGCCATCTACAGGGAGGTGGACAGAACAAAGACATGGGTATACATGAGGGAAATACGCATGTGTGCTTTTGAATGTATGTGGAAGGCGAAGGTGAATTTATGTGCATGCATGCACCTGTGACTCTAAAATACTGCTAGACTGGCTTATAATAAACTTCAGCTTTAGTCAAAATGGGTTTCATTTGTCTTTCCTAGGGTGAGTGCTTAAGGAACAGACATGCAACTCCTGTGGGCAAGCCAGCAACAGTAAATTGTGCTGTACAGTCTGTGCATGTGTACATAAAGTGTGTGTATATATAGTGACCGCAATCCTCATATGGTTGGATGTTCATCTGGTTTCTCTTTCATCCTTTTTTCTCCCTAAAGCAACAAAATGTTTTCCATCATGACTCACTGGCTCACTGGCAGTGGAGACAGAAGGACCTCAGACATTTTACTCAAGTAAAAGCAACAACATGACATAAAAAAATAGTAACATGAAATATCCTGCATTCAAAATCTGACTTAAATAAAACTAGAGAATTATTATCAGTGAAATGTGCTCAGAGTAACACAAATAAAAGTACTTAATACACAGAAGAGTAACTGTTGTGATTAATTATTTGCAATATCCTCAAATAAAAGGCAAAATCCTTGTGGGTAAATCCTGTCACCCAGTGCCATCTTTGTGATTCTCCGGGTAGTTATTTTGGTCTATCAAGACAACGCTCCTATCTAAATGAAAAGAGAGAGAGCTACAACTTTGCTTTCACTGGCCACTGGGACATAAAAACTGCATGTAAAAAAATAACCGTTCAATTCAATTCTTGGTGATTTTGCCTCAAAATAAGGTTCAGAGGTTTTTTATGGGTTTTTTTTATGAGGTTATATGTCTACCAACCAAGAGCAATGTTCCAAGACACCGACTTCTTTTACAGCTCAAACCAGAGTGACAACACGATTGACTTTACTGCACCATTTTCTGGAGGAAATAAGAAGTTTCATTCATGGTAGCCAGTCAGGGATCTGTGAGTTATCAGAGAATTTGGTAAAACAGGACACTATTTTCTAAAGTCAGTGTTTTTGAGCCTTGTCTTTAATGTTTTTCATCTGCCTCAACTCTATGTGATTTGCCTGATGAAATTTACTTGACTTTTAAAATAACCTTTAGTTGCTAGCTAGCTCTGTTAACTTTATGCAAGCTGACTCTGCCCAAAGACACCGCTGCTGAGCAGATTGTTGGTGTTTACATTACTAACACAGGAGCTTTGGACTGTTGGAATGAAGAGGTTTTTCGTATCTGAGCCAAAAAAAGAGACAGAGGACTTTGTTAAAGGAGAAGAGAGAATGACTGAAGAACAGGCCGGACAAGACAAGAGTCACCTAGTTTTTACTCGTTATTCACAATGGCATCACAAGACAGATGCTGAGGTGGAATTCTTGCTGTTTGAATTGTAAATGATAGCAGGTAGCTTTGTCAATTGCCTTGTGTTATCTTATGTTATGTTGCACTTGCTGGATGTTTGGCTAGGTTTGGCAAAGTTGTGGCTGGCTTGATTTAGATCATAAGTTAGGTCAATAGATAGGTGTTACCAGCACACAGTCCTGGTTCAGGTCACATTGACTTGGCATGTTGCTGGTCTCGGTCATATTCAACACTTGTGCAAATTTTTGACTGCAGCATGGCAAAAACTACCTAAACACGAAGGTTTACCTGAAGATGTGTTTTCGGGATATAAGATTGTTATGTGCTATTTTTCTGTTGCTGAATGCTCATGCCAACTGACAATATTGTTAAAATGCCCTGGGATTTGTGTTTACCGCAGCAGTGCTGCACTCAGGACAGTGCTTACATTGCTTCAAGGCTAATGAATTTTTAAGTATTTCATTGTTGGATAGCTTAGTCCATTGGTTCGTTACCAAGGAGTTTTACCATCTCCAACTGGTCATAAGATAAATACCGGGGGTCATGAGATATTTAATTAACAAAGTAAAAAAATTGTTTCTGACTTCAAATTTATTTTCAGTTCTATTCCTCTTTGGTTTGATTGGACTATCACATACTTTAGCATCTGTGCCTCATATAGTCATTTAAATTAAAGCATCTGATTAATTAACAGGGAAATTACCATCTATTGAAACTGCTAATAACAACAAAAATATAAAAAGCTGTCTAACCTAAAAACTGTTTTATGACCAGTCATGATTTAGAAGTCATAAGAGACATGGAACTTAATATTTATAGTATACCACATTCTTTAATATCTTTGTGGAGTAAAAAAAACATTAGTTCTCTTTGAATTAAATGTAGTGCAGTGTAAGAGCAAAGAAACATAATATACATTAATATTAATATATTCTTAATTAAAATACAATATCTTTGAATTGTACACAAGTGCAGTTCTTCAGTCGAAGTACTTTTGTACTTTCCAGCATCACTGGACAACTGATGTGACACTGGTGCTCCATGTTGACACATCCATTTATTTATTGTCTGTCGACACATGTTGGATCCACATGTGGCATACCGGCTCTCCATTCAGAAATATGTCACGTTTCTCACACAACAGCCTTCAGCAGCTGCACGTGGGAGTATAAAAGAGAGAAAGGCCTTGTTTTTGAGACAGAGGCAAAAAGCATTCTTGTGGGACGCTAGCTTTTGTAGCATAACATGCTTCAATATCAAGTCTTGATAGTGGAAATAACATTCATTAGGAGCTCAAACAGAAATACAGAGAATATGAAATGATAACCCTGATTCAACTGATTTATAATGAGTCCCTGTGTTGAATAATGTAGTGAAACGCTGCTCTGCATCATCGCGCCCCCCTTCCCTCACTCTGCAGCCGCAATCAAACAATGAACTTAAGCACCATCTGCATTACCATATTGTTATTAAAACTTAGAGATAATTTATGAACTTAAAGATACAATTAATGATAATCAATGAGGCCTGTTTAGTGCCAGGAGTGGCCCCGTGATCCTCTAACAGGTTTAGCTCAGTCACTGACCAAGTTATGAATTACTCTGTCTAAGCCACGTGCAGGCTTCTGTTTACAACCTACACAGTGAATTCCCTGACCTTTGCTGGTGTGGACTTAATACGGCTGATCAATTCAACATTGTTCCACAAAAAATGGTTATTAAAATTTCATCCCCAAATGTGGTGTGTGATCCCTGCTGTAATGTGAGAGATTAATTTGCTGGCGTTAGGCTAATGTGCACTGCTCTAATATGATTTACATTAGAGTGGGCCTCAGGGGCCAACATTGCAGGCCTTCTTGATGCAGAAAAGAAAATTAATTAAAAACAATAATTATGTAATTCTGCCCATTACTTTTGCCCAGACGGTGGCTCTTTATCCTGGTGTGTCTTTTTGATGTATGCAAGATAGCGAGTTGCTTGCTCAGGGGGACAATCGCACGGTTGCATCAGGCATGTGTCATGGACGATGTGAGGGGGAACAGAAGGGAAGCCTGGATAAAAGATTCCTGTGCATCTGGGCTCAAGTAAAGCTTGATAACTCTCACTCTGACAGGCAGTGGAATCTAGGACAGGAGACCACTCTATACCTCCTTCTTGCCTCTATTTCTCTCTGTTTCTTCACTCCCTCTCTCAAGCCCCTGGATCATGCCAAGTCAGTTTGACTAAGAACATTAGGGTGTCACAGCTTGGGATTTGGCGTTTGCAATTCTATTAGAGCGACGACTCTAAAGGCAGACGTCTTCCATTCCCTCTACCTCTCCTCCTGGCGTTGCCTCTGCCAGCCAACAGATGCAGGTTTTTACATATCAAAGCTGTTGACTTGCCAGAGTCGTTCCTTCACGCCTCTAATGCTCTTTGCTTCAGAGGACTGTACCTCGGTCCCTTGATCAAGTTACTAAACGCGGCTTTGCACATGGCTCACCACCAAAGGCGGGTGGCTCACGCTGGGACCTGGAAATGCAGGCGAGAAAAGCATCTCCGAGGGATTGGCTTGTGCTTATACACCATGAGACAAGCCAAGAGAAAGCAGGGAGGGGGCATACCGACAGCCGTACTGAGCAAACAACAAAAGCAGGTTGGGATTGTGGTAATAAAGTAAATTCTCAAGCTGAGGAAGACGAGCAAAGGTCTGTGTATTTGGCAAACGCAACAAAGTCAACAGTGTGCATTGATGTGTGCACATGGTGGACGTATTTCCCCAATGCACTCAAATTGTGTCTAAGCAACCTAACAACTCAAGTGTGGATTGTTTGTGCTTTTTAAACTTGGGCTTTGATGCCAACTATTAATAAGTAACCAGAGTCTGACGAAAAGCAGAACTGGCTCTGAAGTGAGAACATGGCAGAATGATTGATTTATCAACACCAAAGCCCTCTTCATTATGTGTTCTGCTTTGAAGATTGAGAACAGAGGAAAGTGATGTACGACATCATGAACTGTAGTGCAAGGGAAGTGCTTATTAAAATAATACTACATAATGAGAAATAATTGCATTCTCAGAATACTTGCGTTGAAAGGAAGAGATTTATCAGGAGTGAAGCGGCGTGTTTCACTGGGAGTCTTGAACCGCATGTCTCATCCTATGATGCAATGGCATGCCAAAGCAAATCTGTCTGAGAAAAGGAATGAATTTAATGGCATGTGTCTTGCACCCGAGGACTTGGAGTCTCAGAGCCTGTGCACCTGGTATCAACATACATCCTGGGTGATCCCGTCACAAGTGGACAGCTTTAGGTGCAGGTTTGTAAGCACCCAGTGAATCCTCAATGCATCTTAAAGTGTGATGCACAGACAACACTCAGAGGTGATCTGGAATGTCTGCGGTTTAATTTATTTAGTAGTCATTGACATTAAAGGATGACCTACAGTCACGAAACAAGAAACACGCTTTCCGATGTTTTAACAATGCGTCTATTCCAATCTATTACACTGACATCGCCAATACCTTCTTTATAAAAGCACATTTTTTAGACTTGTTGAAGACAGAGAAACTTAACAAATTTGCAACAAGGCTTCAAATTTAAATTGGGCATTTAATGCAATATATTCACTGGTTTCTGTCCTTGTAAAGAACAGTTTGTTGCCATTTCTGCCTGTCAGTTACATTATATGGTGCTGTGATGGAAGAAGTCAGGCTATGCAACCTATCCACCTTCAGCAGCCATCTTTATCAGCTGTTTGAACCCGCTGTTTTAACTGATTTCACCACTTAAATTAAATACATGGAAGAGGATAACATTTATTAAAGGACAATGCCACATTTTATAAATATAGCAAATGGTAACAAATTTAGGCCATTTCTTTGTTTCCACCAGACTCCCTTAGAAAATCTTGCAATTTTGAGTTGTTGCATGAGAAAAACCTTAATAGAATTTGTGAAATTCTGTTTACAACAAAAGTTCTATATTATTTGGATCTTCTCGCAAATTTATCAAACTGGTCTCTTTTTTATTTGCTTAGAGAGCAGGAAAGGGGGATCTGATCACAAATGGTCATTCCATGTCCTCATGGGTGCGCATTGTAATGCCAGATGTGAACACACGTACATACAGCTGTCTGTTTTGATCAGATCACCCAGAATGCATATTAATAACCCAGTGGGTGGCATGTCTTCACATCTGAGTGTCGCTAACAACAATCGTTAACTGTAAGTGACCTCTGCCTGCTGTCATCAGCAGCACTATGTGATGGAAGATGACTTTTGTTTGTTAGCTGTCAGTGGAGACAAATCTTGCTTGTGGTTTTCGCCTCCACTCTGACATAAGATCATTTAAAAGCCGTTATGAAAGTTATGTGTTTGTTAATTGAAAATTGCAGTAAAAAAATTGTTTTTCAGCTTAACTGGATTAAACTGAGGCATCACAAGTATGTAATAAATAATAAACCCTGGGCTTTAGATTGTTAGTATTTATTTTACATTCACCTCATACAAAAGAAAACCTGAATTTATAGTCTGAAGGTCCTTTTCCTTCTTTGAGATCATCTGCCCCGACAGTGAGGACAGATTCTCATTAATATACTGAACCCTATTATTTATTACTGTACTTCATAACAAATGCACATTTGCTGAAGTACACTTATGCATTTCATTATCAAGTAAGCGCCCCAACTTGTATTTTTTTCCTACTTCCTTTCTATACAGGACATGTGTCATGTTATGCACAGAACATTAACATCTCCTGCTCTCCATCAACTTACATCTACATTTTATGAAAACTCATAAGAGCTTAAAGAAAATGAGGGACTTTCTTTTGCTGCAGTCTGACAAAAGCCAACCTCTGCTTACATAAAGTAGATGTGCTAATTAGCTCAGTTCTCAACAACTCGGTCATGTTACTGTTATAAAAGTCACGGTCAGACTGTGTTTGCATTGTGTTTTAATGTGTGAATTTAACTACAAAAAATCATGCATATGACAGAAGTTGTCTAAATGAGGCTGTTTAAAGTGTGCATTAATGTTATACAAAGGGGAGAGTCATTTGGTTGGTTACAGCAATGCTCAGTTTAGTTTTCCATGACATTTCAATATTTTAGTGCAAGAGCTTATCTTCAAAATTTATAATCAATCGGATATATTCTGTTACACAGGTGGAGAATGATGTGTTTCATTTTCATAAATAAGATTGAAAATCAGCTAATAATCATTTCTGAAGAATGTTAACAATGTTAATAACAGGGTTGCTGACCATTATATTGATATCCAAAGATGTAATAATGATACTGTTTTAATAAAACAGATATGATAATGATGTGTAAGTAATACAGTACCCCTTAAATCATTCAGTTTCTTTCCAATCTTGCTGTGTTGGAGTAGGTGGTGGTAAAGCACTTTAATACTGGTTGTCAGTTGCGGTAAAATGCAATTCTTTTGGTCTTTATTGTTTGATTTTTCTACATTTAGAAAAATCAAACAATATCATTGTATTTAAAGTGTAATATATTTGCCATAAAAGGGATAAAACACACAATAAACAACCTTCAAGTTGACTGATATCACCTTTTTTTCTAGTTTTCTATAGATATGATGATAATGCATTACTGTGAATTCTTTGGGCTACTAAAATCATTCAAAGATAGTGTCATCTCATCACAGCCCTGGTTAATAAATTAATAAGCAGTATCATAATACAGCTACCGCAACCAGATTGTGTGAAGAGAATTAAGTATTTTTCTTTTTGTACAGTGAACATGTAGGTGTTAGAGGTGCATGTAGATGAACACATGGATCAATAACTCGAGGCTAAAAGGCAAAACTGGAATAATGAAATATTAAATACCGATGCAATGTCAACCTTCGATAAAATAGGCTTTTTTCTGTACACTCATAGAATTTTGATGTACACAGATGTGAGCTTCTGTAGAAAAAAATGGATTCAGATGAAGGTCTGGCCGAAAGACAGAACACAATGCAGAGGAATATGTGAGTAAGTGAGACACTGTTTACATGCATGGTGGACATTTGCCCACAAGCTAGAACAGAAGTACGTGATCTCCAGCAGCCCTGCTGGTGCCAGGACACAAGCTGTAAAAAAAATATAAACAATTTACTTTTTATTGTTTCACCATTCATGCTCATTCATTTTGGCATTCATGTTCGAGATCTCAGAGTTGTTACATATTCAAAATTGCTCATACATTTTTTTTCTTGAGTAGTTCATATACTCTGAGATATATCCAAAGCGAATTATGTGAAAAAGACTTTTTTTGGGGGTGTAAGGAAATTTTATGCCCTAAATGTTATTTAAGAACAACTGTCACTGATCCCGAAAAGCTTTTTATTCAGAGTAGATTCCGTTAAATGTGTCAGCTTATTTTTTCCCTTTTTTTTTTTTTTTTTTTACTGATTTGCAAATGAAACTGCAGCAAAAGATGTTGCTGTAAAATGCAGTCAGGATAAAAAAAAGGAAGACATATTTATAATTGCTGCGTAATTGTAGCTGCTGACCAAAAGCTTCTGGACAGTTATTTGCTTTACCCCAACTCTAATGTGCTGCTCTGAAAAAAATAGTTACACAGACTACAGCATGTGGCCCCTGCTGCTTTCCGAATGGTACGCAAGATCACTGTGACCTACCGCTGCTTGCAGAAGCAAACTGCTCTCTGCTGAGAGGGGGAGGCTGTGTCATTCATCCTTTAACTCTTTTTTAAAAACTAAGACGGGGCGGAGGGGTGGTTGTTGTAGATGTGTGTTAATTTCTCATGTGGATTTGCATACATGGGGTAGACATTTTAATGTAGCTAAGACAATTTGTCTCTATCACACCACAGCCTCTTTGCAAGAGGCAGCCGATCCACCGGGTGTTGCTAATTAATGAAGGGCATCTTAGAGTCCAAATCCTTTGTTTACTTTTTAGTGTCAGCACTGGTGCGTAGCAAAGCCACTAACCTTAGATATGGGGCTGTCATCACTGCATAATCATAATCAATTCAGCCAAAATTTTAACACAAGCGTCTTCAAAGCACATCAAAACTTCATTAATTCCCTTAACACAGCACAGTGGGTAGCTAAGCTGGAACGTGAACGCCATAGCAAAAGGCACAATAAAACTCTTGGAAAAAAAAAAAAAGACGACAGAATTATGCACTAATCCTTGTCGACAAAAAACAGAGCAGGGGCTGCTCGTGCTCCTCTTTAATCAAAATATTGGTAGTGGGTGTGTCGAGTTCATCTTGAATCAAAAATCCCGGTTGAGCTGTGGCCATAATTCATTTTTATTGTTCTTGCTTTGAAAGTTGTCTGATATATTTCTGCAGTCTTTTGTATGGTAAGTCTAATGGGGAGGGCGCTTACAACATGGCAGCCAGGATGGAGGAGCGGAGCGTGCTCATTGTCACCACAGTGTCACAGTAGTTTAAGAGTGACATACTGCAGCACAGGTTCTTTCTAGATTATAGAGTAAATTGAGATGGAAGAATGTATGGATTAACTAAGTAGGCCATGAGGAAAACAATGAGACTGCGGCTATAAGTCTCAGTTATTCTATTTCCTGTAATCGCTTGCCTGCGAGTGGAAGCCCCCTGCATGGATCCCTTTCATTGCTTTCCTATCCATCTTCCGTTCTTTCTTTTGGCGGAGGGAAACGTCCCCAGCCCCTGAATGAGCGACAACGCTTTGAATCCCTGACGTTTATTTGAAATTTTCCAGTCAAATTTCCATAAATGAATACAAAATGAATACTAGTGGGAATAAATTAGCCGCTCGCTAATTAGCTCTTAAGCCATCTTTGAATGTCACATCTTAAAGAGTGGAGGGGGTTTCTCAATGAGCGGCAATGGCTCAGAGGGGGGGTCTGAGGCCAGATATGCTCCCAGTC
>JAQNCA010000012.1:7837667-7875894 GCA_029783725.1 Acanthurus tractus
ACACACACACACACATACATACACACATACAAAGACAAAGACAGACCCTAATAAGTGTGGACATCAGTATCTGGAGCTTTGTGCCTCTGTTTGTATTAGTTCTGCTCAGTTCACACTCAGCAGATAAAGTCCTCCCCTTGGTGTAAGAGGTGGAGTCAGAGCAGTTTCCTCTAAGACCTGAGTGGGGGCACCAGGGGACTGGACTAATTCTACAGCCTTCAGAAAGAGATTGGATGGGCGTGGAAGAAGAGGAATGAGAGAATGTGCAATTTTGGTGACACCAGGCCAGAACACGTAAAGATTAATTACCTTGCACATGGAAAGTACATCACAGGGACAAAAATGCGCATAGATACACTCTTGCTGTATCAATTTTACAAGTTATACCAGACAACCACAACATGCATACATACATACATATAAATATATATAGCCAAAAAAAAAAATTCCACAGTCTTTCTACTCACATTGTACGATCAGCTCCACCACGGCCTCCCGGGGCTTTACGTTGAAGCCATTATACTGGCTGGTCTGGCAGCGGTACGAGCCTGTCATCTCCCTGGACACATTAACAATACGCAGCACGCCGTCGTAGCTCTCCATCTGCATGCTGCCGTCCGGCATGGGCGCCTCTTTATCTGCTCGTGACCACAGGATGATGGGCTTGGGCTTCCCTGAAACAAGGCACTCCAGCTCCACTGTGTCACCCTCGCGGGCCACCAGGGGGGACTTGCCCCGGGGGACTGTCAGGTTGGGGGGAACTAAGAAAGAGAAAAACAGAGGAGGGACTGATATGGGGCTCTAGAAAGTCAGCAGGCGGGGTAAGAGGAAATGGTCGACTGGGGGGAGAAGTGGCGTGGCGGGTATGCGGCGGGAAGCGAATGAGCATTCTAGTTGCAATGGCAATGAAGCTGAGTCTCAGTCACATAGACAGCAAGTATGGAAGGACCATGCAGATAGTAGCAGCAGCGATGACCAACAGCTGGGACTGGCAGATCTGAGCATGTAAGTCCAATTAAAAACCATCATGGAGGGCAGCGGTGAGGCAGTTAAATGTAATCAAGCAATGGCAAACAATGAGAAATGCAATGAAGAGCTGACAGGCAAATGCACTTTGTGACCAAAACATCCCAAGAAAACGAACAACAGCTCTTTTTGACCAAAAGTTTCCAAGTACTAAAGTCCTGCTCAGACCCACAGCAGAACTAAAACTCCCCTTAATGCATCACTCTGTGCCTCCGTATTGCATCTGCAAAACTGTGAGGATTACACACAAACTAGTCTGGAAATAATGTACAAAAATGTCAATTTATTAAGTTCTTACATTTTTTCACACAGAGCCTTGCAGATCCACTGCTTCCAGGCTGTACGTTAAGCTACAGCTGCTGCTCCATCCCTTTCTCTCATGTTTGCACACACACTCTTTCTTTATCTTGCTTGTATAAGACTAGCCACAACCTTGGCAAGCCTAGCATTGATTTTAACACCCATAAATCATAAATTTGACTCTCACACCCTGTACTAGCTTACATTGCGAATAAAGCTTTACAGATGTAGGAGCCATTAGTTTTATGCTTGACAAAGCAGCAATGTTCAGCACCGTAAACTCTGCCTCGATAGGGTCATTTTAAAAGTTCTTGCACTGAAAATGGTCTATAAGTCACTAAATACAGAGGTAATAGAACCTTACCTTAAACAAAGTCAATCTAGTCTACATAATTTCATGCAACTGTATAGCATTACCCTTCTAAGATACTGTCATTATAGTCAGCACCGCCATTACAATCTCCAGTATTATAGCATTATCATCATTGTTGTCACATTTGCACAATGTTCATCATCACATCACAGTCTCATCACTTCCTCATTCGCTCGCTCACATCACAGCGTTGTTCCTCAGGATGACTTTCACCACCCGACATTACAACGGACATAATTCTTGGCACCATCACTTGCATCATTACCATCACTCTCCACAGCTTTTTGCGTCTCTGCACTCCCCCTTGTGCAGCTTCTCAGTCTCAGCACAGTCACATAATTCAGACCATTTACAACGGAAACCCTCCCAAAGATGATATAGCATTATTGCTGGCCGTGTAACAAAATATGTCCCAATAAATATATTGCCTTTGTTTAATGGACATTTTAAAGCCTGGCTGAGAGTGAACGATGAATAATTGAAAAGTGCAAAGTGCCAAATGCTGGACACATTTGCAAATTTCCTTGAGTGTGCCTGTGTGCGTGTGTGTTTGTGTGTGTGTGAGTGAGTGCAGAAGGGTGTATGTATGTGTTCTATGTTTGGAAAGCAGGAAAACTAGCAGGTTGGATCAGGCACTCTGGTTCCTAATCAAGCATGCTGGCCAAGTGAATTTGTTTAATTAGTAAACCTGGCAAATTGCACCGGCTCCTAGAGTGCTATGTGTGTGTATCTGTGTGTTCATGAGTGAGTCCAAAACCACCGGCAGACTCCAAGACTATTTTGTAGCTCTGCTCCCAAAAATAGTTTACAGCCAGTGAGCGGAGGATTGAAAGTCTTCACGGCAACGATGAAACCACGTCATGCTTTCCTGACGATTTTCAGATCAGTCAATCTGCCCAAACAATGCTGCTGCTGGAATGAAGTCAAGCCACATTGAAGTTTCATGGTGATGAAATCACTGGTAATCTGCACAAAACGAAACAGAGTCCAGCTATTTTTCTTTTAACCCCATTTTTTTTTTCTGGGTGAGAAGCAACAATCCCACTGTCATCTCAGTTCTGCAGCTGTTGGCTATTCTTTTAAGTTTGGTCAAAAGGTACTAACTTATTCCAAATGCTTGAAGTACAGGATGTAAGACAGGATGTGAATGAAAGATGAATCAAATTGGTAAAAACAAGGAAAACTCAACACGCAATCCTGATTCTCATGTTCTGCCAAACCCAAATTCTGAATTTACACTAACTGTAAAGGCAGCTCCTTGATGACCCCAGGTTATTAAAGAACATGAATGTTTAGGAAGAGGAAAGAGTGGGCCTAAAAAAAGGAAAGCGTTGTGAACCCAATCCAAACTGTAAGGGACCTTTTTCTCAGAGCAATCCAAGGAATTTTTAGCCTTTAATAATAATCTTGAATACTTGAGAAAGTGGAAATAAACTGTAAACAAAACAAAAACCAATAACTGTTACACTGGTACGTCAAGCTTGTTAATGATGTATTTACACATCCAGAAGAGACATAGCAGTTTTGTTTCTGGTAATTAAGTCCAATATTTATTCTCCTTTATTACTTATTCTTTCAGCTCTTGTTTTTGGTCTTCACCAACTCCAACAGGAAATGCCTCCAGCAGCTAGAGAAGTCACCAACTAGTTGCTAACTTTGTCTCACACTCATTTAGTGCTAGACAGGCAGGGCAGAGTGGGTTTATCGCAGCTTTTTCAGCATCCTGCCGTCTTTTTTAACAACCCAGATGAGAGCAGTGAGAGTGAAACGGTTAATATGTGAGCTGCAAAACCAGAATAATGAGCCGAAAGTCACTAAGATGCTCCATTATAATTACTTGTGATTTATCCTTAACAAGGACATCCTTTCACACACAGTCATTTGTTCCACTGTTGATTTAAATATGTTGTACATTACAGTTTTAAATCAATTCAACTGCATGACAGAAAACAAATTAATAATCGTCTCATAAGCGATGGAAATTTCCACCACCGCAACCCACAAATAAACCTGACAATCAGCTCTTTTCCAATTCATCCGTAACTTTTAATAAAAGTACCGCACACACATTTCAGAATCATTTGCATGGAATAATAAAGGCTGGTCTTTCCTGGACGAGTCTTGGCAGTGATGTCTGGCGCCAAAGGAGCAGTAAAAATGATCTCTGCAGAGACAATGACAGCGGACACTCATTTCACTCTCATACATTTGCTGATTGGTATTCACACACCGTCTCAGCTGAGGCAGCCAGGTGTCAAGAGCTGACATGTTTCTTTCCACAGCATATTTCCTCCACTTTTTCCCACATTTCCTTGGGTCCAAACAGTAAAATGGTGAATTGACAGCGGCGGTATAGGAGGAAGCAGCAAGCATCCATTAGCGATGGTGGAGAGGTGTATTCAGTGAGTCGTCATCAATACACCTGGCCACTCCACAGCTCGGATTAAGCAGGCAATTACAGTTGTCTGCCTATTGGATTTGGCAGCACAAATACTGGCTATCAGCTGCCATTGTCTCTCACCGCAGCATCATGGAAACGCAAACAGGCATACATGCACACAGACACTTCCTTGCTCCGTATCTCGTTCTCCCTCCTGCTCTCTCCTTTCAAGCAAACACCCTGCCTCTGTGTGTGAGACTGACCACAGAGACGCTCAGCGTGGCAGAGAGCCTGCGACTGGTCTTAACTGTGCTCTCATTGTGCCAAAGCCATCCAAATGCCAGTGATGCCTGCAGGGCATGCCCGCTGCGTGCGTATGCTTGTATAGTGTGCGCCTACGTGGTTTTATGTCTCTGCATGTGCATGTGTGTGTGTGTATGTGTGTGTATGTGTGTCGCTGACTGTTTTTCTTCTCGCCCACGGGTGACACCATGCTGTGATCCTGCCTCAGTTCCTCAAGGGGATGCTTCTCATTGCTGCTGTTGTTGACTGAAAACACTGCATCTAAGACTATGTGTGTGTGTGTGTGTGTGTGTGTGTGTGTTGGGGGGGGGGGCTATATACTTTGTAGGCCTAAATTAGGTACTGGCCCTCCTTGTTGGGCCTTAGTAGAGCTGCACGTCTCTGGAGCCTCAGCTGGAATGATCCTCCAAGTGTAAAGGCTGATTGCTCGAGCCTTTTGCTGCAATGTGAGCTGGCTGCAAAAAAATGGAAATAGGTGGCACTTTGAGTTTTCTTACAACAACGGGCAATTTGGAGAGTAAACAACATCCTGCTGCCCCCTTTTCAGGTAAGTGCTGTGACATCACTTGCTGTCACCATGGCAACATTGCGCCCTCCCTAGTGCTGCAACTCATGCAGAGAGTGTGCTGGTGAAGTTGTATTAAGAATAAAATCAAGCGCTGAGGAAAACGCAAGTTCCTGCATTCACTTTAATGTGGGTAGTGTGTTTAGCCTGTGGTGATGCGGACTGCAGGGGATGCAGAGGAAAACAACGCAGTGGCCCTGTGGTGGAATGTTGAAACAGAGTCAATCGGATGTCACGCTGCGGTAACCAATCAACCGATCAGTCGATCAGAGAGAGCAGAGCTGGACAAGCCGGCCATGAGGGAGTAAAAAGACGATAATTTGCATTTGCAAATGGGCCATTTAATGACACTCCCACTCCACTGCACAAACCTGTGCTAATCGCTGCAACGCCTGATTTGGTCCGAATGCAGCCTAAAGTACAGCCTGACCGAGAGTGTGTGTTTAGATGGCTTGAGGCCAATGAGTCGGTCACAATGTGACAGGACTTTCTGCTCCTGTGAGTCTCGCACCTCTGGGGACAGAGAGAAGAGTCCCAAAGGTTCAGTGCAGACATTTTTATGAATCTGTGTGTGTTTGTGTGTATGAGAGAACTGCATCCATACCCAAAGTTGCTGAAGTGTGATAAATATCTACAGATGTGTGAAAAATTGGCTTAGTGCATCAATAGAGTGAAATGACACATGGCTGACCACACAGATTTATGACTTGTGTGTGTTTTCTAAGCTCTGTTCCGTTCCCCTGAGACTTTGCATCTTATCTTGCTATCAGTCACACAAACCCCCTCATGAATTCATGTGGCTTTCAGTACCAAAGCTCTTATGGGATGCAGTTAAACTTGTTCACACTGCTCTCCGTAAGATAGCCATTATTTTTAACATTTACCCAAGCAGGTAGACTAAAAAGAATGCCCGCTGTCTCAATGAGAAATCTACAAAAACACACCTCCAGCACTATCACTTTTCTTTGCTCCCAAATGCTAAGCAACTCCCCTAGAAGGACCTAAGTTTATGTACATTGCTAAAGGAGTCTCAAGAGTACTTAATGAGGGAGGGAAGAGTGTATCGCATTCATGTTTCTCTCCTAGAGATCCCCAGCTGGACAGGGGGGTGATTTCCCAGATGGCTACCTCCATAAAGCAAGACTTCAGGCGGTGCAGTTGAGGCTATTTGCAGGGGCATAATGTGCTGAGTTTCCTAGTCTTATTAACATGTTTTATGAACTTAACACAAAGTAAAATAAACTGGTCATAGCATGACTGCAACTAAAACTATGATTTAGTTTCCCACCTTTCCAACCCAGATATGAGCTTGTGTTGCAGACTTCAGTTTGACAGTTTCAGCAGCTACAGTCTTCCCTGGAAACATCACAGGTGTTGTGCTGACATATGCTGCCAGGTGGTTATATTCCTACCGCTCTAGAAGTGGCATGACCGTGGCATCTACTGTTGTCATATGGCACATTTCCCAGGACAGCATCCCAGCCTCGGGACAGCTGTTGGGCCCCTTCATCCCAGTTCACAGCTCACTGGGTTTGTCTTTGCACCTCTTTTGGCTTGTTTGTCTACTGTTGGAATTTGCTGCTCTCATATGTTTTTGCTTTAGCCCACTTTGCAGTTCCTAAATTAATTTTGTTATTAATAGTAACCAGAGATATTTAATTTCAGGTTTTTTTTTAGGTCTGACTGCATAATCACATAATCTTTCGCCATTGTTTTTTTCAATGAATTAACTGGGCCAGTTTCACAATCTAGAGAGATATTTGAGCCATGTCTTATTTGTCCTGTTTAGATTTTTTTTTTAAATTTGCCACCTTTGCTATACTGATCAGCTATCATCCAATCATATCTTGGTGTCATAACCAGAAATAACAGGCTTGTCAAACTTTAGATTTAACCTGATGTTGAAGCAGTGCACTTGGGGCTAAGAGCTTTACTTTGCACTTAAAGAATTCAGAGGGCAGGGTTTTTATTTTTAAAGCTGCATTCTAGTTAGCATGCACAACTCATTAGCCTACAGTACAAACTATTCATGTCTTCCCAAGAGCACAACTAGCTATGTTTACTCGTGGGTTTACGGGTTACATTAAGGAACAAAAACTTCCATTCAAAACTGATCTCAGCACATTCACTTTGTAGTAGGTCCACACTGTATGGAAGCTAATAATGAGTGCAATCACAGTTGAGCCTAATGTTAGCAGCTCTTAGTTAAGAGAAAGTTTAAACTCCCCAAACTGTAACTAAACTTGTTAACCAAGAAACAAAAAAGTTAAACTGCAAGTAACTGATGTTTTATCCTTTACAAAAACAATCCAAAAAAAAGACTAGACATGCTAAAGAACTTCTCTCTGCATGTCCAAACATGAAGGAAAAAAGCAGCAACCAACAGAGTGACCAAACAGCAGTTGAACCTTTGCACCCTGTAGGTAAGTCAGGATGCAGACCAGGTTTCTCTTTATCGAGGTCAGTGAATTTGCTGCTGAAACAAGCACATCCACCCGGGCAACAGCCAGCGGTCATGCCATCCCTATTAAGAGTCAGATGTAGCACGGTCACTCGGGTGATGGCAGCTCATGACGAATCAGAGTCAAACAGACAACAGGCCGGTTGAGGACAGACAGAGACGAGCGGGCCTGCAGCGAGCATCAGATGAGTCAAATTTGTTTTGGAAAAAGAAAGGACTTGTACCTTGTGTTTATTAAACACGCTCATTTTTTAATCAACTGAGCACTTAATTGATTTGCTTAATTCATTAACTGCTGTGATTCGTGAGATTGACAGAAACACTGGGTGGTGCCAGAGTTTTAGGTGTGAGTGGGATGCTAATTGAGGGACTCATCTCGAAGGATTTATCTACCTCACAAGAAGAGAGAGGTGACTTTCAAGCCTAATTCTTACTTTGTGATCATCAGTCAGTGTGAGAATGAGCTTCTGACGTGCGCTGATGCTTAGATGTTTTAACAGAGATGATTCTCAACACAGTTGTATAAAGACTGAAGTTGTTTTCTCGAAGGAACAAACTAGTGTTTATAGTATCACAACAGAATAACTGCAATAAAGCCAGTATCAACCTTGTGTTGAAACCTGGCTTTAAATGTCAAGAAAACATTTGTAATAATGCTACATACAATTTATATTTTTATTGAATAACAGAACAGTGGTCATTTTAAGGACTCTTGACTAGGGCATTGCCAAAATTTGAAAGAATATCAAATAAAATAATTTACATTGATGTTGATTTGCTGTTTGGCAGGTTTTGTGGTTATTTGCATTCATAGAAAGTCAACAAAAGCATTGATAGTTGCAGCATTTTTACAAAAAATAATGATAATAATATTTCAAAATACCATAAATCAGTGTGTAGGATTTAGTGGCATCCAGCAGTAAGGTTGCAGACTGGATGTCCCTCCACTCACCCTTCCCCTTCGGAACGTGTTGAAGAGCTGAAATGTGAAGTTTTAGAAAGGCCCTCTCTAGATCCAGTGTTTTGTTTGTCTAATCAAGGCCACTGTAGGAATATGGCAGTGAAACATGGCGGACATCGTAAAAGAGGGCCAGCTTCCTCTTTATATAGAAATGGCTCATTCGAAGGTAATGAAACCATTATGGTTCTTATTTTAGGTGGTTTAACAAGAATGAAAACACACTTATGAATGATATATTCCGATTCTGCCATTTTCCAGCAATGGTTCCTCAAAAATCCTACACACTGGACCTTACTTGCACAACATAGGCCTGAATCAGTTTCTGTGATCTCTGTAGTTGCATAGTTTAAACCCAGACCTCTGCACAATACAAAAGTATGGCTCCTTTGTGGCCCCCAGATTCAGACAAATCTTAGGCCCCCCAATTGGTAGTTCCAATCTGACCTCAAATATTTATATCGAATGATAATCCTCCAGAGCACACACACATTTAACACACGGATTAATGAGATGATTAATCAGCTAGTTCCTGTTAGAAGTTTATGGGGTGTTTTATGTTTTACACTAATGCTCGTAACTCTTTTCAGCTGTCCCGGTCTCTCATGGTTCTTTATCCCAACAGTATCCAAAAGGGAGGTCTGTGTCCTCGTTTCCTGACCAGGCTCATAAATAAGCATTAGCCCCTCAATCTCTGGGAGCCCTGACGAGAAAAGGAGTTGTTTTTTTAATGAGTGTGTCATGGTAGTAAATATTAGTGCTGTTTTGCAAAAGGGAGAAATTGTGAAGGCTGCTGAAATCAGTGTTCATCAAAAGTTGAAAGAATGGAAGATAATAAATACTCTCTTTTATAAAGACATACTGCAGGCTGGGACAACGATGCGGTTTAGAAACTGGAACTGGAGTCAAAGCTGGATCAGACCGCAAGCACCAAACTGTTCCGACTAGAGACACTTTGGGCTCAATCGCTTTCCAAACACTTCCCCAGCACGAAACCCTGGCAGACCTGCAGCGTAATCTCCTTGAAACGCTTTTATTAAGACTTCTAATTGCAGCTCGGGCTCTTTCCCTTCAGGAGAACAGGCAGAGGAACAAAAAGAGGGCATATTTACCCCAAAACAGGCTGCAGGCGTATGGCAAGGCAGAGGCACAAAGCACTTCAGTACACAGCAGCTATAGCTACAGTGGAGACACTCACATGGCATAAGCCTGACTGAAAGAAACACCACACATAACAGGCGTTCTCCAGCAAAACAGCTCAGTCACATCCAGGTAAAGAAACAGGGATTGTTACTGTTAGAAGCAAAAACCCAATATATTATTTCCTATGACAGGAACAGCTCGATGACAATGCAACACTTTCATAATATTTCATACCCATACATCTGACTGGAACAATGGAACTTAAGAAGCAATCATATCTAAGCCTTGGGAAACCTTTCATTTCATATGATCACAATAGAGTCAGTCATTTCCTCGGTTATTTCCACAGTCAGACGGCAGGATTTTTTTTTTTCCCCCCACATTAAAGGGTCTGTGTTAATGCATTGGCATCGCCCAGGCACTCCAAAAGAAGAGACTGTACTACTTATAAGATAATGAGGAAACAATCTTGGCAGGTGCGATTGATCCCACTGTTTTATAGCGCAGGGATTATCAAAGGATTATCTAACAATAATTATGCACCCAATGTCGACACACTGCTTTCATGTTCGCGCTGTGAGTGGCAGCGAGGTGTGTGTGCAATGGGGAAAAAAAACAAGACCGTGGGAGGAGGTAAGGGTGCTCAAGTGCATAAATGTGCCTGGCTGTGTGTGTGCATGTGTGTATATGCGTCAAAAGGGTAAATAAAACTCGCTATGAACCCAACGAGGAGTCGGAAAACATCACGCACGTCTCAAAAGTCACTTCTCAGTAATACACAGATATCAGTAAGTCCAATGCAAAAAAAAAAAAAAAGAGATATCTCCTGTGCCAGTGGCAACACCAACCCATGGGAATCCTCCACATGAAAGATCTGTAAATCTGGGATGAGTGAGACTCTGGACTCTGGACCGTCAACATTGCTCTTTGTATGAGTCAAGTTGACAGGACTGAAGTAATGTGTGGTGACACTGAAGCATCACCACACATTCACTCCTCAAACACTGACCTAACAGTGGAGATCACAGATAAAGACGAGCGTTATCGCTTTGTCTCTCTAGACACTGCATTTCACCATTATTGCAGAAGCTGCAGGGAGTAAGTACAAAATGTATTGTTAACCGTATTAAATTTGCTATCTAGCGATCTTCTTAAAGTCAGGCTCTCTTTTGTTGCCTGTGAAGCTGTTCCAGGCTTCTTTCTTGTAACATCTGACAGGGAGAAGACTGATTGATATTAAAATGTAAAACAATAGACAGAAAAATACATGTTTGACAGCAGTTTGGTCTTTTAAAGATTGAACAGTGATTTTATTATCCAAGCAGCGTCTCGCCTCCTTTTGAAATGACTGATGTACAATATAGCAGCCGAGTATTTGAAAGACACAATGAACGGCTGCTGTAACGCTGCTTTGTTTCTAGGAGACTGCTCGACATGCTATGATTGAAACTGCAATGATGCAGCTCGGTAGACAAGGTGAACTGGTATGTTGTGTTATTATCATGCTGCACACATGTATACAAACGTTAGTTGGAAAAGAGGTGGAGGCAGCCAATTAGATGGGAGGATGATGATGTTTAGTCTCTGATTAGTTGGACTGATGGAGTCAGCTTTGGTTCACAGGAATCCAATTGAACAGTCATTGCAATACAGTGGGTGTTGGTGCAAAACAAATGTCTGCAGTAGCCAGAAATTAGAGTGGGAGACAGCGGTTCTTGAACATTTTTCAGTTTGGGACAGATTATTGGAGTGTTACGGAGCGCGGTCAGGCAGTGAACAACAGTCTAAAGAAGATCCTGTGGAGTTCAGAAAGAAGCCTTAAAGGGTCATTTAAAAAAAAACACAAAAAATCTGCCAGATTGTTTTGCTTTTATCAGCTTTAGCTATTATTTTGTGAGTGAGACCTTGGAGACTTGAGCTGCCCCCTGCACAATGGCAGAGAGTTTTGTTTGTGCAACCAAAGAGTTTGAAAAATTACATCGGAAAAAAACACAAATGACTGTAACTACTTTTTTTTGGATAAACACAATCGACAAAACTCTCTTCACCTCTATTATGTCGGGGTGCAAAATTTTCAGCGGCAGTTGTACAAAAACTTTAAGCAGATTAAACCAAAAGTGTCTGAATTGCTGTAAACTACAACAGACGGGTAGGAAAACAAGTGTTTCTTAGATTTGTTTTGACTAATAATTCATAGGAAATCTTACTTTTCTAACAACCAGGTCTTATTTCACATTTTTGGTACCAACCCTGTCTGAAACATCACAATTTAACTGCTGAAATTTGGGAAAAACTCTATTTAACAGCAAGGTTAATTATACTTTTTAAATCTCTCACCGAGAGAAAAATACCAAGGTGAAAAATAAAATTATTTTTTCTCTTGTGGTGGTAGGAGCCCATTAATCATTTGACCTACTGCACTGTGGAGTTCTACATTGCAATAGATGATTGGATCTAGTTAGTACAATAATATTGTCCTCAGTTTTTACTTCCAAATAAATGGTTTGGATAACCTGACTGGACACAATTACAGCAAATTTTCCTTTAAGAGAAAAGCCTCTTAGCCAAGAAACACTGCAATGGGTTTTTGTCTTAGCTACATCAGTCGGGATTTTTTTGATTTTCTCTAATGATCTTTTGAAGTGTGTTTGAGTGTCTGAAGTAGGTATAAGTTGCGTGTGTGTGTGTGTCTGTGTCTGTGTGTAATGTGCTGGGGGAGGTGTGTAGATGCGTCACTGACACAAAGGGGTGTGAGGCTCACCAGTTGTGGACGAGATGTTGACGTCAATGCTGATCTCAGGGATGCCTCCGCCCTTCAGCGCCGCCACGCAGGTGTATGTGCCGAAGTCGGTGAACTTGAGGTCGATGATGTCCAGGTTGGTGGTTCCCGGGGAGATGTCGGGGTCCGTCTGGGTGATGACCATCCGCTCGGAGCTCCTCAGGGCACGGCCATTCTTCAGCCAGCTAAAAGTCAGCTCCTCTGGTGGGGTTGCCTCCACCTAGGACACATCAAGAGGTGTCAATAGAGCTGCACTGATCTGTAACTGTAACTTATTTTATGCAAACATGTGTGTGTGTGTGTGTGTGTGTGTGTGTGTGTGTTTGCTCTACCTGACAGGATATCTTGACTTCACGCCCAATCTGGATGTTGTCATCATTGTGGTAGGGGTCAGGGGTGATCCAAAATCTCCCCTTTTTCAAAGCTGTGAAGAAAAAACCCATTTGATGAGAACCAGAGTTACATTTGTACACAACAGTCACTCCTGCAGGTCCGCGACGAGCTGCAGGTTGAGGCTCTGCTTGTTATATCGATGCCTTCGCGGAGATGTTATCACAAAGATGGGATTTTATGGATTTCTAAATAGATTTTTCAGTGTTTTAACTTTTATCAATTTCCACCTTTCAGATCTGTAAATGTCTGTTGCATCTCCACTTTGTTTAAATTTCTCTCTGCTTATATTTTGCACACACATTATATTGTTCACACACCTTTCAAATGCATAGAAACAGAGAGAAGTCGTTCGTATCACAGCCAGCCAATACGACTGATGAGAGCGCAGCATTGTGAGCAAAATATATTTCTTGCTCATCTTGTTGTTTCACTTTAGTACCGGGGTCGTAAAATCACAAAAGTGGTTTTATACAAGGAGACACGCGAAACATACAAACCGTAACAGTTCTTCTGAAATAACAAGTGAAAGTTTTGCTTTTGATGCGGCAGAAGGGTCAAACAGAGAACAGATGAAGCAGAATCATATGTTTGTTTTGAAGACGAAAGCTTTGAACCAACATTAATATTGATAGCTACAGACTGAAGAATCCTACAGCATTCAAGCAGGTTCTCATACACACACACACTCACGCATACACACTCACCCAAAAACCCACACACAAACACACACACACACACACACTGTGAAATTGGAGAGATACCTAACGAAATATCCACCATTTCTAATCCAATTTGGTTTGCAAACTCCATTTTCAAAGCGCAGCTTCTCCGAACGGAAAAAAGAAGATGATTTCATTATAATGCATGCTGTATTGGTTCCAAACCCTGCGCCTACTGTTCAATTCATCTCCTCAGCAAAAAAAAGCTGACGGCACCATGGAAATCTTTTCATCTAGCAATTCCCAAGTGACATTATCATATTCAGTTTGGTAAAGAGAAAACGAAAACAAAACCTGCGTGTCAGATTTAAACACAGGAAATTGAATGTGTAAAACACTGTGATGCCTGCCGAGCTGCACACTGAGGGGAGAGACGAGTGACACACGCCTAGTTGACATGATCTTCTTCCCCGTGTTTGAAATCAGTGTCGGCAGGCAGACAATCCCATTTCTGGAGCGTGTCAGATACAAATATTACCATCATGTCAATGCTCACAAATTCTTATAAACATCGCTGTGCATTTGCATTCACTTGCGTATGCCATATATTCTTATTCTGTGAGGCACTTAGCATAATATTGTGAGCAGCACAGTATATCCATGACCTTTACCGATGTGAAGATAATACAAAGCATTACCTGCAGCCCACGTTCATTTTCCATTTAGACTCACGGTGTACATTTACTACACACACAGCAAGATTCAATTTCTTTTTCGTCAACACACACACAGTATAAAGTTAATGAAACAATACACAGTCAATGGCGGAAGCCATTAAGTGAGCATATCTATATGGGAATGCAGGTGTCCTTCAATCATACATGTCAGACAGTGAAAACATCCGCAGACAGAGTTTCGCTTATATCTTGACAGTTTGAAAAGGCTTTTGTGTCTTGGCGAGATCCTCTGCAGAGTTGGTAGCCGCTTCTTAAGAAAGCATTATCTCACACACACACACGTGCACACACACATTTCCACACATCTGTGTGAGTCATTGTGCTGTCACAGGTGACAGCGGATAAACATTTGGATTAACTGCCGCTTCCACTCTTTACATCCCTCCAGCTCAAGTATATTCTTCCTCAAACTTAAGAAACTCTAACGCAACCAGACACTCGTAGTAACAATCCCTGACCCAGCTGCGCTTTACTGCTAAGGTCAGGATTAATCTCTGCTCATGAAGCTGCCTGTCAGACGAACTAACACAAGTCATTCTCCTCAGTGCTTGTAGTTATTTCCATCTGCGGAAAACGCTGTGAAAAGCTACACAGGGAAAGTAAACAAGCTTAACTACAGACAGCAAATTAAAGAGTAAACAGAGTCACCAAGAGGTCACCCACTGGTTTGTGGTTTATTGTGTTTAGGCCCTGATTTTGGCATTATGGCCGTTGCCATCTTGTTTTTGAGCCAAAGGTCACCAAATATGAACGAGACGGTGGAGCTAGGGATTGACACTTTTTTTTTCTACACACATTCTTATCGGTGACTGTATGACAAATTGCAGACAGCTAGAGGCAGTCAAGCCCTTAATTATGCATAAATTATGCACAGCTTTAATCCTTTATTTAATACAGATGAGACAGTTCAAGAAGAATTTGCCACTTTCTGCTATGGAGACCAAAAAAAGTCTTAGTATCAGTATGTAAACATGTTTATTTCTGCTATGTTGGTTGTTGGTTTTGTTTATGGGGCTCCATGAGGATTGACTCTCTTCTTGGAGTGAGCCTTAAGTGGCCATTCAAGCAAATGCAGTTTTTGGCGCTTTGTGTTTGGCTTCATTTTCAGCCCTGGAGGTCACTGCTTGGCCTGAGCATATTACTGTCAGTGCTCTGGCAAAAAAATGTTGGATCACTTCAGTCTGAATAAAGAGTTTCCCAGAGAACTTCTTTACAGCAGGTGTTGTATATGTTTTCTTTTCCTTACACAATTATGGTGACTTAAAGAACTCATAATTATGAAATTACAGCAAAATCACCACAACAACTTTGTTAAAAGCGCATTTTGTCTCTCTTTCGGCCAATGAAATACACTCAGATTCAAGTACCGCACAATGAGGAGTTTGTAAACATAAATACCAACAAAAAAACAATTAAACTTTATATTTTTTTTTAGTGTCATGGTGACTGCCAACCAGCATTAAGGACTACTACTACCAAGGAAGAACAGAAAGAAAAAGAACTGATTCATTAGGGGCTGAACTGTTTACATGTTTATATCATATGTATTATTTTATTTCAATTCTTAATATCACTGTCATCGTCACTACTAGTGTGTCCTGACATCCCTAGTTTCATGTTTACTCTGCATATTGTTAAATGGTCGGTATATTTTAAAAGTAAGACTGAACAGCAGCTTTAAATAACTTCCAGGTACTGAACAGAAGAGTCTAAAGTCAGAAAAACAGAGAAAACGAATCACAGCTGCTCTTTATTTGCCTAAATCAAATTTACAAGCAGCTCATGCATTAAAATGCCATATTTTAAAAATCTCAGTGGCAGAATTTTCCTCCTTTGCATTGAGTGTAACATATTCCCCCTTCCTTTGCCCATTTAGTGTCAAAAAATTTTCTGTGTAAGCCCCTTTATCAGCAAATCCACTCACTGCCAAGACTGATAAATCTCAACCGCCTTCTAAACTACACTGCTTATGCCAGAGGTAAATAAAGCATATTTTCCTCATTAAGGAGGTTGCTGCTCCAGGTAGGTATGAATTTTAAACTTGCTTCGCAGGCAAATGTTAACTTGCAATTCACGTAACAACACACCAATTTTATCAGCGGAAAACACAAAGATGGGCTGCTGAACAAAAACTGGAACCTTTGCGGCCAAATGAAATCCTGGTTCTGTGAAGATACACTTCACTGACCACAGCATGTGATGAATCGAAGTCTGAAGTGCCCCGTGGCCCTTATGATCCCATCACAATACAATGTGGACCATGAGCACGTGGGGATGGATGGCGGGGGATACTACGACAGCACGTGATGGAAGAAACTGGACAGCTTTAATATGCCTTTTTATTTTTCTCTTTCCTGCTGTTTGAAATCTACTTTAGTCATCTAAATTTTACTTATGATTGAGAGGCCATGTTGTTACCTCAATTGAAGGGGCGAAAATAGGGCAGACTTATTGGCTGTCGAGGTCTTGCTTCAAACAACAGCTGGCGTTAATGAATCATACAGTGAGCCTTTGCTTCCACTTATGAATTACTGTGAATTACACAAAGGCAAAACCATTTTTAAATGTCTGAGGCCTTTTTGGCTTTTTATGTCTTGTCGAGTTTTGTACTTACATTATACAAAATGTTTCAATAATTATACCACAATAATTTCACACCCAAAGAAATATCTAATATTTTAAGGTCACCATGCTGTTCATGTCATAAAACTTAAACGTATAAAGCTGAACAGAAACCGATCATCTGTATCATCTAATAGAAGGAAAGAATTCTCTATCTACTTGCATATTTATGATTAACAAGTTTCAGATAGATTACTGACATAAGGGAAGAAGAGATTACAGTCCACACTGACCTGGCTGCTCATGCTCCACTTTTTAATATCTATGATAATATCAGCACACCAAGGAGACTTGCTATATTATCATACTGATCAAAACATGCCACCACCAAGCATCAGAGCTAACATCAATTTTATTTTCATTAAAAAACATCACAGTGTCTGAATATCCGCACCCACCTCTTTCTCTCTTTCTGCTTAATGTTGTGATGTAAAATATCAACTGTTCCCGTCACTTGCACGCAGATTTAGAATTGCGGAGGAGATTCAGCAACCAAAGATCTTAACTACAAGTTTAACTGGGAGGAGACATTTCTGATTAAATCTTGATGGTCACTTTTTCGTTCCTTACTTCCCCCAAACTCGGGGTGACTCAGCCTCCCCTCATTTCCGCACAGAGCTGCAGTGCACATCAAAACAGACAGTGCTGCATATGTGCACTCATGCATATTTCATAATTGGTTCCCTGCCCACCTCCTCCACATTCAAACCTCCTTTCCTGCAGTTTTATCTGACCATAAATATTGAATAGCAAGTAGGCATTCCTGTAAATCGACTACATTGGTGTACAAGAGAGATAAGTGGGCATTACTTTGCCTCGGTGTAGTAAATTTTGCTGGACAGCTGCAGTGACTAAAATGGGGCCTGTTCCCTTATGCATGGGAGAGAATCTAAAACCGGAGGTGTTCTCAAAGAGACAGCGGTGAGTGTGTGAGGTGAGATGTGCAGAGTTGGGAGTCTTTATGGGGTGACGGTGTGCTGTCACTTTTCCTTCCCTATTTCTGATAACCAATTCAAGGTAAAAGTCACATGAATCTTTAAAGAGGACTTCGCTTGCAAACAGAATTCTCCCATTTACTCTGGAGGGAAACTGTGTGTCTGACTACTGTTGCACAATTTCCACAACATCATTAATATCTTACAAGAGTGTGTGTGCATACAGTTGGAGTCTTATAGTACTTAAGTATGCAACATTAATACAGACTGACAAACTCAGAGGGTAATTCTGGTGTTTTAAAACCTGGGCCCTATGTTTACACATGTTGGGGTCTGAATAACTGATGGGTACAAAAGCTGTTGTCCAGCACATCGCTTCAGTCCGCAGCCGTGAAGGGCTACGATGTATTTCATAGAAGCAAATGTACTTGTCAAAATATGTCCCCTAAAAGAACATATTTTTGCCACTGACAGATTCATACTGTTATTCTAAGTGTCTGAAATATTTTGGAAAGGACTCCCACAAAGAAAGACCTTTTTGTGAAAGAGTAAGATCCTTTTTGTTCGACCTGAAAAAGCAGCTCTATTCAAAGCCACCAGAGTTCTTTGCCAAAAGCATGTATTTTTACCTCGCTGAGCACAGGAGGTGCTGGTCTACCGATTCAATGATCAGTTAGTTAGTGTTTATTAGGAAAATTTAGTGCCGTGGCACATTAGCTTGGATCTGATTGTAAAGCAAGGATAACCCAGCACAACACAAAGCTTCTCTCTCTTCCTGTGCAGTGAGTTGCAGTGGTGCTCATGCAGAATGGCAGAACGAGAGGTGAAGCGAATCTGGTTCTGGGATGGTTCTTTGCAAACATGCAGGAGCTCTGGAGCAGCTAATGAAAGCAGTTGCTCAGCCCTGTTGCCACCCCACTTTTCCCAATTTCCATTTTAAGTGATTTAATTTCTGCTGCTCGATGTCTTTGTCTATGTAAGTACAAAATTTGACAAAATATATAATAAAGATTAAAACAAAGCAGTTTTTGGACAATTTAATGTTAAAATGTTGCATCACTTAGGTTTTGATAATCATATAAAACTCTGCTCTGGGTAAAATTAAGTAGTTAAAAAAAGGGCAGCATTTCATAGTGAGATTTAACTCAAAATCTGTTTTGAGGTTAGACCGACTGCTAACAAAAGCTTTACTAACCTTGTGTTACCTGCTCCTCTCCTTAACCTTACTGTCAGTCACCCTCTTACACCTGTAGCAGAGTTTGTAGTGCTGCCACCAGATTTTATAAAGCAGCTGTATTTTGCAAAGCGTGCATTGGAGAGACTTCAGTCAGTATTGAACAATATATACTGAAAATTGACATTTCTTTTAGTGCTGAGAGTTTGTGGATAGCTTAATGCAGGAGTGTCACTGGGAAACATGGTGAGTTAGCAAGACAAAGGCTGCTTTCACACTCTTCACACATGTGAGGTACATAAGTGCTTTCGAAAAAGGTCAAAATCGAACTTTGATATAAACCTTTCTGGAATACAACGCTGAGTTTTACCCGTTTGATGCCAAATAAGGTAAGGAATCATCAGCACAATAAGTAAAAATAAAAACACACATCTAAGGCACCCATGTAGAAAATACAGTCTTATTTAAAAAAAAATTGCCAGTATCACAGGCGCTGGGGCATAAAACACAAGTCGACATACGCAAAAACAAATTCTGCATGAATTATTGATGGATTTTGGAAGCTAGTTTCCTTTTATCACCATCATAGCTTCCTGTCATTGAACCTTGACTGTGGCAACATGCACAACAAGTAAAAACATCCACTGCAGGGACATTTACAGAAGCTAGTTTCTTAATAGTAACATCAAGGAAAGAAATGCAGCATATGTTCTGCTTGGGCTTACATTTGCAACACATATTGCCTGTATTCTATTTCGTCTCAGAGTTTGTGTGCAGTTTGGTTGTAATCCAATAGATATTCAAGGCATTCTTTCGGATCATTACCTGCATATTGTAGCGTTCCTATATTCCTTTTTTTAACCACGAGCTACGGTGCTATTGCCGGCAGGAGGCCTATATGATTCTCCATAGCTTTTATTAGCCCGTGGGAACAATGGGTGGCCTGTACATGAAAAGCGCAGATAATCACACAAAGAGAAAAACCATGGTTGAGGCCTTTTTCTACAGAGAGCTCATGTCACACGATGGGATTACAATACCACCTCTGGGGAGCTTCTTAGCAGGGCAAGAGTACACACAGCTCTCACGTTCTGACTGCGACATGCACGTACGTAGGCTCATAATGACAAAGGCACAATGGCACCACTTATGGGCGCACAAAAATGCAACAACACTGCAAGAAGAAAAATGGTTGAACCCCCCCCCCCCCAAATTCTCTCCAGTGTGATCTCCTTGCTTTTGTCTGGCAGAGAAGAAAGACGAGTCTTACTTCGCTCTCACTCTGAGTCATTATCCTCCTGTCTTACCCAGCAGTCCATCTCATTTTTCAGTCAGACCTGTATGTCTGTCTCTCAGCAGGCGTCGCACAGTGCTATCCATTCTTTCTCACAGAGAATACCAGCATGTGATGCCGAATTCATCTCTCAGAGCCAGATGGATGTCTCACTAACTGCCACTCTCCTTTGCCTCATCGGCTCAGCTCAAGGTTAAACACAAAAAAAAAGAAAGGTAACGGGTATTAGCGTGGTTTAAAATACAAGGCATTCATACAAACACCTTTCATTTTCCTATTATCTCTCCTCCTCCCCCATGAATCAGCACCTTTACAATATGACAGCAGTAGCACATATCCATCCCTCGCTGGGAAATGAGCGGACAATGTTGCTCTCAACCTTCAGGCTGACCTCTAGTTTTAATTTATGTTAAAAAGCACTCACATACACAGGCGCTCAATGCCCTAACAAAACAGGCACGCAAACATGTACAGCCACCCTACACATACAGATACACACATACACATACACATACAGATACACACATACACTTACACACCCATACACACACACACACACACACACACACACATTGACAGTCTTTGGGGCTACAGCCCAAGAGACTGGCCTGCCTGTGCCAGTTCTGGCCATCCAGCCATTAAATCTGGCATTCATGAATGGAAATATATTCAGCTTTTGACCAGAATTTATTCCAAAGCAAATTTGATAAGGGTCATTCACATGTTGATTCACATGTTGACAGCCAGGTTTTTACAAGCAGCAACACAGTTGTTTTCTATCCATCAAACAGTCTAAATATAAACAGCGGGGAGCTCACACCGAAAAGGATTGCATTTTTTCTGCTCTGTAAATAACAGCAAGCCCCCAATCAGAAGTATAAAGTGTGGATGGTAGCTCGCGTGTTTTACTTTGTGTTTACGCTTGAATGTGTTCACCCGTGTGGGTGTGTCGAGTTAGCTGTGTATACGTTGGCAGGTCGGAGTGATGGATGTCTTGAGTGTGAAAGCTCCACACCTTGAATTTGTCAGGAACTCCTGGAGGCACGGTTGAGAAAATCCGACAACAACACGGCAGCGCTTGATTTTGAATCTTGTGATAGCTATTGCAATTCTCATTTCTCTACATCACACCGAGGAAAAACACACTGCCTAAGTGAAAGAGACGGGCAGCACATGCATTTGAGTCGGCTTGTCTGTGTGCAGGCAGACGAAAGAACAAAATGCCAGGCCAGCTGCCCATTTCAAAAGCACCTACAGACAGTCCCGTCTAAATTCACCAACTCTCCGTTTGAGAGCTGCCGACTGATATTTGATATCAACAGCAGAAAAGCAGACACAACCAGTGCCGAGGATCTGTGCATTGTCACAGCAGCTATATCACAAACTAGTGTGTATAAAAAGGAGAAGATGGACTAAAGTGTTCAGGGAAAAGCAGGGTATTGACCTGCATTTGAAGACATGTCGCGGACCCTTAATCCACAAAAAGGATCTTGTCAGCAGGGTGATGCGATGCCAGTAGCCTGCCGGGCAGGCTGCGGAGATGGCCAAGGCCTGGAAGGCAGTCTGGCTGGTGGGACAGTATGGCTAGAGAAACTACCATCTGCTGGGGAGAGATGTGTGTTTTCACACACACGGCCCCCTTTGGCAACAGCAGTTTGAGAGGGCTTCTCAAGGACTGGAGACGAGGGCGGACGAGGGTGAACGAGCTGAGACAGGCACCGACGAGGCCATGGGGTGAGAACACGCAAAATTAACACGGCGTGTATCAATTGGTGTTTACTGCACACGTGCAGTGTTTGCACATGAATGTCAGCACATACTGTGAGCACACATGCACAGACAGACGACTGACATTTCTATCTAAAGGCTTATAAATCCAAACATCTCAGCCACAGTTCTTCATGGCTGCACGTAAACGTACAAATTAGTAACTGGCAGAGAATTTTTGCATTAGTGATTCTGAACAATTTAAGGACTGTTTTTTTTCTCTTTGCCTACTGCTGAGGTATTTTAAAAAAAAAATCAATCAACAGGCATAAGAATATAAGTGAAAATTTATTTGTGTGCAAAGACAGAAAATTCTTTCATTCCAACACACACGCTCACACACACACAAATGAAGAGCAACTAAAGGTCTGCCTGCGCTCTAGCCTCGAGCCTCGCTTATCTTCTTTCGGTTTCATTTTCTTCCCACTTCAAAGCATAACGTCAGTAAAAAGTTGCCAGTGGAGCTGCTGCACTGGGTGTTTTGTCGAACACAATTAAAAGAAATACAACTTTTTCGAGTTTGAAAATAACAATAGTTTTCATTTAAAATCTAGTGAAGCGGCAACATGTGAGATTTACATGGGAACAAAGCATGATGTCTTATCTTAATTCCCTCATGGTTGAGCTTTAATTCATTCACAGTGGAACAGCGTAAAGGAAGAGATACGGCACATTCCATTTAAGCACTGTGACCTTGCTGTGCACAGTGCATTTTATACAATAGAGTCATGGTTGTTATTTCAAAGAGTTTAATGTTTGATTTCAATAAAACGTACAGAAGACAGATTCTTATCTGTTCTGAACACAACAACATCGTCCTGCCCACTCAGCCTCCATTTGTGCCTCCATTTAGAGGTTTTTTTCATTTTAAGAGCCATTTCAAACCAGTTAATTATGAGTGGAAGAGGACTATAAACACTCTGTAAACTCAGACAGCATGTCTGCACTGACTGACACCAAAGTCAATTCTCATAATAACCCTGACCAACGTATTGGCTAAAATGAGCATATCACAGATCAATCTCTCTGACCGTACAAGAAGGTGATTTGGTCACTTTAAGCAAGAGGAAAGGCCCTAATCTGAACCTTAACCCCATGACAGAATGTGTATTTGTGGTCATGTCTCCAGTAAAACATTTGTTAGTGAGGTGTTTTGGTCTAAGGGGGTGTTTTCAGCAGCACAGACACAACTAAACAATCATAAAAACATACTTATATTGGAGGAATGTTACATTCAGTAGTGCTTCTCTATTGTCTTCTAACTCAACCTTGACTACACGTCACTTTGATCACGGAGATGACACTGTTATATAGAGTATACAGGCACACGAGTATTTATAGCATATATTGTAGTTAAAGGATGAAACTGACAGAAGGATTGAGAGAAAAGACATAAATAAAAATCAATTTGCTACTTCAGCACCACAGACAGCGCCATGGATTTACTGATACACAGCACAGTTAGGCTGCTGATATTTCTGAGCCATGTTTAGGGCAACAGACTCTAACTCGCACAAAGCTCAGTCAGATTCGGGATCAATAAGTCAGGCAGACTAGATGAACATATTTAACTAAACAATCCCTCAGCACTTGCACTCTGCTATTAGGGGGATGGAGAGGGGGGGATGATAGCTATCACAGAAGATGTATTCTGACTTCCCATCCCTCCCAAAATCACCTGCTGACTATTTATATCTGCCAATAGGTGACCAAAAATTTAGTAAAAGAAAAGCCATAAAAATGTTTCAGCAGACATCATCTGTCAATTAAAAAAGAAGGTACTTTCTTAACTGTAAAATGTTTCACTCAGTATAAACTTTGGTCATAAATTTAAAAAGATATATTTTGAACATGTTTGTTTGCTAGATTCACTTCCCTCAAACAGAAGCCCAAATGATGAAGAATGCAGCTGGCATAAATATAGAATTTAATTCTGTCATGCAGCTTTCCAAATATTAGTTTGGTCACGGCTCATGAGTCTCTCTGCTTTCTTTACACTCTCCTTATAGGTTGGGTTTAGATGGAAATAACAGAATATGGGAGGAAAAAAGCATCACTTTGTTTCTGAATACAAACATCTACTAGCATTTATGGTGCTAGTAGATGTCTTTCAGGAACATCTTTTCAGCCCTTAATATGGAAAGATGTCTTAAGCATGTTTTCATGTTATGTGACACTGTAACGCTTGTAAAGAGGGATCGTTTGAAAAAGAACAAGCAAACAATGCAGAACATTTTTCAGAAAAGGCAACAGCTCCAAAGAGGTTTAAGTTTCAAAAGCTGGTTGCCGGGCAGAATACATTTAATATGTTGACAGTTTACATCAACATGTAAATGAGTCCATGTCTGTGATTCTGTTGTGCATGTAGCACTGTGCGTCTCCATTATGTCCCTCCACCTTTTATAGATGCAGCACTGCTTAATATGCACCAAATTACTGAGAAACATGACTAATTTCTCTAAACAATGCAGTCGACTAAAGTATATTTCTACCTCCCATCTCTTCATCTGGCTCATGCTGATCCTTAAACTGCCTTTGTGTCAGTGAAACTCATTCAGAGAGCAATCGTGACGCTGTGCTGAGACGTGTGATAACGAGCCGAAGTCTGTCACAAAATTAAGTTCAAGACAACCTGTGATGCTTTTGTCTTTTATATCCAACAGTGTATCTATAGCACTTGGTCCAAATTCATTTTGACACCAGTGATGTTTTTTTGGACTTCAGAGGCTTTCCCATCAAACTGTGATGTCATTAAAGTTTGTCTTTCTTGTAATTGGATTTACTTGGCTAATCAAGACCTGTCAATGTCCAGAGTAAGCTGGCAAGTCATTTGAGTACTTTGATCAAAAATTTGCTCTGACTGACTGAGTGAGATTTTTGGTTGATTAAATGTCATTTATACCTCCTTACACTTTTTTTTTCAGCTGTTGATCCCACAAATGCACTGACAAGAGTGAAGGTTCATCAATCCCATGAGTATGTTCCTAGTTTATCTTCTGATTTTGTTGATCCGTGATTGGCTTGGTCCAGTACTGATTAATTAAGTCCTTTCAGCATCTCCATATTATGTTCGAGCACCTGGATGTCTTTAGATTAGATTGCTTATTAATTGATTTCACCTGAAAACTACACCTTAAAATGCGTTACATCATACCTTACTTTTGATCATATATCAGGTGTTAACATAGAACATGAAGAACCTGGTTATTCATATTCCTTTGAACATTATAATCATAGTTTCCGAATCCTGATCGTCTACCTGCAGACAAGTTTTGATTTCTCTTCATCTTGTTTTTTAACAAGATTATCTGGAAATATTAATAACGTGTTTTCATGCCAAAGGAATCCTAGCTTCTATCAGAGGACTCCAAGTAGTGTAGCCGGGTTTCTGAAAGTCATGATGAGGTCTTATTATTGGTTTCTGGAATCAGGATAAGCTGTTTACATGCACTGAACATCAAAACCACCAAACTAGTGCGGCACGTAGGCACATTCAACTCTTCTGGTCAGTGTTCCTTTCTTTACAATAGGTCTTCGACATGATCATTATCAGCCTGTAAAATTCTGCAAGAAAGATATGATGAAATACGCAGAAACTTCTCCAACAGTTATATCCTTACACATTTGATTTTTCAAAGAGTTAACAGTTCTATGATTAGATCACTGTTGAGGAACCACAATGTTGTCTTGGGCTTTGATATATGTCCTGTTTATCTCCTAACAAGTGCACACAGTGCTCTGCAGCCTGAATGTGACACATCTTTGTTTATGTATTCAAACACCATTCATATCTATGGAGTGTGGTGATATCATTTTTTTATGATATTCTACAAAGACCCCTTCTGAGAGCCATTGTCAGCTCCAGACGTATGACACGTCAATGAGAGCTTGATATTTATTGCAGCGATTGGGCCACACTGAATGTGCTCTGACTTATTCGCTGCCATGGGATGCCCGACACCTTCGCTTCGATGTAAGCCTTCCGTTTCGTAAGTCCTCAACGATATGGGCACTTTCAAAATACAGAGAAGGGGTTGATCTGTCAGGGGGGCCATCAGAGATGATTTGTTGATGATTTGATTTTCATCCCATAGAGTACATGGCTGCATAAAAAAACAGTGAGCACAGAGGCGACCTGATGATGGAGCTGTGGCATAATCTCTCAGATGAAAGGAAACAACTCTGTGAGAAACTTTCTAAGCAAATCTGTTCAATTCTGATTCAAATGTGTCCCATTTTTGTGTGTGTTATGTTACCCTGGGAAGTTAAACTTCACATTCGGATCATCCCATGAATGCTGGTCTGTTTGTTATTCTTGCGCTAATTATTGCATCTTTTTCATTCACGTGAATGAGGTTTCTTTAGATTCAGGGTGTTAGGATCCTTTGTTATGTTGCTTATGAAAGCCCAGTCACACATCACACTTAATCCTCCAGCTGAGTAATAGCATTCGATTTAAGAATATAAAAGTCGTTTTCCTCACACATCATGTTGCATCAGTGCAGGTCTTATAACAAAACAGCCTGTTTCGAGTGTTAATCATTAAAGCAGTTTTTTCAGCATTTTCATGGAAAATTCACACGTCTGGTGATAAGTGCACTTCAGGTATTGTGTGTCCACACTGATTGAGAACTGTAAAAAATTAATGTATGCAAACAAGTAGCACTTAGTTGCGAGTTATTTCTGGAACGAGCAGCGGCAAGGTCAGATGCTCCTCTGCCTCCTGTGCTATTCAGGCAAAGAGTAGCTGGGAAAAATAATTTCCCAGATAACTGGTCAAGCAGGCAGTGATGGCTCTTGTCATGACAAACCCTCAGCATCTTCAGGCAAGATCAAAAGCTGTTGACCAACCAAAAACTATTAGCCAGCTAACACCTGTTTACTACGGCAGCAACGGTGTCAAAAAGCAAGCAAAAAGCAAAAGCAATTATGAATTTGCTCACTAAAGCCTGCTTCTGTGCATAAACACAGTGCACGTATATAGCAACCAACCAGCGCTTTTATTTCACTTAACACAGTCTATACATGCTACAAAACTAGCAGCTAACCAGCTCTGACGGCCTGTAAGATTAGACTATCACTCAAGATCAGAGTGAAGAGTCAGTAACATCAGCAGCAGATAGATGGTTAAATTTTGAGCTTGCACAGTCGCATTTTAATTTTATAAATTTCAGTGACAAAAGTCAGTGACAGACACATAACTATGTGAGGAGTCATCCTCTCCAGCTGAGCAGCGAAGAGTTCGCAAGCTAGTCAACAGCAGTAAAGAAAAGTGGCACAAACTGATAAAAAATCTGATGTTCCAAAGTGACATTATGTGACAAAATGTGTCATTTTGAAAAAAAAACATTTGATGAAGAAATTTAAATGACTCTAATCTCTCAATTTTGAATAACATTTCAGAACAGTGTGTTGAGTGGCCATAATCAAAAATTTTGCTCTGTTTATTGATACAGTTTTTTAACTAATTATTATTTTTTTTGAGATAAAGAACAACTTGGGCTCCATATATCTGTTCATGCAGTCATGCTTTCTCACCTCGCACCACAATGGTGGTGGACTTCTTGGCCGGGTTTCCCACGTTGTTACTTGCCACGCAGCTGTAGACCCCCGCCTCATCCGAGGTGATGGCTGGAAGGGTGAGCGTGCCTCCCTTCACCACGCTCCTCTGTGGCAGGCTGTCGTTACTGCTGACCCAGGTGAGAGTTGGTGGCGGCTCTCCACCTGTGGTGATGCACACCAAGGATACTGTCTGGCCAGGATTCACCACAATGGGATCCTCAACCAGCAGCTTGATGGATGGGGACGCTGCGGAGCAAGAGAGTGTGGAGTCTTAGAAAGATTGCTATGACACTTACAGCATCTGTCCGTCTTACACCTTTATGGATCGCTGCATTTTTTTTTTTTGTATTTTCGGCTTAGATACTAATCACACAAAGTCAATAGTTTTAAGGGTACCTGTCTTATTGGTGAGTCTGAAGATAACACTGCGGTCAGGGATCCCACACACGTTTCTGACCGAGGCGATGCAGCTGTAGTTGGCGTAGTCCTGAGGACGCAGGTTCTTCAGCTTCAAAATCTTTGTTTCCCCCTGCAGCTCAGACCAAACCAACACTGGTATGCAAATGTGTGCAAAAACATCATCATAATCAAGCAAAAGAAAAGCAGAAAACAAGGCACTGGGAAGGACAAAGGCCAAACAGCTCCAAAGAAAGGTCAAAAAGATGAATATGTATACAGTTTTAATGAAACCAAAAAGGAATAGAGAGGGTGGCAGAGCTGGAAAATATTACTGTAGAATCACAATGAACATAATGCTGGTATTTTTCAAGGAAATTAATGTGTCAACTTGCTCCGAACCAACGAGTGGATTACTCTTCAGTCAATGGCCCTGCAGTATTTTCACCACTCGGCTACAGGAATATGGATGGGCTCAGTAGGAGATCCCTCCACAGAAAAGGCTATCTCACTGAGAATGAGTGTTTGATTCCAGCCTGCTTCATCGACCGCGAGCCCCGCCCAGAGGGCTACGACGAGGATGTGAACCTTTGATCTGCCTGACTCGGATGTGAGGCTATTGGGGTTGGAGGTGGGGGGGGGCGGCAGCAGATTAAAACATGAGTCAGCCACACGCTGCGGCAGTCCACACAACATGACAATCCCTCATGTCTATCAAACCCCTTTCATATCTGAAGACGCTCAAGGATAACTTAATTGTATTACATTAGCCACGGACCCCACACTCCACTTTTCTTTCTCTCTCTCCGTCACATCTTCTGGTTTGGAGCAGATATCAGAAGATGAGGTCAGCGGTATTCAGAGTGCGAGCTCTACTCTCAGCAGGGTCTGGCAGATTGGAAGGAAAATCTATTTAGAAGATGCAAGGGGCACAGAAAGGAATGGAAAGGACAAACACATTAAAACAAACTGCACTGGGGGATTGATGGCCATATTGATGGAAAGATTGAAAGCTAAAGTACACGGAAGCTTCAGGAATGGGACTGACGGCTGTTGGTAAAGGGCAAAGAAATTCTGGAGTAGAGCATTGTTACTGTCAAGCGAAGAACAGTATTTTTCCTCCTCTTCCTCCTCCCCCCTCTTTTTGCTTATCTGTTGTTTTTTTGATGTCTTACTGCATTTCAGGGGATATTTTGTCATTTTTGGAAACACAGAGTAAAAACCAGCCTGATGAACTTAAAAATTCATGGTGCTTAAGATGAACAGGAAAACATTTTTGACAGTCGTAGTGAGAAAACATGTTGACAACATGGGGGCCAAGAAAATGAGAGTGTAACAAAAGAGCAGAGCTAAAGCAAAATGTCATTACTGACATAAATGTGATACATGATCCAGCAGGGTGATGACTAATATGTTGACTGAAGTAATTCTGATGAGAAATAGCTTCATTATCGTTTGAAATTTGTGCTATTTGCTGGCACTTTGTGAAAAAAAATATGGAGAGAAAGGTGGAGGAGAATGTAACAGACAGCAGACAGGACAGGAATTTCTACAATAAAAGCACAGCTCTGGGCCTCACTTAATTACCAACCTGTTCTCCGCACAGAGTTAAAAATGCCACTGCCGCATTTCTACAGTATCAGTGGGAATATAAAACACCTTTGGTGGAGTGAAAAAGGTGGTAGGTAATGAAGCTAAAATGAAGAGTAATGGAGGGAGGAAGGTGAAGAGATGAACTTAATTCGCAAAACTGCATGGCCAAAGTCTTGGCCTTGCTGCACTCTATTGGACTCAACCTAAGCCTTAGGGCTCGATTTCGGTCAGTTATGAATTTGTAACGCAATTGTCTGGGTGTGTTTCAGGCAAGTTCAGACATATTGTTGAAAAATAAGGTTATTAGCCTTTTATATGAGCAAATTAGAAGGAGTTTAGTCAGGATTTATTTGGGGTTGGACTCACACAAAAGCTAATCTCTGGGTTTGGGTTGTGCTCAAATTTCAAGACCCAATTAAAACTTTAATAGAGGGCAGGATGAACAAGTGAGGGAAGAAAAAAAGAGGTATGAGGAGCAGGGCAGCGAAGGGAGGATTGCCTGACGAGGCCCAGTTGTGCAGCGTCTTCAGCCTCCTTCGCCCACTCCATTATTTCCCAGCCATCTTTCTTCATTTGGCCAAACATCAATTTCACTTCCTTTTTTCCCTCTCTGTTTCTTAAGCCTCTTTTCCTCTCTCGTCTGTCTTTTTCTCTTTCAACATAGATTTCCATTCCCAATTCAAAACCCAAATCGCATTCAGCTCTATCAATTCAAAAACTACAATTGCCTTAGTGGTGACAGGACATCTTATTCAAGTCTTTGTTGCCTGCACAAGATCCTTTTTTTTTTTTGGTCGAAAAGATTCTCATTTTTCAAATTTAAAAGAAAATCCAAATGATTAGTGCACAGAAACAGATCATTCTGTGTCTGCAGCTCCTCATTTTGCTTGTAACTATGTGAATCTGGGTTAGACAATTTCATATTGCTACTCACAGTTAACAACGGCTTTTACTGTCCAGCAGCACAAGGACTGGTGTCAGGGTTCAGATTGGGGTTTTGAAACAAACAAACAAACAAACACACGGTTCATATCCTGCCTACTGCTTCAATACATAAAGGAAATAAAAATCCACTACTGTTATTGCCATATTTCATGCTGTAATATGTCACATGTCTTAGAAAAGATGTGTTGATTCATTCCACTGTGTCTTACTCATCTGTGCTGTGGAAATGCAGGAAGAGTGTGTCTGGTGTTGTTATGTTGTTGTGCTTCTTACTCATAGTCAGAGGAAGTTGATTACAATTGTCATTTACATACTTGAAGAGTCTGTTTAAGGCCCTACAGTAAATATAGAACATGACCCTCGATATAACACATTATAATGCATTAGAATTTTGATTACTAGTAATCACTGTCTTTTGTTTCTGCAAAAACACTTTGCTCCACTTTAACATTAACTAACCAAAAGTTTTTTAACACAGAATTAGCAATCAGAGTTACAATCAAACATTGTAATACCAACACCCACTCATGGTGAGACAGTATTATATCTTTGGAATGTGATAATGCTAACAAAACCTGCTCTGCAAACTTGTTTTGTCTTGAAAAATGCGAGCTTTTTCTCTCTTCTTTGGCTGCACATAGAAGAACGCTATGGTTGACACAGGTCTTGAGAGCTTCTCTTAACATGAAGGAAAAAGCTTCGGCATCTTAAGCTCCCAATGAACCTGTCTTTGGCGGCGCCTTCAAAAGCATATTATGATTTTTTTTTGCATCCTTTATCATCTACCAGTCTATTTATCCTTACCTTGCAGTGGGAGGGAGGGCAGAAGGTGCATGTAGTCATGACAGCCTACATAAAGAACTATTAAAAAACAGACCTTGACTTTCATATTTTACTGGTAAAAGCTTTAAACCTTCACCTCTATCACAATAATATCATACTTTTTTTCCATCTGCTATTCAGTCAGATGTGATATTTTCATGCATCGTGTTGCCTCTTTCTTACCTGAGTGAAAAACGGCTCATAGATCTCCACTCCCTTGTCCGAGCCCTGTGTCAGGACCTCTCTCCCGCGATGCCAGCTGTAGCGGACCGGCGGGTTGGAGTTGGCCACACAGCGCAGAAACACAGTCCTCTCATAGTAGAACTGCTCCTTAGCTTCTCCTATACTCTGGTGCACCGTCACCACCGGGTCATCAAGGTCTGTTTAAAGGGAACACAAACAGGGAGGACGAAGCTATCAATAAACACTTACGCATGAGTTGTTCTATTGACGGATGAGTCGAAGACTGTTTTGATCAGTCAATCAACACCAAAGACGTTTCACATATAAATGCATATATTTGCCTGGCTTTGGTGGCACAAACAGAGCAGTAAACATAAAAGTATTCCCAGCAGTCCTTGTGTCTTTATTGTGGTCGAAAAAGTGGACTGAAAGGGTCAGAACCCTCATTGCATTAGAGGAGCCGGCAATCAGCATGCACATAAGGTCGATGTGTGAAAGGAGGTGAGGAGCCCTCTGCTTGAACTACTTAAGTCAATAGGATGCAGCCCAAGGGCACATTGACTTCCCAGTCAATGGGCGAGCTGCTATGTGTTCCAAGTCGCACTCCATTGATGGCTTCAAACACGAGCGAGGATGACAAATACCGCGCACAAAATGATGTTTGATGTCCATCACTTCAAAGAACAATGTTTGGCCGGCCTCCGCTCCGATTTAGGCTCTCTGTGATTTGACACATCTGTTACTCTACCCCATTTCCCAGCAGATCTGAGGGAAGTTTTACCCCAACGCCAGACAGTTGGTGATTTGAGAAAGCGCTTGTGGTTGATTAAATGGATTCAAAGTTAATCATCTTACTCGGCTATCGCATTAAGCCCTGGCAAATGGTGTTCATCATAGCTGTGGTGTCTTTTAGCATGCTAATACTCGCCTTTTAGATTATGTCCATTTGCACACTCAAAGAACGTGGGGAGCTAGCTGTTTCCCTTTCATCTCAGTCCGAGATGCAATCAGTTTTTAACACGAGCAAAAAGGCAATTTAAGGGAGATGATGAGAGAAGCTACTGCAAGTTATCCCTCCTGCTAAAATACTAACTGATAGAGGCTGACCTTTTGCACATGAAGGGGGAAGTGATTGAGTGTATTAATGAGCGAGTGAGTGTATCAGTGAGTAGGCAACAAGGTGGATGATGGAGTGACTGATTGAGAGAGCAGCGGTGTGTATACGTGAGTGAGAGTGCAGGCAACTTACAGTAAATTAATACCCAAATCTTTAACGATCATAAGCCTCCGGAGAAAAACTTCACATGCCTGAGGTGTTATCAATGGATGAATTCATCGCTTTTAATTCAGTGGTGCTGGCCCAGCCCTGGATTTGCTGAGGATCAGGTCCTAATCAAGGCGCCTGTGGGCCACATCGCACAGCATTCAGTCTACACGCACCAGCCAGAGAATGCTGATTCCTCAGTTTCATTAAAGACGTGTTCTGCCCTACAGGCCCTTAATCAAAATCTAGCAGCGGTCAATACTTCATCCAGGATCCATTACAGTGTCTCAGGTAAGAGCAATTACCTTTGGGGTGGGGGAGGTTTGGGGAAAAACAGGGGAGGGGGTGACAAGGCTCTGGAGAAGACAGAGCGATTGCAGTGCCATTTTAGGGGAGAAGATTGCTTTAAGTAAATACACTGATTCATTATGGAGAGGAGGGGGAGAGTATGAATCCAACATCTTATCTCTGACTCTACCCAACCTCTCCCTCATCTGTTTCCTGCTTCAAACAGTCAATTTACCAACTGTGGCAGAAATGGAGTGATTCATTGACAGCCCTATCTGCCTTGGGATAACACGTGTCTTTGAACGTCAGGCCCGATAGGAGGTTGTCTCCTTTCTTTCCCCTCGTGGTGACAAGAGTGCGAGGGTGCGTATCTGTATGTTTGTGCATTAGGTAAGGAGCAGTCTGAGCTATTAATAGGGCCAAAATGATATGCAGAGAGGAAGTGTATGCTAGGAGCGCAAAGAGATAAATATGGAAATATGGAAATGTACGCACTGGATTAAAATTTGATGAATTTCAAACAAAATTCCACCTCCACCATCAGTCTTTCTCCCGTAAGGATGTTGTGTGTGTGTGTGTATGTGTGTGTGTACGTGCGTGTCACTCTTGTGCAATTAGCTTCTGAAGTCATGCTTGACTGATTGTGAAGCTTAAATCCCCTAGCCCAGAGGAAAACTGCGGTGTACGGGCCGCCTGCATCAGAGTTGTTAGGGTTTGTAATTGCAGGTTTATGGGTTCACAGGCCGGTAAATCTGCCCGTGTACAGCTAAACGCTTCGGCGAGCTAACCTTAGCATCACTCCTGCTCATTCTCTCCCACCATGACAATCTAAGCGCTCTGGGTTTGTGTGAAATTAAGACACCAGGATGGGGCAGCATGACACATGAATGTGCAAACACCAGAGTGTGTGTGTATGTGTGTGAGTCAAAGGGGGTCTCACTAGACAAGCAAGAAACAGAAAGGGTATAACATCCAGGTCGTCTGCGGTCGTTTTTTCCCCCCCTTTCTTAAATGAGAACAACTAAAACAAAACCTGAAGATGATGATATTCCCATTCGGATGTCAGAAGGCACATTTCTATTTTATAGGCCTACCAAAACATTTGTTGGACAAATAGGCACAAGTGAGTGGTTTGGATAAAAGAGAAGATGAAGATTAAAGAAGGTGCTTCATTATCACATCAAACCTCAGCTCCTTCCTTTCATGTCCCCCATCCTCCACCCCCCCACACCCCCCCAAAAAAATCAGACACCTGCACGAAAAACTTACACACATTACCTTACTCCACCTACCCACACACACCGACATCCTTGCAGAGACTCTCACACACCTTTTTTGGGCTGTCTCTCGGGTGTTAATCTAATGCAAGTTTTTTTTTCCCCCTCCACTTTTTTTCTTGGCTTTGATGTCTTTCACTCTGTCTGCCTGATCTGTTAAAGTCACCTGGGAAGAGAACCCCTATCAGGCTCCCAGGCTGTCAGCCATGAGCGACAGAGGCCCACGATTAATTTCACCTAATCACCGTCCCAGCTTGATTACCTGTGGGAGCTGCTGACCTGAATGACATTTGCGCAGCGTCTTTCATGAGTAAAAACAGCCCTGTTATGTCAAAGATAAGCAATTTGCCTTTATTTTGTGCCAAGGGATACTGAGGGACAGCGGGAGGGAGAGACGGGGCCCTGGTCGGAGAGTAACAGAGACAAGAGGAGGACAGAGAGGGTCAAGAACATGTAAAAAATTCTAATTTGCTGCTGTCCACATGCAGGTCTAATGAGATGAAGACAGCTGCCTCATGCACTTACTCCAAATGCGGGTGACTTGCTCTCTTTTGTAGTTTTTTTTTGTTGGTAGAAATATGAGCATGAGGCTTCCCGATTAGAGCAGTTATTACTTGGCAGCCTGCCCCTTGAAAGACCTCACCTTCAAGCCTCTTTTGGAAAGGCTGGAGTTTAAAAGCAAATCCTTAAAAAAAAAAGGTAGAGCCACCTCCACACAAATAGGAAGCAGTAAGAGGTGCATTTACTTTCTGCCTCTTTAGACATTCTCCAACCAGACTGAATGTCCGTCATCTGAGTGTCCATCTGCTCATGTGAATAACAGAGTTTGTACTAGGGCTGCACGACATGGCCTAAAACCAATATCTCGATATTTTTAGGCTATATCGCGATACACTATATATCTCGATTTTTTGATTTCTCCTGTAAATCACTATATAAATGTTAAATTCAACCCTTTGATGCATAAAATGACATCAGTATGATGATTAAAGTTGACCTTTCTATTGGAGTTTTTTAAATTTGCATGCAAAAATGGGAAAATCACAATGAAATTAACTTTAGCAAACCTTTTAACGACTATAAGTCGCACCTGTCTATAAGCCGTACCCACTAAATTTAACAACTAAAACCACTAAAGCTTTCTTCTTCAGTGTCGCAATTTAACAGCATCGGAATTACTTCGTCAAACACGTTCTCGTTTATACTCGTTTATATTCGTCCGTAAATTAGCAGCATCAGAGTTTAAGCCAGAAGGTTCAAAGTGTCGGAAAAAAGTAAGCGGCTTATAGTCCAGAAATTACGGTATTTAAAACCAGGCTGCTGCATTCACAGGATTTTAACAAATAAAAATAAATAATGACATGGTAGGCCTTTGAACAGTAACAGTCACGTCACAGGAGGAGTGGGAATGTGTTTTTCCTCAGAACCAAGTCGTCCGTCTCCATCTTCAATTAACGTCCCTTGCTCATAACTCGCTGAGGCTCTTCACTTTTTTTGCTCCCTCCGTGCTCTCTTGCCTCCTCACCTGATACAAAAATACGCATTTGTGCGAAGGGAAGTTTTCTAGATGGGAGGGTGAGTGTGCTGCGTGCTGTGAGAGGAATGCTAGGAGAGAGTGAAAGAAGCAAAACTCAAAGAGAATTATATGCCGGCGGCTTAAAACATTAAAGACAATTTGTACTCGATGGTCACGATGCATCGATAGATTGAGTATATTCGACATCTCGCCCACCCCTAGTTTGTACTAAAAAATATATCATAGCCAAAAGCCTGAGATAAATACAAACATTAGGATAATGGGCAATTAGAATTAAACCAGAGATCCTTTATCAGAGGTGCTCTGACAAACTTGTTCTGTTATTTCATAGTGGAGTGTAACGTGTGGGTTTAATGTACAGTACAAAGACCAAAAATTGCAATACAATATGCTGCATCACCATACTATGTGTAAACACACTATATCTGATACGACAGGACAGATAAAACATGATTTAATGCTGGATGTTGGGCTTTGATGCATTTTATTTATGTAGGTTAATAAGCCATACTGGTGATATATGACATCCATCTCATGCTGAGGCCTCTGATGGAATATGTGAATCTAGCATGTAATTTACTGTCAGAACATTTCCGTTCCCTCCATCTCTCAACCCCCTGGCAACAGTGACCTCTATCTCATGGCTACACTCCACAAAATAACTAGCTGCTGGATGCATTTATTTGGTATCAGCTGTTGCTTCACACTAAAGTGTGATCATGCTGGCGGATGGATGTGTTTGGAGGGTAGGCGAGGGCCTGATGTATCTATTTCTGCAATAAGTCCACTCTGACGAAGGCGCCTGTGTAACAGAGATATCTCAGTAAACTGAAAATTATTCTTTGGGACATGAGATAGGAGTACGAGCAGCCTCATGTGCTGTCCGGGGGATAAAAAGGGGGAAGAGAAGAGAAACCTGTGACAAGCTCATTTAGCCAGTGTGCAATATCTGAATGTGTTGGTGAAACACACATCTTTATGTTGAGAAAAGAAAAAACAGTGACTGTTCACATCATAGAACATAATTAAAGCAGCAATGTACATACTGGGTTTTTTTAAGCCAAAAGCAGGAAGTTCCTGGAGTTGCTGATGTTTACCTTGAACTCAACAGTGACATCGGTCCACTATGAAGTCGCTGCTAATAGCCACACAACTTTTTTTTTAGTTTGTATTTGACCTGAAATCAACAAATGAAATATAATGTGTTGGGTGGCTTGAGAATCGATTTTGTTAACATTAGACTGCTTGTGGTGAGCTGCTTCCCCTGTTTTCAGTCGTTGTGCTGAAAACAGAGAAATCTGCTTCGACCATCCCTTTATGTTGATCATCTTTCAATAACATTTATGCTGTATGGTGGATCATCAGATGTCAGTGCTATGAACACTTTATCCTGTGTTTTATTATATCTCACACATCTATGGGTATCATTCCACATTTTAAATCTTTTTTAGTCTAACAGGCTTTATTTTATATTGAGTTTAACAAAAGATGTATTGCTTCATCATTGCATCTTATTATACCAAATCTACCTCCAACTATTCAATATTCATACATACACAGACATATATGTATATATATGAAAATGCCCTTTTATAAAAGTGATTAAAAATGTAATGCAAAAAAGTTAAAAGAAATAAAGACAAGAGAATTTGCAAACACCGTCCCCCTGTTTTTTGGAATACACTTAATTAGCCACTTGTGTAATGAACTTGTCACTGACATTTAGCATTTCTTCTAAAAAAAAAAAAAAAAAGAGGCAAACAGTAACAAATGAATCAGTGTTTTTGTTGTGGTTTCATCAATAGAACAATAATGACTATCCAATGCCCTATGTCACATTAATAAAACATTGTTGGTTTATTAGCCTAGGCGGCTTTGTGTGTGTGTGTGTATGTGAACGTGTGAGTGAATGTGTGGTTGTGTCTCGAGAGAAGTTCATTACAACGTGTAACTTCACATCCAGGATTTAATATTTGAAGTCTGGAATTGAAATTTAATCAGTCAGTCAGCCAGTTGGGTTGAAAATAACAGTTTTATTACACCTCTAAAGGGGCAGACCTTTGAGACCAGGGTCTTTCTAAAGGCTACTCCTTTGTCTCTGCCTGAAACACAGCAAGGGGGAGTTTGGACATGTTGGGTTAAGGTTTGTAAAGGGCAACACACCACCCCTGCCATGGCTGCTGTTTGGCATGCCTCTGTAGTAGCATGTAACAAGTCCTGAATTATTCATTACGCATTCCCACATTCTTGCATTAACTTGAACTTAAATTTCTTCTGGGGGGGGTGGTGGGGGTGAGGGGTAGAGAATGCTCCTTTCCTCTCTCTTTCTCTATAAAATCTTCTTTACTTGACTTCTGCATGCCCTTACACACACACACACACGCACACATCCACACACACTTATCTCCTTCACTCTCTCTCCCTCTCTCCCTCTCTTGCTTGAGCCATCAGAGGACATGCACCGAGCATTAAGGTAATGGTAACTAACTCC